>PVIU01000061.1:0-525942 GCA_004026605.1 Ondatra zibethicus | reverse complement strand
TGCCACGCTGACCATTGGTTCTACTAGCTGGGTAGCATTTCATCGTACTTTCTAACTCTTCATCCCTACTCCCAACTCATCTTCTTTCACCTGCAAACTAACTCTGGAATAGATAGGATGACTTGCTATTATTCACACTTTATAGAGAAGGCCATGGAAGGTGAGAAGGTTGATTTGATCAAAATTATAGAGCCAGCAATGAATCTAGGGTTCTTTCTATAAGTTCATATAGAAAGTTCTACAGGCTTTCTCTCTTCCATGAGATGCCTGAATGTCGAATCACGTTCTCATAGGGAAATACCCACTTTGTCTCCCTGAGTCCTGAAATGTGACCAGTGTGTATGAAAATGATAATTTAGATCACAAAAAGCTTTAAACTTTGCTTGTTAAGGGTAGGGGAGGAAGAAGCCATCAAGAACAAGTCCCAGGCAGGGGCTCTGCTCCAGTAGATTTCCCTGGACTCGGTAATTCTGTGCCAATGGGTGTCAGTCTGAACACCTAGACAGGTGGCCTAAATGAGAGGGGAGATCTGACATTTCACTGTTAATTTATCTTACAGTGTGGGCTGTCATGTATTATACATGAGGTAAATAAAAGTGATGGGCTAATTATGGGGATGTGCACTGCCTTCCAATTACTCTTGGATTACGTGTTTAATATTTTGAAGTATTCTAATTACAGAGGGATTTGTCACTGCAGAAATCTTTACTTAAAATCCCAACTTCCTCTGCAGGGCAACTCAACTTATTTATTGCTAAGTAAATGAACACCCTAGACTTTCCAACCCAATTGGTATTTTTTTTTTCGGGGTTGAACCATATTTTAGGCTTATATTTTTGACAGCCTATTTCACAGTTGGCTAGCCTCCCCCTCCCAATATGAGATTCTAGACCACTCTCAAATAGTAGATCCATACTTATTGTCAGAAAAGGGCAAATTTGTCATTTTTTAAAAAAGATTACTTTCTTTAATTCAAGTTCTGTAACTTGTTTTGGTCTATTAACTTTATCATATTTCTTTCAAGAAGAATTTTATTGGAAGAAGAATGAATGGATCGACACAGCAACATAGTTTAACCTCATCCATACTTCTGGCTAAAAACTAGGTATGAATTAAAACAAACCAAAATAACAGCAGCTAAGCTATTTCAAACTCTGGGTACTGTCCCTAGTGGAAGGTGGACAAAGATCTAAAAGAGTGTTTGACTTGGGGTTGAATGACATGAGGAAATGAAAATTTGTTTTAGGCCCATATTCAAGTTTAACCTAACTGTGCTTACAAATGATATTCCCCTTAACTTTATAAAAATAAAAATTTTATTAAAAAATGGATTTTTTAACAGTTTATTTGCTTTTTTAAGCTCAAAGTAATTATCGTCTAACCCAGAGCCTACACATTTTATTTTGCTTTTTTGCAAATAACAAGCTTCATGCAGCGGAGCAAACAGCTCTAATGTAATAATGCAAAGAAAATGCTGTGGGCTTTATGGTTTGAGCATTCTATCCATGAGTGGTGATATTGTTTTTATATGCTTGTGTCTAATCCCATTCCAAAAAGAGTCACCAGAGACAGCTTATGTGGCTACATAAGCCAAAACAGGCAGACTCTGCCTGCATTATGAAACGAGATGAGGTAACCATAGGAATAGAACGTTAAAATGTACAGAAGAATTTGAGCATCAGAAGTTTCAAGAATGAGACACAGAAAGCATTGACTGTCTTGGCATCTCAATGAGCAAGAAAACAGGGCCAGTTCCATAGACAAATAATCCTCGTGGGACAAAATTCTTGTGGGACAGATCTACCTGTTCCTTGGAGTAAACCAATCTTTTTTATGATAATTAAGTTGTTTATATTAGTATATTGCTATAATAGAACCTTCATATATTAGTATATTAACATAGAAATAGTATAAATGGTAATGTCTTAATACAGGTTTTATTGTTTTGTATTAGCTCTGTTACAAAGCCCAAACTTGGACACTTCAGAATAGCAACATTTCCTATCTCTAGTCTCTTGATTGCCTATAATGTTCTTTCAGTCTGGGTAGTTTTCCTAGGCCCGAAGGGTCTATGCTGGTCTCAGTTATGGATTCTGTAACTGTTTAACCTAGTATATTCTTCTATCCTTCAAGAAAGTCAACCCAAGCTCCTTCCTGGGCTGGCAGGAAGATTCCCAGGCTCAAGAGAGCAAGCCCCAATGAGCAAGCACTTTCTAAGATACTCTGTGTTTGTTAGTCTCTGCTTGGTCCTTAGGACAGTGAACAGGATTCATAGCCAACCCAGATTAAAAACAAATCGTCCTTCTTAGTCTCTATCATTCTTCATCGCTCATGATGTTTGATCTGAAGTTGAGGAGAGGGACATTGTGACCTTGCTGCCTTGCACCACTGAATCTACACCTCAGTATAGATGATCTGTGGGAGCCAATGATATTCCTGTACACATTGCTCCCTAGACTAAGCAGGATGGTGAACTCCCTTGCTAGAGGGCACCTGAGAGACATTTCAGGATGAGAAAGCTTATTACACTCTCGTGTGGGCCTACAGCTCAGCAGTGTGGGTGGTAAGGACACCCTGCATACCATTCTCCAGCCACAACATGCTTGCTCTATAACTCGGCAGCTGTGATCTGCTCATAACCTTTCCACAGGGCTCCCTGCATGGAGACTTGAGCCCTGTAAAATGCATGAGCAACTGTGGACAGTCACAGCCTGAGTGACTGCCGCTCTGCCTTTCTAGGCGCCTGGCCTCCAGTCTCTGATGCCATGTTGCTGTTGCTCTTTGTCTGCCCTATCACCTGTCTTCCACTGCATCGCAGAGCTTTGGTCTGACTGAGGCATCGGATTTCTCTTCCATGCAGGACTGAAGCACAGCCTCTTCGGCGGGGGGCGGGGGCTGAACCCCTACCGGGTATGTGCTACTTCAGCCCTGGGGTGATGAAGAGTTCCGCCTTTATAATTCCTCTTTAACCATAGAGAATGATTCTTGTATTTAACATGTCTGGCTTGACCTAAGGGTGGTTTCCAAATACAGCATGAAAAAAAGGAAGGAAGGAAGAAAGGTAAGAAAGAGAGGAGAGAAAGAGGGAGAGAGAAAGAGAAAGAAAGGAAGGAAGAAAGGAAGAGAGGAAGGAAGGAAGGAAGGAAGAAAGAGAAAGGAAGGAAGGAAGAAAGAAAGAAAGATGGGAAAAGCGAAAGATCGCCTTCCCTTATCCTAGAGAACAAAAGGACACCTCGGGTACATGGACAATGATGATGGAATAGGAAGGGCTGAAATGAAGGCCAAGGGAAGGTCTTTTCTTCCCTATAACTGTCTAGGGTAAAAGTCGGGGAGGTTGAGATTGGATACTAAAGAGAGCAAGTTTGCACTGAGTAACTACTACTGTTGCACCTGCTGGCAAGGGTCTGCCATGACGTATGCTCCTTTGCAAAGGTCTGGCAATTGTTGCTGTTACTTCCAAAATATGAACAATCTGAATTCCCATGATCCAGAGATTACAATTCTGGGAACTGATCCAAGGGAAATGAAGATATGGGTTCACAATGAAGACATGTCCAGGGACATTTGGAGAAGCTTTGTTGAAATAAGCATAAATAGGAAATAGCCCCAGTGACCACCAGTAGGAATATGGAGGAAAACCGTGGTTGACTGGGGATATAGTTCAGTGGTACATTGCTCACTCAATGTATGTAAGACACTAGGTTCCATCTTCAATTCTGGAAAAAAAAAACAGGCAAAGATGGGGCATATTAATATACATAAGTATTACTTATTAAGAAATAGATAGGCTATTGATACATATAGCAACAGGGACAAATCTCTTATTTATCCACCCAAACATCTAGCCACACATCTATGTGTCCATCTATCCACCTAACTTTTCTAGTGTTTTTCAGCATTAGCTACACTTCTACCTAAATACTACACTTCTACCTAAATACTTCCCTATACTCACCAATTATTCATATTCATTCCTAGTTATGTGAAATAAATCTTATGAAAAAAATCCACATGGAATTCTAGAAAAGGTAAAAAAAAGTGTTGGAAAATGATTATGATATTGATTTCCAATGTATTATTGTAGAAGGCAAGAAGGAATTTCTTAGGAATATTGTAATGTTCTGGAATCTTTTTCTTTTCTTTTTTTCAAAGATAATATGCTTTAAGACAGGGTCATTTTAATAAAAGCAAGAAAACCTAAGAAAAGCAAGCTAAATGCCAATAAGAATGCCAACTCAAAATTCTAACATTTTTACATGGTATCATTTACTATGAAGTTCAATCCCTAACTCTAAAGCACACTCTGCAGTCACTCATTCATGTTCTTGGAAGACTACAGAGCATGAGGAAGAAGGAAAAGCTGGTCCCCAGCAGGCTAAGGCGTTGACTGAACACTGGTGTGTGTATAGATTAGGATGCTCTATAGGTGGGGAAAGTTCTGAATAGCTTTTTTTGGATGCCTACACTAAGATATGATTATCATGAAACACTTCCTTTTATTGAAAAATTCCATAGATGAGAGGTTTATGAGAGCCTGGAATAACAGTCTAAAGATACTTTTCTGCTAGAACACCAGTTCTTAAGAAATGGCTCACTCTGCAATGAACTTCCTGAGCTCTTTCCTACTCTGCTCACTTATTTTGTGTAAATTCTGCCCAAGTACAAGCTGAATGGACTTTTCTTTTTCTTTTTTTTTCTTTTTGTTTTTTGTTTTTTGAGCTAGGGATTCTCTGTAGCTTTGAAACTTGTCCTGGAACTCTCGTAGACGAGGCTGGCCTCGAACTCACAGAGATCCACCTGCTTCTGCCTCCTGAGTACTTAAAGGCATGCGCCACCACTACCCAGCTAACTGAATGGACTTTTCTAATAAAGGATCTTTTTTAACAACCATTTTCACCACTCTCTTGAAGGGTTTGCAGTCCTGCTGGTTGTTGAGTTTCCTTGGGTTTTGATGCTGTTGCTTTAATGTGCTTGAGTAGTTGGTCATCAGTTGTCTCTGTGCCAACTCTTTTGACTCAGGTTCTTGTGACTGACCCATGACAGCTGTGACATTTTAATCAAATCACTTTCATATGCAGTTTTGTGCTTGTGGCTTTAGGATATCTCTTTTCATTGAACCCACTGAATTTCTTTAGTGTGTTTGATGAAGAAACTGCTGAAGAACTTGAGTGTGTGTTTCTTGATGCTTTCAAAGACTTTCAGCGACGTCCCTCTTTAACCTCCTGGCTTTCTTTGCAGTGCCATGAACACGCTTGAACCTCCTATGATGTGACCTATGGGAAGGATGATGTTGCTTAAGTTTTGGAGAGTCCCTTCCTTTAGATCCAGATCTTCTGTGGAGGAAGTTCTTTGGACCTATACCCAATTTCCTGGAAAAATAAGCAGCCTCTTTATGAGGAGACCATCCTCTTGAATAATAGGAAGAGGAGGAACATTTCCTGCAAAGTCATCTTTCATGTCTTTACAGGCATGCTGTTGGCATGCAGATGGACCACTTCTTGTTTTCCTCAGGCCAAACTCATCACTGTGGGCATTCTGATGGAGTTCTTCATTGTAAAGTCCATTAGACCACCTCTCTATTCTTCTGTAGGCTAATCCTAGCAACCCTTTTATGGGCACTGAAGCATTAATGCTACGCAAAATTTGCCTGCACTCCAGGTAGGCTGGACTTTAGGAGCCTCCGGCTTCATTTTGGATTGATGGCTGCAGGTTCCAGGATGTAGGCTGCCATGGGAGCAGTTAAAGTTCTGGTAAGTATGTAGTCACCCTAATTCTGGGAATCACTGAGTTACAACCACCCACCAGGACCCCTGTAGAAGTTCTGGTGTCTTAATAGAATTTTGAGTAACATAGAGGTATGCTTGTAAATGTGTCAACATTTTCAAATGTATATTCTAGATATATTTTATAGTATTTAATATACTACATAAAAATGTAAGGGAACATAGCCAATAAGTATGCTGAAATTTAGGACAGTCTATCAAGATAAGTAACTTGCTTTAAATATGTCCAAATAATAAAATAGACTGTTGGACTGATGGTTCCACATGTATTCAGAGTGGGCATCCTAGAACATCAATAGTGGTACCTGGGTTGTAGGTATTTAATTTTCTTTTCCTGTTCTGTGATTAAAAAAAATAGTCTGACCAAAGCAACTTCAGAGACAAAAGGTTTACTTTAGCTCACAGTTCAAAGTCCAGTCCATGATGGGCAAGTCAACAAGACAACAATGGGCAGGTCAACAATGGGCAAGACAGCAATGGGTAAGTCAACAGTGGGCAGATCAACAATGGGCAGGTTAGCAATGGGCAAGTCAACACAACCGATCATAGCTGGTCACAAGATGAGAACAATGAATACAGACATGCTAGTGCCCAGTTCACTTTCTCAACTTGTATAACAGCCCGGGGAATGATCCTTCAAGGGAAGGAGAGATGTCTCAGTTGGGCAAGTACTTGCTATATGAGCAAAGGAACCTGGAGTTAGGAAAATCTGGACATGACAAGGTATACCTGTATCTATAGCTGGAAAGTCAAGAGGAAGAAGGTTCCCCGGGAATTGCTGAACACTCATAAATCAGAAAGTTCTGGATTTAGTGGGACTTTGTTTCAAAAATAACTAATAAATTTTAAAAATGGAAAGTGATGGGAGAAGATAACAAATGTTGACTTCTGGCCTCCACAGGCACATGCACAGGCATGTGCACATACATGACACACATACTCTACACACACATGTTCATGCACACTAGCACACACATACATTCACATTAGCATACAGAAACGTGAACATGAACACACATGTATAACACACACACACAGAGATAGAGACAGACACAGAGAGATAGAGACAGAGAGAACACTTATATCTTAATGGGGATAAAAGAGACCAGAGAAAATAAAATGGGATTATGTAAGATAATGATTATTGTAGTAAAAAATATAAAGCCAAAGAAGGCAACAGGAAGTTTCAGAATAGAGGAATTAGAGGTCTGGGAAAGATTCATGTGTACGTGATGTTTAGGCAAGGACCTGTAAGATGTGATGGTGTAAGCCATATGGAGCATCAAGGGCAAAGGACCTAGAGTTGAAGCTTGCTTGCCATTTTGATTGAGTAAGGCAATCAGTTTTACTTGACACAAATAGTAAGACATGAATCTGAGATGAGACTGGTTATGGGAGATTAGAGGAGATAAAGACAACCCTTTACTTTCAGTAGAATGGGAAGACTCCAGAGGGTTCTGGACAAAGGCAAGAATATTAAAGATGATATGATTTTAAAATGTCAAGGACCACACTGGTTGTCTGCAAAGACACTGTCTGTAAAGAGTAGATTGGAAACGTGTGTGTGTGTGTGTGTGTGTGTGTGTGTGTGTGTGTGTGTGTGTGTGTGTGTATGCGTGTGTGTGTGTTTGGGCCTTTGCTTTCATCTTGGTAAGAAGTAGTGATGACTTGTGCCAGAAGAAAGAGCTGGCTATGCTAAAGGTTCTGAATACATCAAAACTGAGTCAAGAAGGTTAGCTTAGATATGAGAGTAGGATCAGAAAGGAAGGAAGGAAGGAAGAAAAAAGAAAGAAAGAAAGAAAGAAATAGAAGTTCAAGAAATGACTCTTAAGATTTATTGTCTAGCACCTGAAATGATAAGTATCAGGCAACTGACGGGAAAGTGTTTGGTATGGCCATAAGGAATCTGAAATTGGACATGTTGAGTCTAGGGTAGCTCTTACCTATCTGTTGGAGGGAATGAGCCACTTGTTGGTTTCCGGCTGCTCAGTCCCAAAATAATCACACAGAAACTGTATTATTTAAATCACTGCTTGGCCCATTAGCTCCAGCTTCTTAATGGCTAACTCTTACATATTAATTTAACCCATCTCCATTAATCTGTGTATCGCCACATGGTAGTGGCTTACCAGCAAAATTTCGGCATGTCTGACTCTGGCAGCGGCTCCCTGGCTTCTCTCTGACTCTGCCCTTCCTTCTCCCAGCGTACAGCCTAGCTTTCCCTGCCTAGTTCTGTTCTTCCCTACCATCGCTCAAAGCAGTTCTTTATTCATTAACCAATAAAAGCAACACACAGACAGAAGGGCCTCCCACACCACCTATGTTATTAAAGTGGTTGTGTAGGAAGTTTGAGAAGTGCATCTAAGTTGGAAAAGTCTGTCTGGAAGTCAAGGGGCATTCTGGTTGGTGGGTATAAATTTAGGAATTGCTGCATGTGGGTGCTGTTTAAAGCCTGGAAGACTAAAGATCACCCACAGAGACTGAAAAGAAAGGTGAGATGAACAGAAGGGCAGCAGAATGGGAGGAGCCAAGAAGGGGTGGCCAGAAACCAAACAAATACAATGCTTGAAGGAAGAGGCGGTAGCAAGTGTGCCAACACAACTGCTCAACCAACAGGCAAAAAGCAGTCCCGCCCTCAACTCAGTCACAGAACAGCAGCGATCTGGAGAGCATTGTCCATCATAACCATCTCCTCCACATACAGGACATCCTGGGGAAGACCATAGTCATCTCCTCCACATACAAGACACCCTGGGCAAGACCATGACAAGACTAAGGAGCCAAGATACGGGGAGAAAATGCTTAGTGAGCAACTGCCTAAATCACTTGGTTGGATTGATTTTACCTGTCGGGGTTAAAAAGTTCTGCCTAGCAGGAAGAAGCTAGGGGAGCAGGATTGATTGAGCCATCAAATAAATAAATGAGCAAATGAAGCTCCATTTTCTTTAGACATCTGAACATGGAATAAGTAATTAAGTGACCTCACCTCATTAATAAATGGTCACACTCTGAAAGGCTTATTTCTAAGCCACTTGACTAAATTACAATTTTCATTTTTAAAAATATAATTAACGATATAGATGTGAGTTTTGAATGCATGCTGATTATACAGGAGATAATTTGTCAGAATGCAGAGGGCACCAAAATGCATATACAACATAGGCCAGTGTGGGACCATTGTGGGCACTTGATAATATTTCTTCCTGAAATTCATTCAGTAGCAGGGTTGCTTTGTTTTGAGACAGGGTCTCATGTAACTCAGGCTGGCCTGGGCCTCTGTATGCAGCCATGGATGACCTTGATCTCCTAATCCTCCTGTCTCCACCTCCTGCTGGGATTACAGATATGCACAGTCATGCCTGCTGTGTGGGGGCCTGGGGATTGAGCCCTGGCTTTTGTGCCCCCTTGGTAAGGATTTTACCAGCCTTGCTATTTTCCCAGCCCCAGTTGCAGATTTAAAGTTATGTTTTTAATCTTGCTTTTTACTGGAGACGCCTCCACCCATAGATGAAGTCATGGTATGTTTGGTTCTCTCAAAGGTTGCTCTGGTGTTGATGCTGCAAGAGCTGTGGTGATATGGGCAAAGCAGGGGATGAACAGGTTTTCTTTAAATGCATTTTTTGTTTGTTTTAGATTTGTCTCTTTTCCCTGCATGAATGTTTTTCTTGCATGTATGTATATGTGCTCTGTGTGTGTGTGTGTATGTATATGTGCTCTGTGTGTGTGTGTGTGTGTGTGTGTGTGTGTGTGTGTGTATGCCTGGTGCCTGAGGAGGTAAAAAGAGGGCGTCGGATGTCTGATGCCCTGGAATGGGATTACCAGTAGCTGTGGGCTACCACGTGGGTGCTGGGAATCAAACACAGGTCCTCTCTCTATAAAAGTTCCTTAACTCAGAGCCATCTCTCTAGCCCCACAGACAGGTTTCTTAAACTAGTAAAGAGAGACTTAGTTATTTAGTTCAAGTTCTCTCTAGTGGATGGAGCATTCTTTTTATGAGGCATGATATCAGGGTCTTCATATAGTCTGTGGTAGAGAGAGAAGATATTTCTTAGGAGAGTATCTTTGGTTCTTTTTAAAGTGCTCTCTTGAAACGGTTGCTCCATAGTCAGGAGGTTCTGGGATGGCCACAGGTTACTTCTTAAGTAACAGCAAGATGATTCATGGGTTAGACTCT
This sequence comes from Ondatra zibethicus, assembly GCA_004026605.1. NCBI lineage: Eukaryota > Metazoa > Chordata > Mammalia > Rodentia > Cricetidae > Ondatra > Ondatra zibethicus. Next base: position 515,985 of record PVIU01000061.1, on the reverse strand, counting down.
GTGCCCAGTTTTTTTTCTAGTACCCATCCATGAGCCCGAGTTTGTAATCTGTGTTAACTTTCTCATGAACTCTGTTGAACCTTTCTGTACCAGGCTTTTTCTCTGGAGTCACCAATCTGCTCCTAAATCATGACATGGAGACTTATTATTAGTTTTGAATGCTTGACATAGCTTAGGCTCGTTTTTGGCTTGCTCTTTTAGCTTAAATTAACCTGTTTCTCTTTATCTAACGTACAGATATAACTTACTCTTACTGCTGTGTGGCTGACTGGCTGGTGGCTGTCTGGCTTTTTTCCCTGGGCATGTTCCCTTCTTTCTCCTTGTTCTCCTTTCCCTCTCCCTTAAGCCTCTATTACTCCTCTTCCTTATTCTCTCTGCCTGGCAGCCCCTCCTATCCCTCTCCTGTCTAGCTATTGACTGTTCAGCTTTTTATTAGACTAAATAGGTACCCTGGCAGGCAAGGTGAAACAAAACAACACATCTTTACCTACATCCTCACATTGTTTTTTTTTAATATTTATTTATTTATTATGTATACAATAGTCTGTCTGTGTGTATATCTGCAGGCCAGAAGAGGGCACCAGACCTCATAACAGATGGTTGTGAGCCACCATGTGGTTACTGGGAATTGAACTTAGGACCATTGGAAGAGCAGGCAATGCTCTTAACCACTGAGCCATCTCTCCTGCCCCATCCTCACATTGCTAAACAAATACAGCATAAACAAATGTGACACCCCTTTACACAGTTAAAGTAATATTCCTCAGAATAAACAAGTATAAGATATCTTTCCATAGTTAAAATAATATTCCACAACTCCTTTCACTTTCAAGACATGAACTCTGGTACATGTGTGTGAAGACTTAGAAGTGGGCAATGTTTATGAAGTATTTAGCATTCCACATTGCTGGTCATACAGAAGGAATCAGGAGATTCCTGGCTATGCAGTAGAGGTAGAGAAGTCAAATTCCTATAGTATCCCAATTTTGATACAAATCAATAGTCCTTATAGGCCTGCAGTAAAGTACCTCTGTGTGTGTGTGCGCACGTGCACGGGTGTATATGTAAAAGAGGTGGTTGCTCCCCAGCTATAGCTAATTTTTTTCAAGCCCACGATATCATCTTCAAATTTTATAGGACACTTGATCTTTATGTGAAATCTCTAATTTTGTGTGTTGCCCCTAATTCAAAATTTCTACAAAATGGCTTGAGCTTGAGAAGCCTCCTCCCTCTTTTGTTTGTTTCTGTTTCTGTTTGGTTTGATTTGGTTTTTTTGTGGCCTCAAGTTGTGTTTCATTAGGGCTCTTTAAGGTTCAGCCAAGTGATCAGAAGTCACGGCGACAGTACATGTATGCTTCCCCATGTATATCACTGCCCCCCAGACTCCACAGTTTGTGTTAAGGGTCTCTGCTGGTATTGCAGGTTCGATGGGTATGGATAGATGGCATGTGCCCTCCACTACAGCACGAACCAAGTTCTCCCCGCACCAACCACTGATCTTTCCCATCTCCCTAATTTTGCGTTTCCCACAATGCCTTGCAGTTGCAGAGTCGTACAGTATGTAACCTTTCAAACCGTCTTCCTCCACTTAATAGTGCGCACTTACATTTCCTTCCCCTCTTTTCATGATGCCATAGATATTTTATTTGAAGCGCCAAATGGTATTTCATTGTCGTAATGTGTCAGAGTTCGTGTGCCCATTCACCAGCTGAAGGCCATCATGGCTGCTCCAAACTTCTGAATGTCAGCGCCACCTCTGCTCTCTTCTGCTGACCCAGCAGAGGAGTTAAGATTCTCTCTCAAACACCCGGGGGCACAGCTCGGAGGCTCATTTCACTGACCCAGTGTTCTCTCTGTGCCAGGCATTTAGGAGCACCTTGCCATTTTCAGCGCTAAATGGCTGGCTGTACATTTTGAATTTTCATCTTTTTTTTTTTTTTTTTTTTTTTTTTTTTACTACCAGGTAGTGGGAGGTTAGCTAAGCGCTGAAGCTGTGGGGTTTGCTCTGGTCTCCGCTCTCCATGGGAGAAGTCTGAAAGATCCTCGTGGGTGTGACATCATATTCTCTTTTTTGTTTTTTAAGCTTTGTTGAAAAGACACTTTTAAATGAGGTAACATGAAGTAGATTTAGCATGAAGTATAGATGTTTGGGGTTGTTTCGCAGTCATCATCATTTAGGACTCTATGCGACTAAAATCCTAGACAGACAAAAGAAAGGGAATTGACAGCAATTTAGGGTATGCGTCCTTATCTTCCGGAAGTGGAGCTCTGACTCTCTCGGAGTGAACAGTCCACGTGTATGCACGCATGTACACGTGACAGAGGCATAGAAAGAGAAAGACACAGAAAGAATGAGAGGCAGATGATTACAGAACTATATAAGGAATGTTCCGCTATGCCCGTGTAACCCTAAATACCCCAGAAATTCAGAGCATGAAGTAAGGGCATATCGGAGAATGAGCCGATTGGCGACATCTTGCTGCTCAGTGTAGAGTGCATCCCTGTTTCCTGATCTGTGAATGGATCAGGGACCTTTAAACATTTTCTATCCCCTGCAGCTTTTTCCGTTATTAAAGGAAATGGATTGCTCTGGAATCTGATGTGCCAGTCTGGCTCTTCCTCAAAGCCCCCTAGTGCCTGCTCCACCATATACATGGCTTGTCTGGACCCCAACTTCGCTGGCGCCCAGCAGTCAGCAGCTGCCGGGGTGGGAAGCCTCCACTTCTGACAGTCTTGTAGTAGATTGCTTCCGTGACACACCTAATGGTGAACAACTTTTCTTGAGAGCCTAGGCTAAGAATTTCTGGAAAGTTCCACAGGAAATATTCCCACCAGTCTCTCAGACTGCTGTTCAGTAAACCTTGGTTGAACCCTCCCCAAGATCCAGGGGCACACACGTTGATATGTTTTAGAGTTCTCTACTTATAAACCAATCCTTTATTACCCCAAATCGCTGGCTATAGTCCATGAACCTCTGCTCTGATTTTTCTATGGTTGAAATTTCTGTGCGATTTTTGACCTGCACTTTGGGCTCCTTTGACACAGTGTTTTGCCTTCCACCCAAGCGCAAATGATTTCTCCAGAGACCTACATTTTGTGCCCATGTTTAGGTCCTCCATGTAATTTCAGTGGGGACCACCCGTCTTGCCTGACTGGCAGTTGGTGTATAGAGTGGGTACTGACATCGAGCTGACTGCAAATTTCCTTTGATTTGTAAAGCTTGAACTGGGGTGACACAAACCTCTGTATTAAGGTCGCAATGGTGGGTATGGATGGTTAAGTTCGCCAATACTCACTGAAGTAGGTGCTGAGAATAAGTCCCTTAGTTGTAACTATAATAAATCTCAACAGGTAGACAGGGTGGAAGCTTTCAAAACTGTGAATATATAATGCCACAGACCTTGGTTCCAGCCTTGTGGGAAAGACCAGACTGCAAGAAGGAAGCTGATGTGCCTAGACAGAAAGATGAGAGAGAAGAGAAGAGGGCATCCTGGTGGGCTCTATTCCCACTCCCATTTTTTGGCATCTGCCTATGTCTTTTCTGCTCGGTATAAGTTTTATGCTCTGATGAATTCTCCATTTTTCACAAGCTTGTTTCATTGGAGTCTCTTTTTGATTGTAACCAAAATGTCCGATACAGAGATCGAAGGTCAGTGTGTGTGGAGCAGTTAGAATGGTCAAACTGATGCCAGGGCCTACACAAATTCCTAGTCACTCATGATCCCTCAGAAAGGAGGAAGCCAATGATCCCTAAGCGTCATGAATGGTTCCCCTAGAACATGCTGTGCTAGACTGACTCCTCATCCCTTCCGTTATTTCTTAAAAACAAAGGGAATAAGGACATGCTTTAGGCATGGTGTGTCCATCTAAGACACTGGGTAAAGGGACCGTACCACCTGACGTGGATACTCTCAGCCAGAGTATTTCTTTGCATGGGGAGCCTAAAGTTTTGAATGTGTAGGCTTTAGAAAGCCTTTCTTGTTGCTGACCTAAACTGGTGTGTTAGCATTTAGTCCTGCTGTTAGGAAGTTTACTGAAATTCTCCTTCCTATTACTTCCTAAAGAATTTTCTGTCTTTCTTCAGATATTTTCTCCTTTATGACCCCAGCCTACCATTCCTCATTCTGCTCTTCAAATAAAGAACTTCCTTAATGCTTCTGGTTCTTTTTGTTCAGAACCATTTTGGGCCATGACCCTTCTGAAATGTAGAACCCTTATAACTGGATATCTACTTCTGATGTTTTTATATTTGTGCAGATTACAAAGGAATGAACCTTGGGAATGCATTGATATTTTAAGTCTTTCAATTTTAGTGCGAAGATCATATTAAGGGGGAAATATTACAGCGCTGACTCATTTTTGAACTTGAGAAGAACAAAATAGGTTTTCTAATTTTATTCTGAATCCAAACTTCTGACTGTGCTATGTTGTTGATAAAAAAAACAAATAAGCCCCCCTGAGACACACACACACACACACACACACACTCACACACACACAACTCTCAGGCTTGCCATCGTCCTTCTTTGTTTCAGCATAGCCTGTCAAAATCTAGACTTTGTCCCTATCAGTAAGAGCCACTTCTCTAGACACTCTGTCCTCTCCAGTTTGAATCTGCATAGTCGTACATCGTGAACCACTAGCAAAGTGTTAAGTAGGACAGAACCAAGTGTAGAACCCTGACAAGTGCCTCACAATTCCCTTCTGCCTTGATTACGTTTCATTAATTATAACTCTCTTGGTAAGAGTTCAATCCACTGAGAACGTTCTTTGCACTCTGGTCAGCGTCCATCCTTATGTGGCAATAAGAAACATTTTGGAATTGTGAGCAGTGCCTTGATCTGGGTCTTTGAATATATTGTTTTTCAGAGAAACTGAATCACCAAACGTTGCTGTACGTGTTTATTTGTAGCTGCAACATCAATATCTGTTTGCAAAGAATGAGATAATATAATAATCTCTATGTTATATTTGTAAGGATGGCGTCTAATGTGACTTAGGCTGGTCTTAAATTACCTATGTAGCTGAGGGTAATCTTGAACTTGATCCTCCAGCCTCCACCTCCAGTGTGGTTTCATAGGCCAGCACTGCCATGTCAGTTTGTATGGCTCTGGAGATTGAAGTTGGGCCTTTGTGCATGATAGACAAGTACTCTATTAATAACTCTGTATCTGTAGAGAGAGCCATTTGTAGAGAATTGGTTCATGTAAGTCTGGAGGCTTGGTAACAGAATGTGGGCTGGAGAACCAGGGAAGGGCTGCAGTTTGGCAAATGCAACCTCTAAATGAATTTCCTCTTCCCTGGGGGAGAGTACACTCTGTTCTCTCTGGGCCTTCAGCTCACTAGATGAGCCCTTCCACGTACTTTGTGCAAAGTAATTTACTTCACTGAATGTCTGTTGACAGTCAATGTTAATCAAAAGGATGACTTCATGGGAGCATTCAGAATAGTGTTTGGGCAAATTTATGGATATATATATATATATATATGAGCCTAAAATATTATATGTATGTATTTGTATTATATGTATTATATGTATGTATTGTATTATATGTATTATATGTATGTGTTGTATTATATGTATTATATGTATGTGTTATATTATATGTATCATATGTATGTATTGTATTATATGTATTATATGTATGTATTTGTCCTAATTCCCAAAGTGATAGTATTTGGAGGTGGGGCCTTTTGCTGGGTAATTAGACTTTGTAGACTTTTTGACCTTATAAGAAAAGTAATAGACTCTTTTTCTCTCTCTCCTTTTCTTTCTCCCTCCCTCTCTTCTTCCCTCCCTCTCTCCCTCTCTTCCTTCCCCCTTTCTCTCCTTCTTTTCTTCTCTCTATCCTCCCCTTTCTTTCCATATATGTGAGAACCCAATTAGAGAGGAGCTGTCCTCAGCCCAAGTAAAGGGCCCTCACCAGAGCTAAGTGTACTGGCATCCTGATCTTAGGCTTTTCAGCTTCAGAAACTGTGAATAGTATAACAAATTTCTGTCGTTTAAGCCTCCTGCTCTATAATATTTTGTGCTATTAAGATGGTGACCCAAACAAAGTGACATATGACGTAAAGTCAGGTACATGGGGTCTACAAGAAGGGTTTGTCAAGCAGAACTGAACAGCTCACAGCCCTGGGAATAAGCTTGGAACTGGTCAAGTACCATTCACCAAACTGCATCCTACTAGAATGGCATCTGCTCTCAGGAAGGGGACACTTTGTACCAGTCGCTAACTCTATCATGATGTTTTGATCAGCAATGGGGTATTTATGCCATTTGTTCTAAGATCAGAATGGCATGATAAAACCTATCTAGTGACACCATAGCACTTTCCATGACACGTGCGTTGGTGCTGATGCTGCCGCACATGGACGTAGTCTTCTGCACACTGTGTGACACGTAGAAGCGATCAGTCACTGTAACTGGTTTGTAGACTTATTGCATCTGATTTTATCATTATTTCAGAGTGTAGGCCTTTTACCTCTATAAAGCTTGCTTGAATTAGCGGGCCATATTGCAGTGGCCACAGCTAATGCATCTCATAGTTGCGACATTTCTGTCTAATTTTAACCTCATGCCCGAGGAGTGGTAGGCTATTTCACATATGCATATGCCCTGATAGTTCAGTGTGTGGTCAACTCTCCCATCTAGGTCATGTAAATACATGTGGTGAAGTATTACAAGGACGGCATCGCTTACGCCCACATTTCTCAAAACTTTCTTTGTCATGAAGCAGATTGCTACTATTGACCTCCAATATACCGTTGGGCATCTTTTCCTAATTTGCTCAAAGCTATTATGGGCAAACTGTGGTCTTTTAAAGGTGACTCTTTGATCTTATTGTTTACTGATACATATTATATTTTGGCGGAAGTCACTGTGATACTTCGACACCTTGTATATAGCATGCATGCTAATGCAGTCCACTCTTTCCGATCCACCCTCCACCCCAGCACCCTTCCTGTCTTCAGTGATCATGAGTTTCCCTTAAGGCAACTTCATTTAGAGAATATGCAGTACTTGTCTCTCTGGGTCTGACCCATTTTTTACTAACGCAACGTTCTTCAGCTCCTTCCACTTGGGTGCCAATGGACCCATTGAAAAAATTATCCCATTGGGTGAATGCACCAAACGTCTGGTCTTGTATATGGCTTCGAATTCTGCTTCTTGGCCTATGGGATGTTATTTATTTCCTTATCTGCAAAACGGGCAACTACGCATCGGGTTGTAAGATGGAGATCCAGATGAGCTAAGACGTGTCCCTGGCTGCTCTGGTGCCTGCCACTTTGGTTATATGCAGCTTGGTGGCTTGGGTGATGGTGCATCTTTCCCCAATCTGCCGTAAGGTATTCACTATAGACGCAACTTCTGTGTGGTGTTTATCTCACACATTCATCCTCTTTTGGCATAACTGAAGATTCCATTCAGAAATGTTTGAGGACTTAAATAAGTTCATGAGCTGCTGCTTTCCAAATGTGTGGTATATGTGCATGTGCGCTCGTGCACGCACACGCATGTGTGTGTGTGTGTGTGTGTGAGAGAGAGAGAGAGAGAGAGAGAGAGAGACTCACTGAAATTCTTTGTCTGGATTAAGCAAAGACAGAGTCAGGGGACAGTGAGATGGGCCCAGGAGCTCCCGTTGCCTGAAGCACACAGCTGGCAAGCATAATTCTAAGTTCAGGCTGAAGTCCCTTCTGATGCTTGCAAATGCAGACTGTCCTATTTTATCAAAACATGGAGTTCTAGAGAGACACCAAACAAATGACAGCTGAGCAGCCTTCCTCAGCAGAGCAGAACACATGGTCACACACAATGTTTGTAAAGAAATTAGCAAGGATGAAGAATGCAGAATTGGAGTAGAAAGAGGAGACTCCCCTTAATTGAAAGGACTTGGCCAACAAACAGCAAGGCGTGCTTGACTTTTGTGGAGGAAGGGCTTGGAACCCTCTAGCTCACCCCTCTAGCTCACCTCTGCTTTCAATCCCATGGCTGCTGAAACTTTCAAAGAGAAAGGGATTTACTCTGACCCCCTTCCCCTGCAAAAGAAAGCCATTCTTAGTGTAAATTAATGATAAAATCATTAGGGAATAAGAGTGCATCTTGCGTGGTGTGATTCTGATAAAAATTCAGTCTGGAGGAAGAAATAGTCGAGGCTTGAGGAGATGGTGAAGTAGATAAAGTGCTCCTTGCAAGCATGAGAAGCTGAGTTCGAGCCTCCGAATCCATATTTTAAAAAGCCAGGCATAGTAGTGTGTGTGCTTGCAATCCCCAATCTGAGGTGGTACAGACAGACAGACAGACAGACAGACAGACACACACACACACACACACACACACACACACACACACACACACACACACACACACACTATTAGCTGTGAACGTGAACCTTCCAGTGCCAACATTCTGAGCCTAACAGACTAGATTTGTAAAGGATTTTTCCTGATCGAGCACATCAGCACCCTCACAGTCTTCCTGCCCGTCCTTTTCTTCTCCACTGAGCTGGTTTGACAGTCACCTTGGTTGTCTGTGTGCACTTGGCAGAAGAAAACTCAGGCCCAGCATAGGGAAGGATGTCTTTCTTCTCAGTAATTCTTCTCTCCCCTCGCTTTCTTTCCTTTTTCACCTGAAACCAGGTCCATGAGCAAGATGGAGGGGATGAGGGAAGGAAAGAAGAAAAGAGAGACTGGGAGACAGAGAGGGAGGGAGGGAGGAAAGCAGAGAGATAAAAGGCAAAGTCAGAAGAGGATTAGTGGTATAAGGACAAGCAGGAATGAAAAGAAGGCAAAGGGAGGTCTTGCCAGTGCCCTGGCCTTCTGGCGGCTGTCCATTGAGCAAGATTGATTCTGTGATAACTGATCGAGGGCAGAAAGAACGTTGGGCTTTGGATGAGATTTCTGCTTCTGTTGCCTTAATCGGCTCTCAGCTCTGAGGCTCTCCATTGACTCAATTCTCTCTAAGCCATAGATAATAGAATTGGAGCTTCGGAAAAGCCTTTGAGGTTGTCTGGTTCATTTTGTAGCGAGCAGAACTAAAACCTTGTGAGGGATGACTCAGCCAAGGTCATCTAGCCAGCTGTGGCTGCAGCTGCACCAGAAGCTGTGTCCCCAACCCCCGGTGTGGAGCAGACACTTTTGTCACCGCTGCAAGCACTGGCTTGGTCCCACTGCTTGCCGTTCTCATTATCTCGGCTTTGATGTCACTTTGAGCTTTCCTGTGATCAGACAAATGCCAGTTGGCTTGTGCATAAATTTCCTCTTCTTATGCCTTTCCAGGAGGCGGAGGAAACAGGCAGTCCTAGGAATTCTAAACACCTTGGCGTAGTATAAAAGTCCTCTACAATCCCTCTCCTCCGCAGCACTCCAGGGTACATGCTTCGGTGCCCCTAATCCACTTTCTGTCCCCTGCAAACAGTCCATCCCATTTTTGCATCCTCTTAAGTCCTGTCTGTCTGAAAAACCAGAATAACAACAGTGGTGACAACTGGCATGGATGGGTCACACACAATGCAATTCCCATGCCTCACTAACAATAATTAATTGTAAGTCACCAAGATTGATTATCTAGTGACTTTGTCCTGAACAAGCAAGGGTATTAAGAAACCACAAGGCAGCCATCTCCGGCTTCTGGGGCTGAAGAAAAGAGTTCATTGTGTCGTTCCCGGCGTTGTGTTGTTCAAGTTGGGGATCAGAGAGGGAGATAGACCATTCTAGGTGTGTCAAACAGGAAAAGCATTAAAACAGGATGGGGTACATGTTAATACCAGTGAAGGAGTTGAACAGAAAGGCCATGGGCATGCTCTGCTGGGTTTCTGCTCCTACTGAAGTGCAGGACAGTAACTAGAATAGGAAATCCTAGGTACTGAGCTGAGACCCACACATGCACCTACCTCTGTACATGAGCACTGATATATCCTTCTGTGGTTCCCGTCATGGAAGCTCTTATCGGTGTCCTACAGACCGGAAACTTGCTGGCAAAGAATTCTGGAAATGAGATTCCTACGCTTTTCATCTTGAGATACAAGGGATAGCACAGAGACTAGAATGATGCCGGACTGTATGGGGCCCGGATGATGTGTTTCTTATTGTAAGGGAAACCAGAGAAAAATCCTTTTGGAGGGCTTTATCTCTCTTCTAACTAGGCAGGATTTTTTTTTCCCTCATTAAAGGAAGTTTCAGTTGCTTCTTCCTTTGGTCACCACAGCTTGCAAGGTGGCACTGATCAAAGAGGAACCAGTTCCCAAGGACATCTCATACAAAACACAAAGGCATCATGGTCTACAGTCATTCTGTATCTAGTGATGGCATTAGCGGTCACAAAACTTCTTTCATCTCTGTAGAGTTCGTAGGCTCTCCACTCCTGCTTGCAGCTGTTTGGGTCTGCTGTGGTCATGCATAGTGGGTCTCTGTCCTCAGTCCTCTCTGTTTACCATAGGAATGGGCAAGAGTATCCATGAAGACCAGAGCTTTTTGAGCCCTCCTCTAAATAAAAAGCCAAATAGCAGCAGCAAGACACAAAAGCCAAAAACAGCCAAATCATCCTCTCTTCTAAAACAGGCTTGAATGTTTTTAAAAATATTTATCTCGGATATGGTAGAATTGTCTGGAACAATATAGTGTGAGCAAGTGTAAAGAGCATACGTGGTGGGCGATAGCTATTTGCTTAGCTGTTTTGATTTTTAGTTGGAGGAGGCAATGTGGGAAATTCTTAAACGATGGTTACGAAGCAAAGACTGGCAACGGAGTCTATGTGTAGCTTCATGGCTGCCAGCTCATTTAAATATGTGTAGCGCCTAATCCATAGAACTCTTATCATTGAGACTGAATCTGAGTATCCCCAAAGAACAATTTTTCCCTCTCCATCATCAAATCTTGCACGTGAGAGAAACCCAGGGCAAACAGCTTTATGCCAACCAGAGGAAGACTCGACTCTTGTGACTGACAATACCGTGGGTGTTCCTGGTTTCCTGCGAAGTTGGTAGTCGGGGCGCATGTGGTGTCCAAAGCAATCAGTTTCTCTCAATCTCTCAGCTCTGCTTCTGTCTTCCTTCTCACTTGCCTTCCTCCGGGAGAGCTGTGTGTATGATCTCTTTGAGCCTAGAAGGAAGACACACATGCTCCTCTCTTTGCAGCTTTGGCAAAGCCCAGCATATTCTAGTTGGCTCAACCTGGATCTTAACAACACAGAGTGCATGGTTCTGGAGAGAACATAGGAGCGTTCTGATTGCTACGGTCAAAACGTCTCCCTGGGGAAGGGATCAGCACAATCCTCATTGTGTGAACTGAGAATAAGGGAGGAAGTACCACTCCTAAAAGGAAAATCAAAACGTGGTTCTCAAACTTCCTGTTAGTTCCTTTTCCAGCTACTAGAACAAAACTCCTGAAATAGTCATCAAGACAGAAGATCCAAGGTCCCATTTTAACCAGTTGTTTTGAACCCGCAATAAGGCAGCATAGAGAAGTCAAACAAACCTTTCACCTCATCAACCAGGTACAAAAGAGAAAAGAAGTACCCACAGTTCCACGATCCCCTTCAGGGACACTGCCCCAACAAGTAAAGGCTTCCGGTTAGGCCCCACCTCTAATGGGTCCCACTTCCTCTCAGTGGCTCCGTGTTTGGGAACCAAACCGATAACACATAGGAGGGAAGATCTAGACAATACCACAGCGGCATGAGGGCTAGACAAGTAAAAGCCACAAGTGTGTGCTAGTTGGCCTTTTGTTGAGTTCCAAGTTACTGCACACATGCCAGAAGGAAGTAGACGATAGCGAGCTTGCTTGGCTGAGCATCTTAATGTCCCGCTAAGCAGTGGCGCTGCCTCAGCCATAGGCGCACACCTGGTATGAGATCAGTAAATAAGGCTGAACAACCAAATGGAGCTTATTTAATTGAGGTAAGAATTAAAGAATACCAATTAAAAGGTGTACTTTTCCTGAGTGATACCTCTCTGTGGCTTGTTGAATGAGGTAGAGGACTTTCTTTCTTAAACCAGTATCATTTCATCATACATTTTCTTCTCCTTTTTGGTTCTCATAGCAACAGTCAAGCATGCGTGCATGTGCGCGCGCGCGCGCACACACACACACACACACACACACAGACACAGACACACACACACACACTACACACACTGTGCCTAGGTGGGGAGACAGACGGGGTCGCTTGCTTCCTTTCTCCGAGGCAGGAGCACTTGACTTTTTCCTTTTAGCTTACTCACTGAAGTAGATGAAGACTTTGAAGCTGGTAATAGCAAAGAGCCCATAGATTTCATTTCACCAGTTGGAGAGCTTCTGGCTTCCTCATGCCTGAAACAGACCCTACCCTATCAGCCGTGGCTAGGTGATTTATGCGGCGCCACCGGGACCATGGTGTGAGCAGGCAGTGACCTTTTCGATTACGGCCTAAGCCCTCATTAAGAAGAGCATCCAGAATGACAGCCACGCCTCTAAGGAAGCCCCAGCATTCCACGCTGGTAGCCCAAGCAGTGAAAATTGACTTGGCATGGGAGTCTCCTCTCCTGGGCCCCCATGCTGGGAGCTAGGGGCACAAGACAGCATGTTGGCAGATTCCAATCACTTAGGAGCTTTCCTTTCTGATTCTGCTTTGTAAGAATGCATCTAGTTAAATCCACAGGGTCATTGCCTGTGGCTTTCAAAACATGAGGTTTTATGAAGGAATTCAGACCTGGAATCCAAGGTTCAGAGCCCAGACCTTCTAACAGATTAATCGCCATGGGAAGCAATAGAGGACCAACTTTAGCTTCACCCTGCGCCCTAGCAACCAGACTGCACTATGGTCTGTTGGACAGAGCACTGGGTGGGGAGCCAAGAACTGGGACAGGCTCATTTCAGCCCTGCTACTGGCTCCCCGTGTTCCCCCTTGAGCAGGTGCTTAACAGCTCTGTCTGTGTTTCCCGCTTATTAAGTTAAGAGGAGAACAATAACACCCTAAGACACATAGTTCCGGGGTTGGGGCCAGGGTGGGGAAATGGAGGGGAGACAGGTGGGATGTGTGTTTTGTGGGCAGGCAGAGGTGAGGTGTCTGGAAGGCGAGTAAATCATTTGCAGTGGAGAAAGTACCCTGTTTTGTCTGGTGGATCAAATAAGTGACTGTTTGCCAGTGTGACCTTTGCCTTCTGGGGAGATAAAGAAGGAGGATGGGCAGAACAGACATAAATAGAAGTATGAAACAAATTAAGAGTGGATTGCGTGTTTTGTTAGTTCAGTAACCACCCCCCCATAAGGTGTTTCAGAGTTGCATACTTGAGTTTAAAACTTTATTTTTCCAATTTAAAAATCATTCTCCCCCATAGGACTTTTATGAGAAGGGCAAGACAGAGTCTGTGAAATCAGGAAAATGGCTAATTCAGAATGGTACCTGGAAAGCAGCGTCAGTGAGCAGCTTGACTGGCCAGCTGCCAGATGAGGAACCTTGGGGGTATGTGGGGTTTGATAATGATACTTAGCATTTATTAAATGCTCTTGGTACAGGCTTTCCTTCCTGTTTCAGAATCATCTCCTTTCTTCTTGGCAAAGGCTGCATAAAGTGCAGTGTTTGCGAAGTCCCATCGTTTACAGACTGGAAAACCCAGGGTCGAGTACAGGGATAAAACAGGCTTTCCTGGGCCTGGGGAGGTATGGTTCAAATGGAAGACGTTGGGTTGATTCTAAACTAAGGACTAGCATCTTCCACTTGTGTCTGGGATTACTCTGGCCAGTGCTATCACGACAGACAAGAGGCGCTGGAACTGAAGATGCCACCCAGAAAGAGATGCTAGGCCCAGGGAAGATGGTCAGCAAACAAAGCAAACAAAGACACCACCTGACCATTTATATTTGTGTACCAGATCAATAATGATAGTAAGTGTAGCCCATGTATAATTTGGGTCATACAAGTAATGAAATTCTTTGTTGTTTATTTGAAAATGTATTTGGGTGACCTGTGTTTTCTCTTATAAGCTACAACTTTCTCCCTGAGATTCGAGGTTACTGTGGAAGATAGATCTCTTTCCATAAATCTTAGTCAATTCACACTGCAAAGAACGAGTGAATGCCTCCTTAAAATTCCCCATTCGGGTTCTGCCTCTCACCAACACCGATGCTGATGCTTTATTCTCCAGACTGGATGAAATCTCAGTGCCTTAGGCATTTTTGATAGACATGGGTGACTAAGCACGAGAGAGCCACGGGTCTCTGGCAGAGAGGAGACACCCATGTATAAATGGGCTATTATATTTTGGGAGGAATTCAGAGGCAATTTCTGCTCAGATAGTAATAAGAACTGTAGGTCTGTGCCCTCTGGAAATCACACGCATGCACGCACGCACACACACACACACACACACACACACACACACACACACACACACACACACACCGGGTTGATAATCATTTTTGACGCCCTAACCTTTATTTGCCTAAGTTTCCATCTACAGTATCTGTCTCCCTCTTCTGCTTAGAAATTAAAATCAATAGCATGTTTTTTGGACAACAGCTCCCCAGAAGATAAACAGAATTTAATTTCAAGTCTTAAGTGTCATTGCATTAGGTGTATGTAGGCTTTAATATTGTTTGTGTGGATTCCCAACAATTTGCCCATCTCTTAAATCTGGCAATGGCCACTAGTAAAACACTAATAGTATCCATAAGTAGAGAATGTCTGCATCATATCACCATCCTCTTGGTGTCGGAAGGGGAAATGACGTGAACACCGGCAGGGAGAAGGATGTCCAAGGGGCTGAATTTTAGAAGCAATAAGATTTAAAATGATGTAGAAGCAGATATAAAAACATCCATTTTCAGTGAATACAATGCCCTTCATCATAAGCACCTCTTTCTCCAAAGAAACAAACAGAAAACAGGGCATTATTAACCTTGGACTTTCCTTTGCCAGTCCTGGAATAAGATAGATCTGAAATTCAGAAGATTTGGGCTTTCATTAGGGTACCGCTTTCTGAGCAGAAATATGGTTGAATGCTAACTGGTTCGGTGGAAGGGAAGTGTTGTGCACAGTGGTAAGAAGTGATGCCGACCAACATATTAGGTTCATGGTTTCTGTTCTCTGTGCTTTGCATTGAATTAAATAAGCATGCATGGGTGTGACTTAAAAAAGTCTGCAGTGTGACAAGGTATTGGAAGACCTATGAAGTGCCTCTTAAACTTCCTTTGTCTTGGCTCAGAACTCAACGTCTGATTTTGAAATGGTCCATTGCATACTTAAAGAGGCTGTCTTCTTCCATGAAAAGTGACATTTGGTCCAGAGAGAAAACTGCATCTCAGATTACTTTCCTGTTGCTAACCTTGAAAAGGGCCGCTGATGAGCGGCGGTTCGAGTGCTCAGATATGGGATACAAATGCTAAAGCCAGTTATGGATTTCAATCTGGCCAGTGACGGTTTATCTTCTTGTTCCTTTTATCCTCACCCAAGCCATTAGGTAATCAAGTTTAGACTATTCACGTATGCATTTTCAATATTTATCTTCGGGCCATTTAAACCAAGGTGCATTTCCGTGATTAAAAGCGGCACAATGAGGAGAGTTATGAAAAATGACTATAAAAGAAGAAAATTGGAGAGATAAGCTAAATAAACGAAACCAATTAGAAAACAGGCTCCACAAAGAGATGAAAATACATGTAATTTTGTGGAAGAAATAGATAATGTTAGTTAAAGGTTTATAAAGTGCTTGGGGGGGAATGAGAGGCAGCCATTTAAATGGGAGGCAGAGGCGAGCTGGCAATCAGTGGAGTTGATGGAGTGGGGGAATAAATTATCCCAGATTCAAGGCTTTAAATGGGGTTTCAATAGTGTTTTGAGACAGACTGTCAGAAGACCAACCTGAGTGAATTACGGAGATCAGATGGGAGGTAATGAATAAATTCGAGGCGCCTGCGCGAAGGAAGGGACAGGGACGCTTTCTAAGAGATGGAAGTAGGCTGGCGCGTTAATGAGAAGCTTATTGAGACTGAGATATGAATATTCAGCAGGAACACAAGATCGTCAGAGCAAGTAGTTAAGAAATGATAGGACCCTAACGGGAAATAGAACTGAGAGCCGATAGAAAGTGAGGTGGTTTTTTTAAAAAAATTTCTTTTTAATATTAATAGTTATGACTACAAATTGAGAAGAGCAGAAAGTTAAGAAAATCAACAAAAGAAGTTAACGTAGAAGGAAAATGAAGTTGTGACCCCTTTCTAGACCAAAACCAAAACAAAACAAACAGAAACCCCCACTAAATTATATTTACTAATTCCTACCCTTCCAGGGAGTAATGATTACACATTTTCATATAACCTCCCCCTTTTTTATTGCCTTCAGGTGTCTTAAACAGGGATATTTTTTAGGATTGTCTTTCCTCATTTACAACCACGCCTACGTTGCATCAATTCTTTTCTCATCACTGCCATGTATACGATGTCCCACATTGTCACCCTGTCAAGGGGCTGGCTAGTCCCTGTTCGTCTTTACCACTGGAGAAAAGGCGCCTGTTCTTACCGGGTTTGCCTGTCTCACTAATATGCAGAGGCAATTGGAGATGCAAAATCGAGAGTCCTATGTTAGGTAGGAGAGACTAAGATTTAGAGAGAAAGTTAAATTCAGGGATAAGTACTACGACTGGAAGGCTAGGATTATTATTAAAGCCATAAGAACCAATTCAAGCAAATGTCTGACTGCTGGGGAGGTCAGGTTGACCACGAGTGAAGAAAGGCGTTTCAAGTCAAAAATTGACCGTTAGCTCCTGCCTCATTTTGCCTGACAAGGGCCTATCCACACACTTAACAGTAATGGATGTTTTTCTTCTTCTTGGGCAGGCAAATCCATTATATCATTTTTCGTCTTGCAGTGATAGCTCCGGAGTGCTTTGTACCTTGTTATGATGCATCACCGGTGGCTTCCATCCTCAGCCTTGACTTTGACCCAATTTCCTTCCAAGAAATTTAAAAGGCCATGCAGAGCCCCCCCCCCATGATAGAGCAAGATGAACTGAACAACTGAGGTAACTGAGAACTTCATGTGGTAGACATACCAGTTGAGAAGCCTTCGCCATGTTTCATTTCATTTCATTTTATTTTTCGCATGAAAGTCGATCTGGTCTTCAATGGGAACCACAGCCTACAGACACAAAATGGGTGGCCATGCTTCATGCAGAGGTATCTGGATGATTGACAGTCAAGTCCGACGGTGTTGGTGCATTGGCCTTCTTGCCCGGAGTTCCCAAATAGACTCATTGGCAGAATGCAGAGATTACTTTCTCCTGTCACCAAATGACCACTGGGATTGGGTTCCTCATGTTAGGTTTTCCGAAGGCTGCCTTCCTGCTCTAAAGGCATTCCTCGCATCTGTGTGGTCAGAGGTCTCTATTTATGGTCTTCCTTTGCAAAACAAATGAGAAACTCTGTGAAACACTAATCTGTATTGCGGAGTGTTGAGCATTCGTTTTGATACCAGCAAGATGGATCTCTCCCAAGCTAAGTGCTAATGTGGCAGGCACTTCCTGGGATCGGAGAACAAGGCACAGAGAGCCATAGAGGTCCGTATGCACCCTCAAAACTCTAAAAATCACATTCAGTCACCTCCCAACATGATTGAGGCCCTTGATTCTGTCAGACGAACAGCATTTTTTTTCTTCCAGTAGAAAACAACTGAGGAGCAAGTTTTTAAGCATGAGCTCTTGGGGGGAAAAGAAATAACAAAAAGAAAGCAAGCACATTTCATGGTGCCTGGTTAAGGCTTTGGATTGTGGGGAAGGGATTTGAACGGTCTAGTGCTTCCTATAAACTGAAATTCTTTCTGGACTTACTGTGAGTCTAGGATTGAAAAGTTTGGAATATTTGGTTCCTCGCTACCTTTTCCTCCCCACTCTTCCTTCTAATCTCTTCCCACTGGCATTGCAAACTTCTTTACAAAATTTTATTTCAAATTCCAAAAGGATCTGGTCTTGTGATCCTATTCAGAGTTCTCGGATTTCTTTCTCTTCCACCCTTCTTTTCTTCTTTCTCTCATTTTGTTTCTCAAATTTCACTATGGGCACAGAGTTGGCACTGGGAATTGCATTTAAAGGATACTGGAGATGCAACATGGGACAGAGACATCTGCTGTGAATGGGGAATGCCATCATCTCTCCATCAGAACTCGAGCGAAGAAAAACAGACATCCGCCATTTGCGGTGAGATGGGTGACCAGGAACTGTTGTGAGAGATGCTTTGCCCCGTAGGTGAAAACAGCCAAGAAGATCTGGGAAGCTCTCTGCAAGGGTTCTTGATATTTCTAGCAGAGCATCAGAACCACCTAGGTGTTGAAGAATATGGAGTACTGAATGATGATGAATTGATAGAAGAATGAAAGTAGAGAGAAAGAAGGTAGAATTGAGGTGTCTGTCTCTATCTTGGTAGGCAAATCAACTCAGTTACTTAGTAAGGTAAAGCACAAGATACAGTCTGAACACTTTGAGGGCTTGGGTATCATGAGTGTACGTGTGTGTGGTATGTGTGCATGTATGTGTTTATGTGTGTTGCTCTCTATGTATTGTTCTGTCAGCATAAACTATATATTTTATAATTTATTAAAATATACTTTAATTAAAATAGGATTACATCACTTCCCCTCTGTCTTCTCTTCAACCCCTCCAAGGTACCCTCTCTCTCAAATTGATTGCCTCTTTCTCTTTGCTTATTACTGTTATATACATATATCGTCCCAGGGTGACCATTGCAGACTCTCATGAAGTAGGTATTGTTGGAGTGAATGAAGGTGACTGGGCTGTGGAGGATTTTAAGTAGGATAGGAAAGTAATGAGCTCTATCCTGTAGAAAGTAACCATGGCACCAGGATGGGGTACACCTTTATAGCTTTGAGTGTAGATCACAGTGGCCTAGGTCAAGGATCCCAGTTTAAGAGAGAGGAAGAAAAGGGAAGTCAGCACACCTTGTTCGGTTTTGAAATGCTTGTGTACCCATGATGGATTTCTCACAGGGCTTGGACAGAAAACCTTTAGGAAAACATTTAAGAAACATTGGATGAGAGTTTGGAGGAGACATAACCGGATTGGCTAGCACCATATTCAAGGCAGAAAATACCACAGGCTTGGCCGTGGCAACTGTTTTTGTGTTGTGAGGTATTATACTGGGCTAATTCTCTACTTAATCATGTATAATCCTGTGATGCATTGTGAAGGGCGGCGAGTAAAGGAACGGATTGGTAAGGCGACAGGGAGTTTCTGTGTCAAGGCAGGGAGCTTGTTTCAGTCTCCCCGCTGCTTTGAAGCCAGCGCCCATTCTCTTCGCTGCAAACCTTGTTTGTTTCAGAAGAAGAAAACAATTCAACTCCATCCTTCCCAGGTATCTGAGTCCCGCTTTGATACTGAAAGAGCTGAACTCGTAGGTTTTTCGGAGACAGTGAAATGGCTGTCAGCAAAGGATCCAGCCTTTGCCACTAGAAGTTGATTGTTTGCTCTGTGGCTGCTGTAGCAGATGACAGCACACTGGTGGCTGGGGGCTATAAGAATTGCGTCTCTTGCAGTTCTCAAGGCTAGAGTTCTGAAATCCAAGTGTGGACCGAGCCATGTTCTTCCTCTTGAAGCTTCTAATGGCTGGTGACATTCTCTAGTTGGTGTCTAGCTCCAGTCTTGCCTCTGCGTCTCTGCTTCCTTCTGTGAGTCTATGATTCCCTCTGTGTGTCCCCTGAAAAGACCCGTGTCATTGGATTTTGGAGGCCCACTCAAGGGCTCTAGACTGCTTTTCTCCCCTCAAGATTCTCACATTTAATGACATCTGCACTATTCCAACTAAGTCACACCCGCAAGTCCTGGGGATCAGGACGTGGGCATGTCTTCTACCAAGGCTTCTATTCGGCCCTCTACTGAAGGGAAGAGTCCTTGTATAAGAGTCCTCTGTAACCCTCATCCAGAAGACCTGGCCTGTGCATCTACTAGGTGAGCATCCTCCAAAGGGCCATATGTTAAATGGTTGAGCTACAGCCTGTGAGTGGTTGGAAAACAGCAGAACACTTTAAGAGGTGGTACCTAATTTAGGGGGGGTCTTTAAGTGACTGGAGTTGTGTCCTTAAAAGGAAGATGGTGGGACCTGAACTCCTCTGCAGTGACCTGTGCAGTTTTCCTCCGTTAGGCACTCCCTTGGCAGTGGAAACGTTGCCCTGCCAAAAGCGATGGAGCCAACCAAACAGGACTGCGACCTCCAATGGTGATGGTTGATCGTCTGGATCAGGTGTTACTGTAACGGACAGCCGACTAAACCGGCGGTCAAGCTCACGTAGCAGGGAGTAACCTTTTTGTGCCTGAGGTTGAGCTTCGGTGATGACACAACCTGGCAGAGAACAAAGGACAAGGCTCAGGTTCAGAGTGGAGGTTTTATTCTTTATTACTAGGAAGAGGTATTTATTAGTATATATTTTGTTATATTATATATTAATATATAGTGGTATATATGTATATATACTAATATATGGTCCACACATGTATAAATATATGCTAATATATACAATGTACACATACATTCTATGTGTATATATATATATATTTTTCTTTACCACCATTCTGGGAAAGTATCCCTACATTATTTACTTCTCTTATTGCTCTGACAAAGAACAATAGAAGATAGAAGCAACTTAAGGGAGCAAGGATGGATTTTTTTGACTTACAGTTTAAGAGGGTAGCATGGTACAGAAGTCATGGCCACAGGAGAGTATGCTGGTCCTGGGTTCACATCTTAGTAGACCAAGAAACAGAGAACGGGATTGCTAGATGTAGGATCAATATGTAATTTATAAGGCCTACGTCCAGCAAGCCACATCCTCCAAGCTAGCTTCCATCTCCTAAATGTTCATCAAATTCTGGGAACCAAGGGTTCAAGCATGTGAGCCTGTCGGAGCTAGGCTACATGTAAAACGTTAACAAACACCTAATAAAATAAAATTAGGGAGCTTATTATAAAGGTTTCCCAAGACAAGCCCACCTATATATGCACTTTTGGAACAATTACCCAATGTCTCCTGTAAAATAAGTCAAACAGGATGTTTTGAAATTCCCTTCCACTTTCGAGTTTATGGCCCTCTGGAGGAATTACCCAGCAGGTGTCTAACTCCCCCAGCCAGCCCTCTTCTCTTGTTGCCTGGTTAAGTGTCAGGGTTTGCTCACATTATAACAAGATAGCTTGCAGGCAGCGTCGGAGGCCTACCCTGGAGCATCTCGTTTCTCTTGCAGCAAATGGGCCTCTGGAGAGTCCCGCAGCAGAAGCTACCTCCTTAAGCAAATTAAAAGTTTTATTGGCGAAATATAACTTGATAACGTACATGCATTGTCATTATAACTTAACAAGAAAGAATATTCAATTCGAGACACCAAGAGCAGAGCAGGCAGAAGTCTGTATGGGAAACACATTATACAGCCCCACGGAATTGTGGACGTTCAGTAATTGCACTTTGAATTTGAACGCCAAGGTCTCAGGAAAGAGCTGACAGTGCAGCGCCCCCCCCCTTTAAAGGGAACCTCCAGAGAACAAGGCCTGTTTCCAGCTCCCTCCTACTTTTCCTTCCACTTCAGAGCTGGAGACCTGCGACTTCACTTGGGCAAGGGTTCAAATAACCCTCTAGTGCCCCCAAAGGCTCAGCCTGGTTGGGATGTGGCTCTGTTCGCTTCCCTTCCTGTTGGACGCCCCTGGCATTTTATCCGCTCTAGGACTCTGGGAATCAAACAGCCACGCAGCCTTGCTGTACGCTGGTGCTAAAATGGCCTCAAGCAGTCTGAGGATTTGTGCCTCTGAAGCCTGGCACCTCTGGGCTTGTGGCTTCAGTTCTGAAAACCCATTGCGTGGCTGCCTGCCCCCCTCCCCCAGCACCAACCGTTCAACTAATTGCTTATCCTGACACCTGGCAAACAACCATTCCGTGGAATTGTCTTGTCCGCCAAGGGTCTAGCCTTTGACTTTTTCTTTTTCCCAGCAACGAAGAGGGAACAAAAGTCCAGCCAGTTTCTAGATGTTCAGCTCCAAGTTCTGGCCCAACTCTTGGGCGCCTGCCTCTCAGGAAGCTCAGAGGCTGCCTCAGAAACTGAAAACCTGGCATTCCCAGGGCGCTCAACCCTCATAAATATTGATGGGCATCCTGAATTTACCGTCTCTGCTCTCAGACCCAGCAGTTTAAAAACAACTTCAATCCACTCTCTTCAAGTAATGAAAGTAGCTATTTTTTTTAAAATAATTCCTATCCTGTTTGTTGAAGAAGCTAAGGAGTACAACGTAGAAAATCTCAGGTAACTTCCATAAACAGATGAACAGCCTGGCGTATGCCTGTAAACATGGGTAATGAATGGTCTTTAACACCATGAGATGAACTCCTCTAGAGAATGAGCACAGGCTGAAGACAGTCTACATGAAATGGGGATATTTTACCTTCCCTGGCTGTTTTCCAGGAAATACCTATTTTCTAGGGAATGAATGTGCACCTCTTCTAAGTCATTTCACACTACATTTGGGTATCGATAGTCAACCATACCAGGCACTGATTTTGTGTCCATCTTTAGCCAGGTAAATATCTTCAAAGAACCTGAAATGGTTAGCTACAGTGATAGACATTTAAAATGCCAGCTACTCAGGAGGCCTGGGTAGCACTGGTTGATCCCAGGAGTTCAAAGCCAGCCTCAGACAACACTGGTGTACTCTGCTTCTTAGAATAAAAGAAAATGAAAGAATGAATGAATGAATGAAATATTGAGCTGTCCTCACCCTCCAAGACCTCCAAGACATCGCCTTTTCTTTGGAGATTGCATGCACTTATATTCCACTCCGGAAATGCCGCCTCCTCCATCTGTCTAAATACCTCCATTCTCAGTCCTCCTTAATGGCCCATCATTGCACATGGAACATTATATTAAATCAGAGTGTATGATTTCATTGTTCCCGAAACAATACACTCTCTCAGTTCTGAGACTGACAGACGCTTGTGCGCATGCCTGACATGTCTGGTACATAGACTACACCAACAAAGTATGTATAGGAGTGGACATAACTCTCTCTCTCAGTTCCTCCCTTCTCTTCCTGGCATATTTCAACTTTTATTCTCGAGTGTCCGCAGTGGCCCTTGGGCTGTGCTTTAGCTCTGTGTTTGCACTCTCCTGAGGGCTAATATCAGCCCGGATCAGATAGAAAACTGGGCCAAACAGCTAGGTTTAGGCCTCCGCGGCAAACTAGCCGCATCCAGCCAGGGAGCCATTGTTGGGTTCCTCATCTTGCTTTCAGGAGCAGAGCAGCAGGCAGCCTATCCTTTCGAGAAGCAACACACCCTCTCCGCGCCACGAGAGTTGTTTACTGGATGAATCTCAGACACTATGGGGTAGACAGAGACTATTGAGTTCTCTGTAAGCAGGCAGGCAGTTGAACTGGAGTCTGCAAGGCAGAAAAATGCAACAGAAGATGCCTGTGACCCTTTTCATTGAGCGAGTCTTGCCAATTTGCCACTTTAAAGTCTTTTTAGTTGCTGACAACTAAAACTAGAACATTATCCCTTCAGCTCTCTGCTCCCTCTCCTAGAGAGACGATTTTTCATACACTCAAAGAAGAGCATGGGGAGGTGCAAAAATTCAACGTCTTTGTTTCTAGACTTTTGAGAAATAGCTCAACCCTTTTAAATATTTATTTTCTCTCTCATTTTAAAGATTTAATTGTTATTATTTTATCATCTTCAATAATATGTATGTGTTTCTGTGCTGAGAGGTAGTTATGAGTAGAGGTGCCTGAGGAGGCCAGAGGCATGGGCTCCTCTAGGAGCTTAATTCACAGGCAACTGTGATCCCCTGGACATGGGTACTGGGAACTAAACTTTGGTCCTCTGCAAGAGCAATATGTTTTCTTAATGGCAGAGCTATTGCTCTGGAACGCACTTATCTTTTGAGACACATTTTTTTTTTAAGTGGCAGGGATATTTAATGAAAAAAACTGAAAGTAGTATTGACTGCCTTATCAAAACTTTGTGTTTTTAAAATTTTAATTGATTTCTAGAATTTCTTAGAAGCTAGTTTGTAACCTGATTTTTTTTTAAAAAATGTTTTATTTATTCTCTGAGAATTCCACAAAAAAATATCTTGATTATTTTCTTTCCCTTGGCCCAACCCATCCCAGATGCTCTCCAACCTCCCCACCCACTGAACTTCATGTCCTTTCTTTCTCTTTGAAAACAAAACACGCAGATAACAAAAACAATAACAAAGAAACAAAAACATACAATCTGTTTGGTGTTGGCCAGTTACTCCTGGGTATCCATTGGCGGTCCAGCAGCTATCAGTGGTGAACAGCTTTATTGATAAGAGGGAGGCATCAACTTCACGCCCACATTTTCCTCCTCTGTGCTGAGATGTCTGCTTGTGCTTCGGCAGTGCAGATTTCGTGCGGTCTGTGAATTCATATGTAGACCTGCCGTGTTGTGTCTGAAAAAGGTTGTTTCCTTGGAGTCGTCCATCACCCCTGGCGCTTACAATCTTTGCAAGTCCTCTTCTGCATAGATCCCTGAACCTTGAGGGGAGACACCCCATTTAGGGATAAAAATGTGAGCATCTCCTTTTAGCTGCACTGTCTAGTTGTGGGACTCTGTGTTAATTACAGTCTTTTGCAAGGAGAATCTTGTCTGCTGAGGGTTAAGTGACACACCGATCTGCTAGTATAGCAATACGGCTTTGAGGATTGTCATACTGATATGTTCATTCTGCAGAATAACAGTGGTAGGTTTTCCTCTAGGGCCCATGACCTGTCTGGTCTCAGATTCTTGGCTTCATTAACAAAATCAGGTGTAGCTTTTGAGCATAATTAATAAAACTCAGTGACTGAAATTAGGGTTCAACCTGAAGACCCAAAAAGCAAACCAGCCAGCCTCTGGCTCTTACCTCGACGTCAGTCAGAGAAGGACGATCCTGCCTCCAGGAATCTCAGAATGAGACTCTGTTTGAGAACTGTTTCCTCCTGTTTTATTATCCTCTCTAGGGCTGTGATTAAAGGCATGCACCACTGTGATTAAAGGCATGCACCGCCCGGTTTCTATGGTAAACAAACTAGTGTGGCTTCTGGGATTAAAGATGTGTGTTACCATTACCTGGTCTGTAAGACTGACCAACGGGGCTGTTTTACTCTCAGATCTTTAGGCAAGTTTTATTTATTAAAATACAACTGAAATGCCACTACAATTTTGTTCTTGCTTAAAGATACTAGATTGCTGGTTTAGAGATGAAAAACTCCCTCTGCTTTCTCTTCTCATCCTTCCCTTTCTGCTGCACAATTTACTTCGGTTCTTGTGAGTGAGTCCCATGAGTTGCCTGGGACAACATGTGCAGGATGCACCCTTTTCAAAAGGCTTGCAGTTGTGGTTGCATTGGTGCTTTTTCTTCTTTGAGTGATGAGCTGCACAGCATGGCACTTTCCCACTCTGTGAACACATCTTTAAAGTTAAAGATGGCTGGAGAATCACAGCACACCGCTCTGGCTCTGAAATGCAATAGCAGTCTATCCATCTTATGGGAGACAAATATTAGGTGGTTGCTTATAACTCCAAGAGGTAAGGCAAGGCCAACTTTCCTCCTTAAGCTGGTGGTTTTGTGCCTTATGCATTTCTTATACTTCTTGAATCTTTCAGAGGTCATTCATTGAATATTTATTCAACACACAACACACACTAGACAACATCCTCCATTTGAGACACTGGGTGACCAGGATAAGTAAAATTCTCTACTCCTATGATGTCTGCTCAGAGATGTAGTCAGACAGATGAATGCAAATGTATCACCATGCCTAAGAACGGAAAAGTGCGTGGTCTTCATCTGATGGGAAGGGTAGGCATGTATGAATGGACACAAGGTAGATCTTTGACTCTCTGCTCCTTCTTCCTCACCAGATACTCAAACACCCAGGCCTTCATGCATGTACACATGCACATACAAGCATATTACACACAACTTAACAATATGGTGGTTCACCATGAATAAAGAACTGGAACTGCAAAATATATAAATGAGAGGAACATCACTCTACCTTATTAAATAGTATATAGGTTTAAAGGGACATAGGATTAGTTCATAGATGTCTACATGGTAAAAAGAAATGAGATGCATACAGAAGTAAGATGCAAACATATGGCTGATGAGGGTCTAAGGAGAGGGCTTTGCCAACACAGAGAATCAGGAAGGATCCAGAGGGAGGCCAGTCTAGTCTCTCAGACGAAACTTTCCTCCTAGCTGAGAATTTTACCCAAAGATTAGAAGCTGGGTCTGCTAACAGACACCTGTAATCTCAACACTTGGGCTGAGGCAGGATAATCTCAAGTCAAGGACTTGATGTAGTCGAGGGTTCCATAAAAAATACCAGGCTACCCATATCTACACAGGAAGACTGTCTCAGAAACTCAAAAAACATAACAAAACTACCCAGAAGATCAAGGGAAGATTGGTTGGGGACCTTTTACTTATTGATTTTCATGGTGAAATTTCACACTGGGATAAAAATCAGTCTCTATTTCCCATTTTGAAATGGTGCATTTTCTGTTTAAATATGTTTTAAGTCTTGAGTATAAACTAGCAGTTCTGGCCAATGAAAACTTTAACTGACTTCTGAAATTGCTTGGTCATTTCTACTTGCTTTCTGTATGTATTAGGAGCCAAGTGTATTTGTTCCCCAAATGGGTATAACTTTATGAATTATTATATAAAATAGATAATAGAAAATGGAGCTAAGGGAGGGAGGGAGAGAAGATGAGTTGCTATCTCTATAGCAATTAAATTGTTTTCGAGAGACTTAAAAATAACAGAGGATCTCTTCTGAGCAGAACCATGTTTACAGAGAAAGCTTTGATTTTTCCCCCATCAAATTTGGATAAAATAAAATGCTGGACTTAAATGTATTGCTTTTATGATTTCCTGTGTAGCTTGACATTCAAATTTCATTTCACATATTACGAACTGCACAATACTGCCTATTTCTTGTCTCTGTCCAAATGTGAGGTTTTTTTTGCACATCTGCAGATTTGATCAGAACCATAACTTCACACCGCAGACATCAGCTGTTGCTAGGTTTTAATTTAGGTTATTCTGAGATGAATACTGATTGTCAAGTTTACATTCCAACTTCCACAAGGCCAGTAGTGCCTGAGAGGTTGAAACCAAAAATTCTGATAGAGGGAGAAAGGTCCCAGGAGAACCTGCTGGATATTTCTTCTCATTCTCTATTTGTTCTTTGGAGAGTGTCTTTCACTTACATTTTTTCTTTGTATGTTAATTTCAAAGTCTGCTTTCCTATCCATAGTTTCTACTTCTAGTTAATGGTTATCTATCTTGTATCTGGTTTAAGAAGCCTTTGTCTCTAAGTTGGGGTATTTCTCAATGATATTATAATTTAACACTTTATTGGTAAGTGATTTTTCAATATCCCCTTTTGCCTTCTTAACAAAAGGCTATCCAAATATCAGCTCAGCTAACAAGTGTGCTTTGTTAGCTGGATTATATACTTCACCAAACAAGGATTGTACAGTACACCTAGCAAGGAATACTACTACACTCGATATTATGTGCTATTAGAAAGTGTTTCAAAATGAAGTACATCACAAAGACCAACACTCCATGTGCATAAAAAATAATGCACAGTTGATAAGATTTTTCTGTCTTAACTATTATTCAAGACATAGGTTGCTTTGCTTGTCACTGCAAGCTTACTAGGTGGCGGTGTTTACTGATGCCAACACTTTCTATCTTAGTTTTTTATACCTTAGTAGACAATTATGGATATTGATTTTTCTTAATTCATTTTAATGTGCAGCATATTTTTTAAAATATCAAAACCATTTTTCAATATAGAACTATGGGAAATCAGTTAAAACATATGTGATGAAATATATCTACTTTTTCCTTTCTCCCCCAAATACTTTTCTAAACCACACTGATATCTTCTATGTATGATGACTTATGTATCAACAAAGGCAGTACTCACACTTCCTATGTACTGTAGGGCTTGTAAACTCGGGCTTCTGCCTAATGCATCTATGTATTGCTATTCCAGAGCTGAGCACATGAAAATGCTCAATAGGTGTTTATCAAAATAGGCCAGGGCAAGCTCTGTAATGGCGCCTATTTTATTTAGTCAAGCAATCCACATGGAGGTCCTATTTTAGATAATGGTAGATCCCAATAAGTATACCTGGCAGCTAACATCCTAAACATCTAATAATATACCCACTACCTTTGGACATTAGAGGAAATAAAGGCTGGTATTTATAGATTTGGCTTGGGTGATTTTATAAACCAATTCTGGGGTTAGTCAAGTCAGTGAAGAAAAATACAGTCATTCATTGGTTCTAAAAGAGCTAAGACTCAGACATGAGGGAAAGAAAATTCTGACATTTCTTTGTAGTTGAGCAAATTCTACCTACCTACTTCGACAGCCACTTGACTTCTCTCAGTTTCCCTTTAATTGATGAAATGAGATTGATAATAATAGTGTCTATCTCATAGACTATTTTGTCATGATTTTTATGACAATATAAGATATATACCCCTATTTACACACACACACACACACACACACACACACACACACAACTCAGGATAGCTTCAAACTCATTGTGTATTCCAGCCTGGCATTGAGCTCTCTTCGTGTCTCAGTACCTGAGCACTCTCTGTTTAGTTTGCATTACTTAGGACAGGGCCTGGTGTCTTTAATGCTGTGTGTGTATTTGCTGTCCGCATTAGGCATGACCTCATTCTCACTCAAGGCTTAGCAGTTTAGTCGGACCTTCCTATTGACTCATTTGGCTGATTAGGTGGGACCCAGAGAAACTCAATATCTGCCTAATGAGTGGATAAGCTCATAGTAACCAAGTTGTTAAATATCTTTCAAAACTTAAGAATTAATTGGCTAAGCTGGGGCTGTCTTTAATTTCAACACATTTGGGAGCCTGGGGTGGGAGGATCGGAACCATGAGACTGTGTCTTAAAAGCGCTTTGGGCATTCATTACCACCACCACCACCATTACCATTTCTTAAAGTAAGAAAGTATAAGAGATCCTCAATGGGCATGGTGATTTGTCCCTATAGTCCAAGTGATTTGAGAAGCTGAGGCAGGAGGATCACTAAAGACCAGCTTGAGGAACACGAAGAGAGCTCATCTCAAAGTATGTTGAGGAAGACTATGGAAAGCCATATGCATGTGAAACCAATTCAGATTCTTGATAGCTGCGCAACTGATGGTTAGTTTGGAGATCCGGTATTAGAAACTGGTCTTAAAACAACTTTCAAACTCCTGGGAATCCATTTTTGCTAACATTTTCTATGTGTAACTTACATGTGTCTCGCAGGGTGGGTTTGGCTCGAAATTTGAAGTAGCATAGTGTTTTTAGATTGAAAATGCACCTTTCCTGCTCATCTCTGATCTAGACGTTATTATCCGTTTTCGGAGGACAGCAGACTGGAAAAGCTGCTGGCAGTCAATTCCCCAACTTGGCTCCAGGTGCTCCTGGGGAGAAGTTTGTAAAACGTAGGGCATCATGCTTCGACCCCCTACTAGTTAAGAGGATGGACTCGGTGGGTGTGTTTGTGTGTGCGGTCCAGAATGTCTTTTAAACTCTTTTATCCGATCCCCCCACCACCACTCCAGAGTCTGCAGCAAAGAATGCACACTCCTGCATAAGCCCACCATCCTCTGGTGGAAAGGGGCTGAAGTGCAAGTCCGCGATCGTGGGCAAATCACTCTTTGAACAATGGCCATTTTGAGCAGGCTTCAGAGACAGAGCATCCCTTGGCGGTGCCGTGCCTGAAGACTATCCGAGATGCAGTTAAAGCCACGGGCTGGATTTGGATAGGTTTTGTGCATTGCTTTTTATTCGTACTGGCTCAGTATCTCACCACCCAGCGAGTACAGTTAGAGCTCGCAGCTCCACATCTGTCTCTAATCTGAGGTCATTTTCGGCAGAATCCAAACTTGCTCTTTTCCCTTGCCTTGCACCCTGTCTGTGAGTGGTCTTCAGATGCAGTGATGCTGTCAGACTACCGCTGGTGGACCGAACATTGTCTCTCCTGAAGGACTACTTGGCAAGACGGCTAGTGATTTTCCTCGGCTGAACACATGACTTGGGTTTTTTCAGCACTGTTCTCCCCGCCTGCCTCTCGGCACTTACCAGGCAGTTCTACATCCTTGATTTTCTCGCCCCAGAATGAGGTTTCTGACTGTTAGCTTCCCATTTGCCTGTTCCTTTCCATCGCTGCCTCCCTCCCTTGCTCCTCCTGGGGGTGTGCCAGTTTCTAATCACATGCTGGAAATCCTCCTTTCTCTCTTGATTGTTCTCCTCTGGTGGTATTTAGTTTAGTACCTTCCCTTGCCTTAGGGGTCCAAAGGCAAAACCAACAGTCTGTTGACTCCTTGGAGAAGTGTTATTAACCCAAATCCTCCGAGGGCCAGGAGAACACCGAAACCTGTTAATCTATCTGAATAGGGGCTGGCTAAACAGAGTATAATAATGTGTTCATCTGGATGTTGAGTTGCAAGAACATGGGCTCAAGGCCACCAGATATTCTAAAGAGGACAGTAACCCAAAATCTTAAGTGGAGCATCATGGTTGTAAATGAGTGGGATCAACTTACAAAGAGAGAACGTTTCTTTGGACTCATGATTTTGGAGGGTGTAGTCTGTGATCAGTGAGTCCTATTGCTTTGGGCTTGTATGAGATAGCACATCATTCTGGAAAGGTAAAACCCTCCACCTTATCATCAGGAAGCAAATGATTTGAAAGTAAAGATTCAGTATTCTGCAGTTCCTTCCTAGGGCATGCTTTTAGTAATATAAAGATCTTCCATCATGCCTCCCTTTTCAAAGGACCCACTATCTGCTGATAACCATCCCCGGCATCAAGTCAACCCTTCCGTTCTTGGGACCATTCAAGAACCATTCAGAAAATCCTTGCACATCCTAAGTAATCAGAGCAGGAGATGGAGACAGCCCCTGATTCTTCTTTAGCCACTCCTGAAGAGATGATAACGATCTCCATTCCTAGTCCTCTCTCTCTCTGCCCCACAAGGTTGGTTCTCACAGGTGTCTGAGTGTCAGTCATCTCTGAGGAGGATCACCAGGACATGTTCAGGGCCTCCTAGATGAGCCTCGGGTTCCTAGAACGCTCACAGAAGTGACTGGCAGGGAGGGTGGCTGATTCCTTTCTTTCATGTTTCTGGGACATCAAGAAAGTACTTTTTCTCCTAGGAACCCTTCACTCGTTTCTCCCCACAGTAAGAGGGAAGAATTAGCTGAGCGGACATACACCAGGAGCATGCGCATAGCTGCGTGCCATCTTTCCTCTGATTTTCCGAAGTAGGAGGTGCCCACTCTGCTCTTCTGTCGCTGTGGCAGTTGGAAGCCTGCAGTGGCCATTCTGTGTGTGTTCCAGTGAGGATGTATTTAGAACTAGGACACTGCGCTTGAGAGCTAGCTCAGCGGCTAAGAGTGGTTACTGCTCTCCCAAAGGGCCTAAGTTCAGTTCCCTGCACCCAAGTCAGACAAGTCACGTCTGCCAGCTCTGGGGGGTTCGATACTCAGCACCCTCTTCTGGACTCTGTGGGCAGCTACACTCATGTGCACATACCTGCACACATCTACACATCCTGAGTAATTAGAGCAGAGGGTGGAAGTGGCCCACGGAGGTTCTTTTACCCACCCATTCTGTGATGCCTGCCTAAGCTGTGTTTGCTAACAGTGAATAATGCTGATACTTTCCCTATGCCTTACTGGTTGGTTCCTTAGTTGGCTCAAAACATCAGCATCGAAAGTTGATCTCATGGCCGAGGTGATGGCTCAGTTGGCAAAGTGTGTGGCCAACAATCGGGGAACCTGAGTTTGATCCCCAGCATCCCCAACAATAAATGTAACACCAGGTGCATCCCTGAGACTCTCTGGATGGCTAGCCCAGCCCCAGGTCCCAGTGAGAAGCCTTGCCTCAAGAAACAGGGCAGACGGCTGCTGAGAAATGGCATATGAGATTAAATTCTGACCTCTGTATGCCCATGCATCTCTAAGTTCACCTGCCCACATGCATGTATTTCTCAGAGAGAAAAAACAGAGAGACAAAGACAGAGAGAAACAGAGACAAAGGAAGAGAGAGACAGAGAGAGGAAAGAAGGAAAAGGAGGAAGAAAGTCAACTCAAAGAAGTTAGAAAATAGACTATTATGGACCAGAGCCTGGAACCAGAGTGAGGGGCAGATGAGAGAAGATGGCTGGCGTATTTTAATGGGGCTGCTAGTTACTGGGAAGAGCATCTAAAGCACTCACTATGCCATAGCATGATAACCTTGGTTGACAGCAACTAATTGAAATATTTCAAAATACCTAGTGGGGAGGGTTTGGAATGTTTCCAAACACAGAGAAAAGATGTCTGCCCGAGGTGACAGATGTGCCGGCTCCCTGATTTGATCCATACATTAGCATATGTGTACTTAAATGGCACGCCGTACCATATAAGTGGGAAGCGCAATGTGATGATCGAAAATATATTACTCTTTATAAAAAAGAAAAAAACATGGCCCAACTTCAGCATGGTTTCAGTCTTAAGGAATGATCTTTAGATAATTTCCCATTAAGTGCTTTCTGCCTGCAAGCCCAACCTGCAGTCATTCATCCTTCTCTGCTTCCTGGACCTGGTATTGTAGGTTCTGTTCCTGCCCTTTCATCTGTGGGCCAAGATTGGGTGACAAGTTATATCCTGCAGAGGCAACGCCAGGGACAGCTGTCTGTTGTCCTCAGGACTTGCAGTCAATATTTTATTTCTATTGTAACCTTTATGTGTATCTAAGTCACTGTTCTATTGTTGAGAAGAGACACCATGATTAAGGTAACTTTTATGAAAGGAAACATTTAACTGGGTGTGTAACATGAGGGCCTGGTTGTCGGGGTTTCTGTCCTGCCCAGTTCACACAGCCATTTAGCCCCAAAGAAAATCACACAGAGAGTCTACATTAGGTTATAAACTGATTGGCCCATTAGCTCAGGCTTCTTCTTAGCTCTTGTAGCTTATATTAACCCATTATCCTTATCTATGTTAGCTACATGGCTCAGTACCTTTTTCAGTGGGGCAGGGTCACATCCTGCTTCTTCAGTGGTCTGGGAAGGACTGGCAAAGAACTTCCTTCTTCCCAGAATACTCCTGTTCTCATTGCCCCACCTCTACTTCCTGTCTGGTTTTCCTGCCTATACTTCCTGCCTGGCTAATGGCCAATCAGCGTTTATTTAAAACATGATTGACAGAATACAGACAATTCTCCCACACCATGGGTGCTTGCTTACAGTTTTGGGGGGTTAGTCCATGGACGTCATGGTGGAAAGCAGACGGGCATATTATGGTGCTGGAGCTTTACATCACAGTTCACCTCAGTGATACACCTCCTCCAACAGCAAGGTCACACTGCCCAATCCTTTCCAAACAGTTCCACTAAATGGAGACCAAACATTCAAATATATGAGTCTATGGGGAGCAATCTCATTTAAACCACCACAATATTCTAATTAATTGTGTGTGTATATGTGTGTGTGAGAGAGAGAGAGTGAGAAAGAGAGAGAGAGAACAACTTCTTGTGGGATATGTTTCCTTCCACCATGTGGGCCTTGGGGATCAAACGCAGGTCCTTAGACTTGGGGTCAATCATCTTTATCTATTGAGCCATCCTGCCAGTCCCCCCACATTCAAATTCTTATAGTTATTTTTTACATTAAAAACATTTGTGTGTGTGTATGTATGCGTATGTGTGTATGCATGTCTGTGTGTGTCTCTCTGTGTGTATATGTGTCTGTAAATTGGTTTAGGAGAAGAGTGGGCAACTCCCATGCCAGGGCATAGCTGTAGAGAATACAAAACAACTTGAGGGAGTTGGTTCTCTCCTTCTACTATTATAGGTCTACAGACTGAACTCAGATGGTCAGGCTTGGGAACAAGGAACCTTCCTATTTAAGTCATCTCATCTGACCCACTATTTCCACAGATGTGATGTACCTTGGTGGTAGAATACTTGCTTACATGTATGAGGCCCCAGGTTCTATCCCAAGCACTAAACAATATCCTTCTGAGAACCTTCCTTTCTGGGCACCAAATCTGTATTTTGTACCTGGCAGTTGGATCTCTGTTATTTTCTTCCTTCCAGTGAATTCATGGGCTTGGATTACATTTATCTTTTCTGATATTAGGCCAGGAAGCAGAGCCAATGCATTTTCTGCTCTCATCAAACATCATCAAATATCATCAAATGTTTGCATCAGGAACATTTGTTTTCTTGCTGATCTTTTAATCACATTTGTATTCAGTGAAGGAGGGAAAGGAGGTCAGTGCATGCTGGACCTTTGAGGCTCTTTATAGTAATCAAAGCCAAGTTCCCTGCAATTGGATTTATTGGGAACTGCTGAGTTCCCCGGAGCTTTGAAAATAAAGTGGAAAACAAAATCCTGGGTTTTATGAGGAGGGCTACAAGTTTGGAACTGTAGAGGAAGGCACACTCTTTATTCATCTCCATGACTTACCAAGGCTTGGTGTGTAGTGTTCATAACAGTCTTGGGATAGAAGACTGACAAGTGGATGTATGATTCTGACTCTCCTATAGAAGAAAGTCTTTCCAGGCATGTGGGAGAGGTACTTCCCAAACTCTGGGTGCACTTCTTGTCCCTCAGGAGGCCCCTTCCATTGTAACATTTATTCACTCAGGAACAAATTTTACTCCTCCTTCCTTTCTACACTTGTCCTACTTAAAATGTGTCTTTCCTGCAGTCGCATTTCATTAGACTCTGCTTCCATGGGCGTCAGGCCTCAGTTCTTCTCACTGTGAAATGGTTTAGTGCAGGGAACAATTAAGTAGTCAACCCCTTTTTTTTTCCATGTCTTTCTTTTTCCATGAATCTCTCGGAAAAATAGAATCCAGACTTCTGTGGGAAATAAACACCCAGGACACTCTGGTTCACTCTCTCTGTTTCTTCTTTCCTCTGTTTTCCTCCCAGCACCCTCTTAAGAGTAACATCTATGCTGCTGGCTTCAAACATCCTGAAAATGCTTACTTTCAACTCTGGTGACCTCTCCATGATGCCACAGATCCCTAGTGATCTCAGTCTCTTTCTTCCAAACTTCTAATCGCACCCTTTCCCTTCCTCTTTTTGAGTAAATTTCTTATATTTGTTCAGTCTCAAGTACCCTGTTTTCTTTACAGCCGTTTCTTTACCACCATTGCCTGGCTTCCATCTTGTAAAATGCTTTCTCGCTTGATGCCTCCGTGTCCTCCTCTCCTGCCCCTTGAGTCATCTGCCAGTTTTCTCTTCTTCATCCTCACCCCTGAGAACCCAATGCAAGGTCTTGGTTGATATTTTCTGCATGCCAAGAATTATCTGAAAGAATGAAGCTTTTGCTGTTTGCTCCCTCTTTTGCTTTGTGTTGCTCATCTTTGCCATGACAGTCTTGTTCATAAAAATGACAGCAGTCACATTAGTGCATTCATCCCATAATTCATGGCTTAGTTCATATCTGTTCTGTATCAAAATTCTGCATTTCCAACTGCCTCATCGATACCTCCACATCTGTGCTCCTTCAAAGGCCAGTCTGCCCTCCCAATTCCCCTTAATGTGATAGCAGTGTCACTATCCCTACAATCACACAAAGATGTCACGGCCCTCTCACTTCTCAGGCTATATTCTTTTACAATGTAGTATCTCTGCTGCATTCATATGTCTGCATCCTTGTTTAATCTCATCACCTCTCCACTATTACAGTGATCTCCTGAATGGTTTTTAGTTGAATATACATCATTATTAATCTCTATAGCACATTCTTCTGCTTAAATTATTTTAATGGCTCCTTGCTTAATGCCAAATAAAATCCAGAAGCATTGCACAAGTACCTCCATGTCTGGTCTTACATTACTTTAGATGCTTCTAGAATACCATTGCAAAAGTCTCCCACTTCTGAGGAATCTATAATGAGAGATTCACATTCCCACAATTTTCAGTATCCATAATCATTTTATTCTTTTCTACCTCTGGAAGTGTGATTTCCCCATTGTAAATTACAAAAGAAACCTCCCCTGTTAATTCTATCAGATTCTACCAGTTGTCTTCCTGTCCTGAATACCAACATTGTGTTTTATTGTAGTCTTTTAACTATGTGTTCACCCTGAAACAGAGTCACTCAGATTTTTGTGTCTCCAGGACCTCAAAAAGTTAGAATGAAGTAGAGGGATTCCCATTGACTTCAAACCCCAACAATTCTAGTGCCTATAATAAGCATTTGTCATCTCTAGTCATTTACTCAAAGCTAAACCTCAATGACTTGGCCTTTTTCTGAAAACTTGGGATAATAATTCCTTGTTTGTGCTAACGATTAAGTGAGAATGTGCAGGCCAAAAAGAAAAAAACGAGAATAAATTTTGCTAGACACAGCAAGTAGCCACAAACAAGGAAATTATTACTAGAGCCTAGAGGAAACTGTGTTTTATTTACTTTATATTTCTATCCTCACACCCAGGCATGTCAAAGCCATGCCTGACAGATGTGACAGTCAGTGTTTATAGAATAGATAAATGAGCAAGTGGATGAATTAAGTGATTAAAGAACACTGTGTTGAAATTGTCTTATTTATGACAGGAATTATTGTATTCAAGCATGGGCACACATATTAATTCAGTAGTGTTGATTACTTGATGGGGTTGTTGTAACAAACACCCACAAACTGCATGGCTTAGCCAATAGAAACTTGCTGTACTAGAGTTCTTCACAGTAAAAGTCTAATTCAGGATCAGCACAATGGCTCAATCAATAAAGGAACTTGTCACTAAGTCTGGTGACCTCAGTTCAATCTTTATGGTGGAAGAATTAACTCACACAAGTTGTCCTTTGGCCTTCACATGAATTCCATGACACACATGCAAGTATGCTCAATACATAACACACACACGCACGCGCGCGCACACACACACACACACACACACACACACACACACACACGCACCAAGAAAATAAATGTGAAAATTTTCACTATGAAAATGAGGTGTGCGTTCAAAGTGTTGGTGGGGTAGTTGCATCTGAAGGCTGTGTAAACAAATTTCTGTTTGTAATTTGTAAACAAGTTGCACAGACAGTTCTTGGATCTGCTGGTGATCTTTGGGGTTCCGTGGCTTACAGAAGCATCTTCTATACTCTGCCCTCAGGTCTCACGATATTCTCTGTGCTTCGCTCTCATCCTCCCGGACATCTTCCTATACACCTGCCTTGTGACCAAGTCACCAATTTCTGGTCACGACATGGTCATATTCAGCGGGAACTCACATTAGCAATCTGGTTTTAACTTGACTCTGTCACCTGCAAAGATCCTGTTTCCAAAGAAAGCCATGATCACCTTCATGCTTCCCTGGCCATGGCTGACTGCATGCCTAAACCGTGAGCCCAAATCAGCCCTCCTTTCCTTACATTGCTTTGTCAGATATTTTGTCTCAGCTGTGGGAGCAATAGCGAGCTTCAACATGTTTGTGGGAAACACAGCCCTGATTATAACAGCTTCTAATTTATCGAAGCCATAATCTCCAAGGAGATGAAAGACCAATATAAAAATAATTGCTAGAGTAACTATATAAAAGAGTATATATTTAATTATCCCAACGAATGACATAATCCCTCAGCTATGCCTGCACTTAATAAAGACAGTGGCTTGGAGGGTCAATGAAAGCCTTGTGGAACAAGGGTGATTTGAAGGTGAGCTGCTTCCTTAAATCAATGTTATTCCTCAATAAGTATTTTTTAAAACATATTGCTACTGCTTAACATTTCGAGACAGCTTCAGATTACTGGAGCTAATGAGACAGCTCAAACAATAGGATCGGGCTGTTAATGCTGCACACAATAAATGTGTGTTGAGAGAAGGAAGTTTCCAGGGAACCAGAATTGCTATGGTAACCTGATATATCATTAAAAATGTAATGAATAAATATCATCAGGGTCTCAGACTCATCGCACAGGAAAACTTCGCGAGACTGAGATTACTAAGTCATTCTCAACACTGATTGCTCAGTGTTTTGTAAGTTAAATCAGAGAGATTGTCCATTAGTAAAAAGTAGTAATATTCAAATAATCGGAGACTCTGTCAGGCACATAAAACCCCCTCAGTGTTGCCTTTTCATTGAAATCACTGCCATTTTTCTCAAAATATTAATTTTAGCTGTAAGTAATAGTCATAATAATAGACCTGATTATATGCTTTTCAAGAGAAATAATATTTTGCCAACTCTTGTAAGAGCACAGCTGACACTATAGTGTTTGGGTGTGTGGAGCAGCGTTAGGAAGGAGAAGAACCTGCCCCTGCTGTTGAGGGATCCACCCCTCACACCCCACCTTTCTCCTCTCCCCACCCCCATCCCAGTAGCTCACGGACACTCTCAAATATGTCTGTCAATTGTTCATGTCTTGAATTTCATTTTATCACTGTATGCATAAACGAGGCAGCTATGGGAGCATGCCTATGGCTAACTAAAATTCAGCTTTGGGGGCTGCAGATCCGAAAGGTCCAACCTGGAAAGGGGTGATGGAGAGGACACATGCCCTGCTACCATCGGGTCTCCCACCAGCCGCTCCTGAACTATTCGGTCAGTCGCTCCATGCCCATTTCTCATGAGTGTGGTAATCTCCCATGCCTTAGCTACATTTCCTCCTAACTCTGGGCCCTTGTGCGGGTCATTTCCTTTCTCTGGAACCCTGTTCTTTCCCACTTTACCTAGGTAATTATCCACTTGTGTAGTAAGAGGCACACAGTCTGCGTCCTTCTGCCCGGCTCCCGGGCGCCGAAATAATTACACAGAAGCTGTATTCATTTAAACTCTGCCTGGCCCATTAGTTCTAGCCTCTTCTTGGCCAACTCTTACATCTGGATTCAGCCCATTTCTAAAATCTGTATTTACCACAAGGATGTGGCTTACCGGCATGAGTCTAACCAGTGTCCATCTTGGGCCGGAGAAGCATGGCGTCTGCCACACTGCCTTCTCTCTCCCAGCCTTCCGTTCTGCCTATTCCACCCACCTAAGGGCTGCCCTATCAAAAGCCAAGGCAGTTTTCTTTATTTAACCAATCAAAGTAACACAAATACAGAAGACCCTCCTACACCACACTTGTAAGTTCCAGCCCTAGTTCTACTTTCTGAGGCAAGTCTTCCCTGGACTCCCCACGTTTCCTTCCCTTTCATAGTCGATGGAGCTCCCATTCATAATACACATCTTGGTAGCATTTTATATGAATGTTTAATCAATGGAGGTTTTCTTATAATAATGATTTAAGTCTATTTTTGTTTGCCATTGTGTTTCTGATTTTAACACATAGCATGGTTTCAATAAATGCTTACCGAATAAATGAATGAATATTTGTGTTTCTAAGATTGCACTTAAGAATCCCTGACTTAGGGCGGTTATGTCTAGGGCATATTTTGGTTCTTGCTTGTGCTGGTGTTGGCAATTTGAGTGATTTGTTCTCATGGTCTATAGCTGGGTCACTAATGGCTGCTGAGAAGTGGAAATTTGTCTTCTCTTTTTTTTCTGGAAGTATGTCTTATAGATCCCATTGCATAGTTGCAACATCACTATTCTTGCTGCTATGAGTTGTCCATACTGTGGAGCTCACAATTGTGGATGCAATGTGGCTAGATGTTCCCTGTGGCGAAGGATGCTACGCCTTAATGATTTGGTATATGCTTGAATGATCACCGCTGCAAATGAAGCTGAAGAAAATGGCAATAATGTGCAGTAAGGTCTTTGATGTGTGCAATTAGTTCCTTAGAATTCTGGAAGTGTTAGTAAGGTCAGAAAGTGCTTGGGCCATGGACCCAAGGGGTATAAGAGATTAGAGGATTGCATGTTTGCTCTTCTTAGTGTAGTATTTTGGAATGTTGGAAAGAAACATGGGAGCTATTCTCTGTGCACCAGAAGCTTACAATCTAGAGGTGGTCAGCAGAAAGAGAAAGTCTGAATTTCTAACAGTGAAATTACGGGGGGGGGAGAAGGAGGGGAGAAGGAGGAAAAAAAGAGGTGAGAGGATCCCAGTACACTATTCAGTAGTGGGGATTATAAAAACAGTACCATCTCTTACTGTGTAGCAGTCTGTTTGCTCAGTTCCTCTGTTCTCTGCTGCACCCACTCCTTCCTCAGCCACTCCATGTCCAGCAAACGTGCCTGCCCATCTTGTTGTTCACACGCCTTTTCCTTTGGGAAAGCTGGGGATCACATTAGGAGGAGGTGAGAGAAAGCTCTAGAAATGCCAGCTTTCAAAGGTAAAAGCCCTAGAACCAAACAGCTGTGAGGGCGCATGATGAGCACGGGAGCAGGGGTGGGTGGGTGATTTTATCGCACGAAAGTCACAATGGCAGATCAAAAGAGATGCCATCTGATTCAGGAAGCTTGTTCTGGGAGCTTCGGGAAGCAGCAGCGTGGCTCTTCTCCCTCTTTCCTCCCCACTGTTCTCTCCTTAGCTATGCCTCCATCCTTCATCTCC
This sequence comes from Ondatra zibethicus, assembly GCA_004026605.1. Classification (NCBI taxonomy): domain Eukaryota; kingdom Metazoa; phylum Chordata; class Mammalia; order Rodentia; family Cricetidae; genus Ondatra; species Ondatra zibethicus. The sequence goes on along the minus strand of PVIU01000061.1, from coordinate 475,473 downwards.
TCCCCTTCTTCCTCCTTCCTCTTCTTCTTCTTCTTCTTCTTCTTCTTCTTCTTCTTCTTCTTCTTCTTCTTCTTCTTCTTCTTCTTCTTCTTCTTCTTTTTCTTCTTCTTCCTCTTTTTCCTCTTCTTCTTCCCTCCTCCCTTCCCATCCACCCCTCCATTTCTCTTTCCCCCATCCTCTCTCTCTTCTCCTCACCCTTTGCTCTCCCCCCTCCACTTCTTGGGAAAGCTTTAGTAGTCTCTTGAATAATGGGATGAGTGATTACTCTTTAAGGTATTAAAAAATTTGTATTTCATTATGCTCTAGTCAAAAAAATTGTTACTGGAATCGAATCATTTAATGTATTTAAATATATTCTGAGTCCTTTATCTAACTGAACCTGTGAAGCAAAATAGCTTACTCATTTTCTGGATAGGCACTGTCTTTAAAGTCTGTAATAAGATTGTTTTAGGGTCAATAGCACCTTCACAGAAGGAAGGCAGAACCATTGACATTATAATCTCAGGTAAGCTGTGCAAACAAATACAGCAGCATGCCTTAATTTCCTTAATTCTCATGACGTTGTTAGGAAAATTACTTATGTTCACAGTATGTATTCTCACTTCCAGGTCTTTAAGACTAAAACAGAAAGAGACGCATTAAATTATTGAGAGAAAAGTCAACAGTTAAAATCTCCAAACTTAACCTAGCCATCATCAATTAATCAACCAAGGAGGGGAGTCAACTTGAGAGAGACTTTTAAAACATTTTTAATTAAAAAGAGAGACTTCATTTTCATTCCTTACAGACACTGAAGGTGTAATTGAAATCTAAATACTATTTTTAAATTGAATACTGAGATTAAAATTTAATAGGTTGTTGTGTGCTATATGGAGACTTACAGTGCTAAAATAAAAGTTATTTTCACCATTTAAGTAAAATAGACTTTGTTAGGCTAACAATTTATTTCTACATTCTTCAGAATGTAAGATGTATTTCTCTCTGTGTACATGCATATGGGGAAAATCTGAAAATATGGTTTTCGGACCTGGAAAAGGGAATAAAGAGAAACAGGGAGTGTGGAGGTCTGTGCTCTCTTTGATCCAGTCTCTGATCATAAAGGAAACGGGGCTATGGAAATGTGTGTCTCTTTGATGCAGTTTTTGATTAGAATATTTATAAGCACTGGAGGAGTTCTCCTGGAGAACTAGAGACGGGAGCAGCCTCCTACCCCAGACCTCCTCTGGCTCCAATGTACCTGGTATAATTACAGAGAATGCAGAGGAGCTCAGCTTTCACTGAGGGGCTAAATCAGATTGCAAACCAGTTTTTCTCTGACAACCACAGGGCGCATAGCTCTGAGCCGCATTCCCGGCACAAACAGCAACCTCTCTGCGCTCTGCTCCATGGGTACCAGACTTAAGTATGGCTAAGAGCTTCATACTGGCAAATGTTGCTTTAGTTATTTTTAATCCAGAAACTGGCATTAGATCGGATCTAAAACTCTTGCTGCTCTGGTAGTTTTCAAAAGGTTGGTAGGGCAATTCATCCGTGTCCTGGGAAGACCACATCTGTGCTGTCCCTTGGACCTGGCGTAAGCCAAGTATTGTCATTTCTGAGTCTGTCAGTTCCCAACTCAAGTGGAAATTTTATTTGATTAGTGATCCTGATTATGTCCCCCTAGAAACTCAGTGTGTGTTGAGATTCAGTACTCTTGTAGATTTATAATTGGATTTGGAAGTCCAATTTTTTGTCTGTTGTACATTTCTATTACCACCAAGCTCAGAAGGCTTTCCCAACTCCCTTATAATGGCTATCGGGCCCATACTGAGCAGTCAGCCATCCTCCTGGACCTGTTTCCTTATTGTCTGGGTCTGGACTGCTTAATTCTAGAGATTAATTCTTTCCTCACTCCCATCCTGGAGAAATCCAGTAAAATATGCAATGGGATGGGAACAAAGGTGCCCATAACCCAAAGATGATCTCAGCATTGAGGGCTTTTCCTTAACAATAAAAAAATTCAGTGTTTCTGGACCCAGTTTCTGGAAATTTTTGCTTTAGTAAGTTCTAAGCAAATTCTGCTGATGAGATCTTTGGACTATAAAGTTGACTAGGAAGTATTAAGGAAAATGAAAATGTCCAGACATGATTGCTAAAGCCTGTAATCCTGGCACTATGAAGGTTAAGACAGTAGGCTCATGAGTTCAAGACCACCCTGGAATAGATAGTAAGATTCTATCTCCAAAATATAAAGAAAGGTATCAGGGTGTGTGTGTGGCAGGAATGTATGTGGTATAAGACGGTGTACAGCATGTGTGTATTTATGCATGGCAATGAGGAAGTATTAATTTAATTTTATTCCTGCTATATTGGTGTCCTAGGAGTGCATTGACAATGTACCACACATTGAGCATCTTCAACAATAATTTATTTTGTTCCCACTCTGGAGAGAGCACAGATCTGCTCTCTCTGCAGGTCTGGGGAGGGATCAATCCCCAGTCTGTTTCTTAGACTTTGGTTCTTTCTTGGCTGTGGCAAAACAGCACAGTCCTCCCGTAGATTCTTCTAGGCTGTGTATCTGTCTGCAGAAGTCCTTCTTTTATAAAGATCCTGATGAGTTATGGCCCACCCTAATTACTTTATTGCAATTTAATGAGTTCTTGAAATAGGCAAGGTGCAGAAGATGTCTATAATTTGGCAGAGTGTTGACCCTGCACAAAATCCATGTTCAATCTCCAGTGTAAGTCATATCCAATCTCCAATCGCCCATATCTGTGGAGTGTGGTGTTGTATATCTGTAATCCTAGCCCTTTGGAGATGGAGGCAAGAAGATCAGAAATTCAAGGTCATGCTCCACAGCAAGTTTAAGGCAAGCCTGGAGTAGAGATCCTATCTCAAAAAAAAAAAATGAAGAAAGTTGCATCTGGGGTCCTGCCAGGATTTCAATCTTTGAATGTAGTGGTGGACATAATTCAACCAAGAACCTCCCCAGTAAGCTGGCAATAAGCAACAGACGTGGGAGCCCCCAGTCTCTCCCCATCTCTCATTCCATTGCTTCTCTTGGATTTGATCAGAAACAGTGTGGAGAAATAGCTTCTGGGATTCCTGTCCTCTGCCCTTGAGGTCAGGCCAGCCAGGCTGATTATGCTCGGCATTGTTCACAAAACACAAATCCTGCCTTCAGCTGACTTTTACATCTGGCTGTAAGTGAATGGTGGACCAAGACAAATGTCTTTGATGGACTACTGGCAAAGTTTATTTCCACTAAAAACCAAACCCGCCATCATTTCTTTCTAATGGCGCAGGTGAGTCCTGATCAAGATCTACAAATCCACTGAGCCCGCAGTCCTCATCACGTCGGGAGGCGAAAATGTCAGCAATTTTCTTTACTAGGCACTCTGTCACACTCCCCCTGGGGCCTGCTTTATGATCACCTCGTCTGTGAGGTGTGGTCTGTGCATAATCTGAGACAGCCGCGGGCTGAAGAATCCTTATTTAAAGCAAAATGCTGTGGGCGCGTGACTTCCCCTTAAGAGTTGCCTGCTTGGAAAAAGGCGGTAAGATGAAGCCCAGAATGAGAAATGGCTCGGATCCGAGCACATCCATATTTACAAAACTTGAGGGGACACGGGAAACAGTGTGGTCGTGTCGGAGAAACTTGTACCAGGAGAAGATTTCTCTGAGAGCTTTCATAGGTGCAGTGAGGAGCTCAAACAGTAGGTTAAAGAATATTTGTATGAAATTTGTCAAAGGCACGTGATTTCCTGCACTTCAGTCAAGTTCCACATGTTGAGAATTTGGAGGTGTGGATGCAATGGAAGAAGAGAGGGGCACTTCATGTAGGATCCTTCAGATTTTGCAAACATGGGACTGATGTTTGAAAAGTGATCACTAGTGACCCGAGCAGGGGAGTGGGGGCAGATGGAGACGGAACATGAAGGTGTCCTAATATGGATCAATGTGTACCCATGACGGAAGGTTTTTGAGACATTTTGACCATGACTTATAGTGGAAGATAATTTTATATTTGGACATAGACCATGCGTACTTGCATATGTATAAATCAAAAGCAAGTCCGTCAAATCCTTTCCTTAGTACAATGTGAAACCTTCCCTCCTTTGCAATTTTTTTCTTCCTTTCCCTTCAATTCTCCTCCCTTCCTCTCTCTTTCCCTTCCCCTTCCTCTACCCTCTCCTTACTTCCTCTCTCTTTCCCTACCTTCCTTCCATTCCCCCCTTTTCCTCCTCTTCTCGTGTCCCATATCCCCTGTCACTCACTCTCTCCTCTTGTCTCAGGCTCTTTCCCTCTTGTTCTGATCAAATACCCTAAAAAGCAGTTCAAAGGAGAAAGGATTTACTTTCGCTCACAGTTCTGGGATACATAGTCCATTATGTCAGGAAGGAATAAATAAAAGCCTGTCCTCTCCATTCCATATAGTCAGGACCCCACCAGTCACCACCACCCAGGAAGTGGATTTGCCCCAATTAAGATGTGTCTTCACATATCAATCAATGTAATTAAGACAGTCCTGCCCAGACCATCTAATTGAATAACCTTTCATGTGGGCAGTCGGGGCTGGAGAGATGGCTCAATGGTTAAGAGCACTAGCTGCTCTTCCAGAGGACCCAGGTTCAATTCCCACCCACATGGCAGCTCCTGTTCCCTGGCATCTGACATCTTCACACCAACACACATAAAATCAAGTTAAAGTAATGTAGGCCGTCTAGACGGGTGCGCCAGAAACTTTCCTAGGAGTTGGAATTGACACTATACCTAACCCTTCCTTCCCTGTCCCTCTCTGCTCCGTTCCTTTCCTCTTCTACTCGGCTCTTGCTGCATCTTAGTCCACTCTGCCTCATCCTCTCCTGTTCTATTTGTGTTCAGTGTTTTGTTTTTTTTTTTTTTTTTTTGGTTACTTCCCATGTTGCCTTACATCCCTACATTGATTTTACGATCCCCTTCATGCGTCGCACTGTGGGAAGGATGAGAAGAGGGCTCTGTATACCCGTGCTTTGCAAAAGCACAGCTCGAGTGGAGGATTGTGGAAAACTGGACAACGGTAAAGGTTTATGGATGCGCCATGACTGAAAATGAATTGCTTTCATCTTTAATAAGTGGTAAAAATACAGTGGCAAACAGTGGTGAGCCACCATGTGGGTGCTGGGAATCAAAATCGGATCGCCTTGAAGAGCCAGCCACCTGTGCTCTTAGCCGCTCAACCCTCTTCCCAGCCCCAGAAAAGAAAATATCTTAGCGTATTTGCTGCAGCTGTTTCTAAACACACAAGCATCAGATTAACATATCCTTGGCTTACATTGTGTTAAAGTGACTTTAAAAATTGCGGTTTGGATGTTGCCAAGTTGAGTTCGATTAAAACAACAACATTAAAGAACGTTGGCTTGACAACGGAACTTTCAACAGTTTCTGAAATGGCCCTAAACACACTTCTGCATTTTGACTGAGTATTTATGTAGAGCAGCATTCTCAACATGGACAATTTTAAAACCAAAATGTCAAAGTCTGAAAAAAAAATGGTGAAGGTGTTCTCGGTCCTGCAGCATCAAATATTCAGCCAAGATTGAATTCTTTATGCAAAAACTAAGCAAAGCATCTTCTTAGTATGCAAATTTGATTTCATCTTTAATAAATGGTAAGAATATCTGTAAGCTAAATAATTGTTTTGTATTTCATTGTGATTTACTATCAATAAATGTTTTATTTTCATCCCTACTTTATAAAGTTTATACTAGGGTTGTGCAAAAAAAAAATTTATGTCAAAAGAGAGTTGGGAATGAAAAAATTTTAAGAAGGCATGCACAAGAGAATAGCAAGTGGATCTCTGGAGCTATTTGGGGTGTGTCACTGTTGGGAGGGCATGCAGGTCCCAGGCTTATTGCAAAACATTTCATAATATAAATGACACCGCTGATATGCCCAGGACACCCCTTCCCCAGATGGTCGTATTCAGTGTCACGACTACTGTGCTGCAAAAGAGTGTTGTGTCCCCATCTTTCCATATAAACCCTGGAAAAATGATTTCAGTCTAAGTTCCTTGCCCCCGTCGAGAGGCTCAGACCCCATCCCAGACACCACCGGTAGTACAGAGCAACAGTCTCCACTGTCATCCCTGAAACCTCTCTATGAGGCAGGGCAGAGTGGGCTTGGATTGGTAGGGTAACCAGCCCTCCGGTGACGTCAAGTCTTTGGCGCTCTTAGCACTGGGAGTTCTGTCTTCTGAGAACTACTTCAGTCCTTGGTCACTCTGTCAAAGACAGGAACAATTCTGCTAAAGGCGAGGATGGATGCTTTCGAGCTGCTGCCTTCACGGACATAAATCTGATCATGGAAGGGTGTTGAGAGCTCCGAGTAAACCTCGAAGGCATCATTTTTTAAAAAAAAAACGTTATTAATGGTTTGGGAAACAATCTTGTGAGGCAAGGCCTACGTTTTTCTCCCCAGGAGGCGAACCCTGGGGAGAAGAAGGCCTTAATCACTGTCTTCCTGGGAACTGAGTGGCACTACTTGAACGATTCTAAGCAGCTGCTATCAGCTCCCAGATTTGATAGGTTAAGAGGAATTCTAACAAAACATTTGGAAGAACTTCTTGCCTTTAAGGACAGTTTTTGGAATATCTTGTTCTTTTTTTTTTTCTCTTCCCTCTGAGGAAAGAAGAGATAAGAGTCCACCTTTAAATGCATATATAACTGTGACTCAGACCCTCCCTATAAGCAAGGGACTTACAGCCTCCCTAACATCCCTCTTTTTCTCAGTCCACAAATGGTTCAAATCTTTACTGGCTAAGTGCCTAAGGCCGGTTGAACTCTGGAAATAATGAAAAAAGACACACACCTTGTCCCTTAGGAGATGACATTCCCAAAACAGTCAATCAAACATCAACCATGTCGGTTTTTGGTGGTTTTTTTTTTTTTCAGGTCATATCTTCTTAAAAGGATCCTAGAAGAATTCTTTTTTCTATTTCCTGCAAGCCAATTTTCTGGGCTTCTCGAGTAGTCCTTCCAGACCTGAGAACTTCAACTAATTAAACTTCAGCAAGCCACTGCCTGACCCCCACCCCCTGACCTACTTTGGGTGCCGTTTTGTTATATTGTATTCAGCTTCCTCATAACACCTTCAGAGAAGGTCAACAAAAAATATTCCAGAGCTATAATTAAGGATACAGCTTTATCGTTCTTCTCTTTTCTTTTGAAGCTACAGAAAGTTTTCCCTCCTGTGTGCTTTGCATTCGGACGGCAGCTGTGGATCAAGATGGCTTCTTTTGACATTCTCTCTTTCTAGATGAGATTATAGTATCAATGTCTCTTGGGAAGGCAGACTGTCTACAAGAAGGGAGAGAGAATGGAGATATTTCTGTGGACGGAATAAATATCTTGAGTCATTTTAAAAATAAAAATCTACTGTTTATTTCCCCAGTGCGTCAAGCTCTTGTACAGAGGTGACAACTTGGTCCGGTCTGACTGGGGAAGCGAGAGGCCTGTTCATTGAGATGGAAACTGCCAGAAACGAGCTGTAGAGAGAGCCCAGATGCTGTCACCTACCCTGCCCCTGTCATCGACACTTCTGGGACTGCAGATGAGGGTGTCAGAGGTGCCGTGTGTTCACAAATGAGGCTCTTTCTCCACTCCGCCAAGCTGCTGCCACTTGCAAACAGTGCATCTCTTAACAAGGCAGAGCTCATTTCCTTCCCACAGGAGGAAAGCATCTCTCTTTAAAAGCTCAGGGACCATGTCACGGTGTTTACAGTATTTTAATTATTATAGACCCATTTGCTCAATTGAAGAGGCTGTGGCTAGCACTTAAATACCTGCATGGTCTAGCCTGTGTTCCAAGAGTCACTGAGCTCTGAAATACCCATTTGCCAAACCCTGCTGCCTTGGGCCATTAGGCACTACCAAGATCTATAATGATTTGGCCATTTTTAGTGACAAGCACAGAGAAGCGGTTCATTATCCTTAGCGCCCGCAACTTAACATACGGGCTAGAACTCTTAACGGGGGCTTTCTCAGTTCTGCCTAAAATGAAGCTGAAAATAGAACAAAAGTCATCATTTTGCTCCAATGGCTGTGTTCATACTTGCCCCGTGATATATACCATGCCCTTAGCAGAAAGGAAATGTGGAAATCTCTCTTGCATTTTGGGGGAACTATCACCTGGAAAAGTTCCCGCTGCTTGAGTAGAAAGTGTCTGGACCAACATCCCACATGAGGGCAGAAACTTCTCTGGACTGGCTGTTCAGTAGCCACAGCATGGCTCAGCATCCATACTGAGAACTGTATCACACAGAGGGAAGATCCAAAGTGAACAGAGATGAAGACAGGTTCAAGATGGTTTTCCAATATGCTATATATACATTTCTTGGTTTGGCAGGGAAACTGATCTGAGAAACAGGAATGAGCTTCTATCACTGGAAAGAAAACAAAGAGGAATGAAAATACTTTTAATCCAGAATAGCCAGCGTTAGCATGTCTGGAAGGGAACTGATAAAGGAAGGAGAACAGAGCAAAGGTCTAATAGATGCTAGTGAGCAGATGGGAGCTGAGTCATCTCAAGATCAGGAAGCCAAATATTCAGTTTGGAGTGTTTATCTGCCGTGTAAGCTCTCTCGCGCTCTCAAAACATGTGGTGATATTCAGAGTGGTTCCTGCCTTCCTACCCGCCCCCCTTTGGTAGACTGCTGATTACCGTTTAATAATGCTTACTTATTTGTTTTCTTTGTTTATGCTCTAGTTTTCTCCTAGATGGAAATCTATGGTATGGGGGATAGAGCCCAAAGGCCTTCTGCATGCTGGGCAAACACTTTACCCACTGTGCCATATCCTCAGCCCAAATGAGATCGTTTGGGCCATTTTGCCTCAGGGTGTAGTGTGTTTAGCAGTTTGAATGAGAAGGGTCCCCGTAGGCTCATGTGTTTGAATGTTTGGTCCCCAGCTGGTGGAACTCTTTGGGAAGGATTAGGAGGAGTAGCCTTGTTGGAGGAGGTGTGTTAGTTGGGGAGGTGGGCTTTGAGATTCCAAAAGCAGCTCAAGACATTCCACTTTCTCTCTCTCTTTCTCTCCCTCTCTCTCTCTCTCTCTCCCTCATGCTTGTTGATCAGATGCAAGCTCTCAGCTACTGCTCTAGTACCATGCCTGCTTCCCTGCTCCCGGTGAGGGTCAGGGACCCACGCTCACCGTCCCTGTCTGCCTGATGTCATGTTTCCCCCATGATGGTCATGGACTCACCCTCTGAGACTTTAAGCAAGCTTCCAAGTAAATGCTTTCTTTCATAAGTTTCCTGGGTCATAGCATCCTTTCACAGAGACAGAGTAGAAATAAGACAGAGTGTGACTCAGGGTGGCAAGTGGGAAGTGTTCCTTATGAGTGAATGAACGTGACAGTGACAGCTACCATGACCAAAAGCTTCCGGGGGACTTGGGGACATCTTCAGACTTGTTAGACTGACACGCGTGACCTATTTAAATCTACTAGCCAGTGTCACCTGAAGGGCAATTACCAACAGTCCTTTCTCTTCTGAATTTTCTTTCTCAGTAGCCTAGCTATTGCCTGCAGAAATCTGTGACCTCTCTCCCTATTCCAAATGCGCAGGATATGTTGTATGTCGCTGTTTGGGGATGAAAAGATGGGTAGGTTTGTGGAATTCATTCATCTAGGGAGAGTTTCCTTTTTGTACTCTCACCTTTTAAAACATCATTATGAGAAGTGTTGAGGATTTTTTTAAGTTTTAGATTATAAAACTGTATATAGCATGAATTAGAATCTTAATATTACAAACCTACATCCTGTTTCCTGGTTCTCAGCTCTGGACTTTGTATGTTGACAGCTCTCACATTCACCTGGCTGAATGCCTGTAGGCTGTTATTAGACGGATAATAGAAAATCCCTCAGTGTCCAGGGTAGCAGTGCAAATGGATGAAGCTGGCCTGCCTGGCACTATAGGGAGGGGTGGGCACTCGGGAGAGCTGAAAGCGCTCCCCCCTCTGAAGTCAAGTTCACAATTTCAAAGGCGATGGTGGCAAATATAATGAATACATCTTTATTATCAGATTGAGAATGTTGTTTTCATAACGGGGCTGAGAACTGTTTTAATCATGACTGCCATATTTACCTGATGAGTCCTTAAACATTTCCTTGCAAGTTCTGAAACACATAAATGGTATTGTATGAAACACACACACACACACACAAATTGCACAGGGAATTTCTGGGGTAGGATTACAGAAGATGGATAATCCTTGGGTGTACATACTGTTTACGGAGGGCTATATATGGGAGCTAGGTAGACAATCAACAACCTTAAATCGTTCGGCATAAGCTACAAAATAGAGCTAGAGGAAATGAGGTAAACGTATCAACTGCCGTTCTGTCCTGACTTTCTGCAGATCTCCATAGGTAGGCGGCCTTCTTGCTCATCACAGATGCATGGGATCGAACACAGTGCTATTGGCGCTGGGCTCAAATCGCGATTCAGAGTCACGAGGTATGTGGCGTGGGAAGTTACCTGACAGCTCCGTGACGGTCTCCAGCCCTGTCCAGGAGGCTTTTGGAATGGTTGGCACTGGTTGGTTAATAGGGATTAGTGGGTAGAGTGACGCAGAGCATCTCAAAGGTTGAATGAATGACTGTTGTTACTGTAACATGATAGTTATTTCATAGAGTGGGAAAGTGGTGCTGATGGGCTGTGCTCATTGGCCCTTTCATCTCTCCTGCCATGTAGGATGCCCACTTGTAAAGGGCCATGACAGTGGCTGAAGTTGATCTTGGCAGCTCTGCGCATGTCTGCAGATCATCTAACGCCGTAGTTTTAGAAAGACATTTCTGTGGGTCAATGTTTTCTCCTTTTTAAGTAATGCAGAAACCAGGGTCCCTGAACGATGATAATCCCAAGTCCGTCATTTTTTTTAATGACTGAGGCCAACTCTGTCAGTAATATTTCACAACTTTGTGGAATTTAGTAAGTCATTAGAAAAAGACCAAAACCAAATACCGTAGAGATATGATTAGAAACGGAAGTGCTCTCTCTCTTTCTCTCTCATGCACACATATATTTACACACACACACAGACACGCACACACACATACACCTTACCAACATCAATGAAAATAATAATAAAATCTTATTCTTTGAGTTGAAATGAAACAATTCCAATATCATGCTAAAACAATAACACCCCCCCCATTCCCTGTGCACATCAATACACGTTGGTTAGTGCTCATAGAAACAACTTACAAACAAGAAGATTAATCTCTCCATTCACAATCTTACACAAATAAGACCATCAGCAGAGACAAAGCTCAAGTCCCTTCCGTGAGAGATGTGTTGCCTCTGCTGGCTGCAAGATTCTCCTCGGCAGCCCAATTACTTGAGTTCATGCGTAGGAGCTGGGTAGAACTGCAAAAGTTCTAGATGAGGTGACAGAAACCAGCAGAGGCAGAATGAGATTGGGGTCTGAATGCAGACCACTCACTGGCCTGAAATTCCAGACTAGTTTTAGCATCTTCTTGAACATGACATTGCTCTAAAGTTAAAATGAGAAGAACCCGAGACTTTGCCAAGCTCCTGATAAAGAAATTACATTTCTAAACAAACCTCTAGACATTACCATGGCTTCCTTAGATGAAGAGCAAGCCTGACCAGGGAGAAAAGGCCATAACCTCATGGTGCAGTAGAATGATTCTAAGGTTGCTAAAGGTGACTTACCTCAAACCCTCTTATTTCTGGTTTGGGAATTTTTTTTTGCATTTCTGTCCACTTTCCCTTACTCACTTTTTAAAGTTTTCTTTAGACTCTCTCTTGCTATGCTTCTAATTCTTCTTCCCTCAGCCTAGTGAGTATTGGAATCTCAGCTATGTGCTACAATCCTGGCTTCTCTCACCCTTACACGCATTACTCCTACCAGATCCAAACACAGTTAAAAAAAAAAAAAGAGTGAATTTGATCACTTTTAAAGTATCAGCAATGGGAAATAACAATTTTCAAAAACTGTGTAGGGCTTGGGTAGCAAGGAACAATACAGCCCTACCTAATGTCTCATGAATGGCAATGAAAGATGACCACAGAACTGTCACGAAACCATAGCAAAGATACAAAAATTTATCAAATCTCAAATGCCACAACTGTAGAAGGTTTTCTTCTACAACCCAGCTAAGATGCTGAAGAATGTTGCTTCAACAAACATATGTAAGACATGCAAAATTCTAGGAAGCGATATATGTATATATATTATTTATATAATATAATAATAAACTAAGAGTTGAAAATAAATGTACTCACCACCCTGTCTTAGGTGTTTACTCTGTGCCAGGCACTGTGTCTAAGTACTTTGTGCAGATTAATTTATAACTGAATGGAGAAACTTGCGGCGGGTCACCGAGGCTGAGGCAGGATGTCATCAGACACAATCTGAGGCCACATCACTATGTTTCAGTGCCACTGTGAACTTAAAGAGTCACCGTTAAGCAGGAGCTGAGGCTCAGCTTTTCTCTTGTATGGTCCCCCACAGCTGACTGCCCCCGTGGTCTTCTGGCTAATGGGGCATAAGAGGAAGTTTACTGGGTATCTCAGGAAAACAATTCAAATAGCTGCTCAAATGGCAAGGCAGCCTCTCTTTGTCTTTCTGCTTTCCCCACTCCCTTTTCACACTTGGAACTTGAGTGTGGATGTGGGCACAGTCGCACAGGAGTGTGACCTTGAGTTTGAAGCCACGTGTTGGGATGATGGAACAGAGAGCTAAACAAAGTCCCCATGAAGCCCTTTCTGTCTAGGTGTTATCTTACTTATGTATTATCTTACTAATATCCCAAACTTTTAATGTCTGTATGTATGTATATATTTTATGTATGTGCGTATATATGTATGTATGTATGTGTATATGTGTGCATGTATGTATAAATTTATATGTGTGTAGGGGTACAGGAACATACATGACACAGTGTGCACATAGAGGTCGGAGGGGATTCGTGGATTTTAGCTTCTCCCCTGCACATTTGTAGGATTCTATATCAAGTTCATATCACCTGATATGCATGCAAATTCCTCCACTTGACCAGTTATCTCACCAGCCCCATAGGTGAGAATATTTTAAGTCCTTCTTTCAGGGTATTTCACTTTATTTTTGTTTCCTTAGCTCCTCCTGCAGTTCTGTCTTTACTGTCATTCTCCATCTCTTTATAAACCACTTTTCTGCCACATGTCTAGATGGCTCATTCTCTGCCACTCCTCTCCTCTCCCTCCCTTTCCTTCTCAGTGACTTCTTTCCTTTCCTTCCCCAAGAAAACTTCCAAACTCTGTGCACAGGTTTCTCATTTTTGAGAATAGTCAATATCAATATGAGAATTAAGAATGGACACAGACAGTAAGTTGCAATTTTGAATGCAAATACATTAATTGTATTTGAACGGTAGGATTGTGGATAATTTCATGACTACCCTGTCACTAATAATGCTTTATAACGTTAATTGTTTTCAATAAAGCATAATGGCAGGGTGCTCATTTGTAATTCTGTCCAAAGCACTAGTAACCATTTTGTTCCTACTTATAACTTTTTACTATTTTTTTTTTGAAGACCACGTTTTGAAGACAGTTGAACATGTGTATCCTGGAAAATCAAACCTGTCAAAGCACTAAGGAAAAATAACCAGAATTAGAAAGCCAAATCATTTTATTTAAAAAAAAATCATAAAACGCAGTTTAATCCCCCTCCTAAACTAAGGATTTAGGGCTTGTCTTCAGGTTGATTTTATAAATGCCAATGAGTTGCTCCATGCAGGAGTGGTGCTAATTGAAAATTAATATTTGGCTCGTTTAATCCTAGAGGCCTATTGCCTAAACTCCCTTTCATTACATGAGAACACAATATATCCTGGGAAGGAAGAGGGGAGGACAAAGCTTAAGAACCTATGCTATTTATTGTTGACACGCAGCAGCTTGTATTCAGTGAGCACCCACTGGTGCATGAAGAGACCATCTCTCTCACCTGGGTATGGTAGTGCACACTCGCAGGGTCAGAGCCAAGGGCGAGCCGAGTGTGAGGCCAGCCTGGGCCGAAGTGAGAGTTCAAGGTTCATCTGGCAACACAGTGAGATTCTGTGTATGCAGACGAGGGCTAGCAATGTAGCTGGGCAGCAGAGTACTTTGCTTGTCGTGCACAAGGCCCTGTGTTTGATTTCCAGCACTGACAACCAGCATCAGCATCAACATCAGCATCCCCCTTTTTTTTTACTCAGCGGCCACCTCCATCCTTAGAGCCCCAACCTAAGATGCACAGCCATCACTTCCGGTAGTCTGGTTCCTAATATTATTGGCTGAAGATATCTGTGTTGGAAACACAAGTTCAGAGACTTGAAACTGTCCGTCTTTAGTCATATTTTCATTTTAAGGCATCTTTTAGCTTCAAATACAGAAGAGATGATATGGCTTTTCTTTAAAGCTTGAGATTATGCAGGTTCCAGCAGAGATTTTTCCCTAAGACGGCTGGGGGAAAAATAGATTCTGATTAAAGTTTTTGAAAAGAGGAACATTTTTGGCAACTAAAATAAAATTCACCTTCACTTTTGGACCTGAAGTCTGAGCGGCCAGTGCTTCATTACTAGTCACTCTGAGAAGTTCAAATGAATTCTGGGAGCCTGGTGCGTCTGTATGGACTGGATCATGGGCCAGGAAACAGGAAGCCAAGTTTTCCAGGGTTATTTATTAATGCTACCTGTGATTTCAAGAGCGGCCTACCAGGTCCTGCTGCGTAGTTATATCTCAGGTTTTCAGAGATCTCCTTAACTCTTTTGTGTCACCTGATATTTTCCTTAGAGTGACTCAGTTTTCTGTCAATAACAAAAAGCAGGTGGCTCAGATTTGGGAAGAAAAAAAATTGCCTATAGTCCCAAGCCAGCTACCAAGAAATGTAATAATTAAGTTATGTTCGGTGAATTATAAATTGTGTTGTCTCATGTAGGTAGTTCAGATGTTTGTTGTCTGTTCACACAGCAAATCTCTTTTTTCCCCCTTTCTCTCTCCTTTTTTCTAACAATATTAAAAGCCAGTTCAATGGCTTCCTTATCTAAGGAGGCCAGCTGTTTCCTGACGTTTGGATCTCGCCTTTCCTTTCTAAATCAATGTCTGTCATAAGGAGACAGAAATATGTGTGTGACTTACAGGATTTGTCTCCATAATGATGAATGCTTAGCTAGAGCATTGATTATAAAAATAGCATCCAGACTCTGAAAAGCAATTTAAAGCCATGGTATCTGTCTGTTACAATCATTAAAAGCTAATGAGTATGTTTCTTTGTTGTACTTAATCTTTCCACAGACTGACTGGCAGCATTAATGTTGGAAAGATTACGCTCCGTGTACGGCAAGCATTTTGTTTATTGGCCTCCAACTTCTATGCTAACTATTTAGCCCATGATTGAAATGTGGGAGGTGGCAGAATCTGCTTCTTAATTAACAGGCATGTGGAAAATAGCCTGGATTCAGGCGAATGGAAAGAACATTCCAATGGTCCGTGCATCCCCTGCGTGAAGATACATTAAGTGTGATTAGGGTGTGAAACCCTTGTAAGAGCAGGTTGTTTTCCGAAGAGATCAAAGTAGGGTCTGTGCACAACCTTCTGCTGCCTCCTCTTAGTCTTGTCAAACGTCTGATGAGACTAATCAATTGATCTACATTTTCCATGCCTCTTGCTAGGATGATGGTTTAGTTTCTACATTTTTTTAAAGGCGACAAAATCACAGCTTTTTCTCTACGCTGAGTGAATTTATTGTAAAGCGAGGAGCTTCCTGAAACACCTGAAGCTCAAGTTTGAGAAATCTAATATTTTTAAAAAAAAATAAAATCTGTATGTAATTTATAACTATCATAGTCAAAGAAGCATGTGGTTTTAGATAAGGGACATTTTCATTGACATTTTGTTGTCTGAGCCCTATTTAATTTGTGAAGAGAAAGAACAACATAAAAAATCAATTGGGGGGTGGCTGGGGAGATGGCTAGCTCAGAAAAGATTTTAGGCTTTACGTTCAAATATTGCAAGAGCTTGATCAATAGAGGAGATCTTGACTCTCACTGAAGGAGAGACCACTTCCAATCCCAGAAGCTTCCAGAAAACTGCCTCTCATACTTCACTGCTACCAGGGGTCACTGCTAGCAGTGCAGCTGAGGTCCAGGCTTATTGAAGTAACCACGACATAGAGTTCAACCACAGATTCATGGAAGCGATTCAAGGGGGTTGAACGTACAGTGCCTGGAGGTGGAGGAGGTGGAGACATACCTATGCCTGCCCCAACCTTCTCCGAGCCCTCATTGTCACAGGGCACAAACCACACTTTCCAGTGTTCAGTGATTATGACAATATTTTAAGCTCCTTGAAGAAGATTTGAAGAAATCCTTCAATCATAACCAAAATAATCACTCTATCTCATATCTCATTTTTTTAGGTACCATGACTAGTCAAATATTACCTAACCATGATTGTTTGGTGCATGATCTTTTAATCAAAGTCTTAATAGTAAGGTTCACCCCACATCTTCTTCTAATCCATCAATCAAATTGGATATCTAGCTTCAATTTTACCTTATTTTATATGGGAAGCAGACGGTACTCGAAAGCCTTTCTCCGCATTTGAAACCTAGATTTTTGAAAGAACGATTGTGCAACTGCCTAGCAAACAACAGTGGCAGGCAGTGCCTTGCTTCTCGCTGTGCTTTCAAACCCCTTTTTCGGCTTGTCTTTAAGCATTGTTGGATTGAAAGGTCATTGAGACTCCCTCATCTCTAAAGGGCTCTGAAAATCCCCCAGGGTTCCGAGGACTTGCTGCAGAGTTGGGCTGCAATCAGTAGGGGATGCAGACTGACGCTTGCCTAAGGAACCTTTCTCTGGATGAAAGAAGGGAAACTCCTGGAAACTGATTGAACATCAAGTCACTGCGTGTTCTTCGTCTCTGCTACTGTCCATTGTGCCAGATGAGAAGCCACTGTTGATGCTGTGTCTCTCAATTTTGTTACTCCAGGAAGGGTAAGGATGCCTTCTGCCATTTCAGTATAAAACACAACAGTTAATTGAACGTTTTCTTACTAGGAGCATCTACGCCGAGCTTTTTATTACCTTGTAACATTTTATATTGTCTTCTTCTCTTAGGAAGTATAGAGCAGTTATGATTGAACCCATATGACACAGAAGAGAAGCAAGTGAGTATTTTAACAATAATTCATCTTGGAATTGTCCTACCGATATCACACTAATATCAGCATTTGGTGACAAGGATGATAGAGACAATATTTATAGTTGTCCTAATCACAGCTTAGTCTAGGGAGGTTGAGAAACTAGAGTTAAGACACTAAGAAAATCATTGGTGCTATCTATTTTTATAATCTAGACTTAGTCATTCAATTTTCTCTGATTAGTTGAAATGGCGAAAAAATATTCTTAAAATGAATCATTTTTAATAAAAATAAAATGATATGGGCAATATGCAGAAACAAAAATTGCTTTAATTCTGCTAGGCTTGGAGCACTGATGCTAAATGATCCGTGGAGGGTTTGCTATGTTCATTTGCATAGTATCTTCTGACATTTGACTTGTAACTAAGGAAGAAAGCTTACAGGGACCTAAAGGTGCAGAAACTATGTACAAAATGCTAACTCTGGGAATGTTGTTTTAACTGCTATAAAGATATTAAATAATATACAACTCAAAATCACAGCTAACACCTATGGAGTAGTCCCGCAAGGCCCTAATGGAGTGCCCAGTTACAAGTGAGGGAATTGACCAAAAGACTCGGGCCTGTACACAAGGCCTTATACATGTCACCCTGGGTCACCTGACTTCACAGCCTGTGTCCTTAACCCGTGTTTTATGCTGCCATTTGCGCTGTCCCAACACTCTCAGGAGTGCCTTGAAATCTGAGGGCTTGGGACATGGACAATATCCAGAAAGGATGCTGTAGACAATTATCTGGGCTCCTTGTGTTTCTGGGAGACTTGTTGAGTAACTTGGGGTCTCCAAGTAGAGCATCTGCAAAACCCTAGCTTCTAAGTTGCTGCCAGTAGACCATAGAGTTACATATGTCACTGGTCTATCAGACTCGCAAGAAATGGTCAAGTAGATGGGGGACTTGGGTACTTTATTGGCCTTCCTTTAGTAGAATGAGCCAATCAGAGTCTTTAAAAAACATGGCCTGCTTTTAGTTGTTTTTAACTTCCAGAATGGATACTGACAAAAGATATTTTTGTTTGTAAATCACTGCTATAAAGATTTTTTGTTTATTTTAAATTCTGAATAGCAGCACATTTAAAAAAAAACAATCACAATACAAAATCTAGGTTTCCCCGCTTAGGAAGAGGGACATCAGATCCTGTCTCCTACTCTGTGTTTCAGTATGCAGTCTCCTGCTTCCCACTCTTACTGCCTTGGCTGCTTTTCTCAACTTGCCTGTGTCCTGGTTTCCCCATTCATTGAGGGAAGAATAACTTTGCACATCTTTAAAGGTGATGTAGAATGTTATATGATATTTACAAAAAAATCATAGATAAACAAATATGTTTCCGGATCATTGACTATAACAGCAAAAACACAAACAAATAAAAAATAAACTAGAAACAATCAAACTGTTCATGCCTAAATCCATATTAGTGAATATCACTGTGGATTATTGTGCAGCCACTGAAATTAATCAGGTGAATTTAAATTCTACCATGAAGTCAGAAATACCATTCAAAATTAATTTCTCAGGCCTCAACAGATAGATAGGCAAGAACTCTGTTTATTAATTTGAAAAGGAAGTACCTCCTTAGGAATTAGTGAACAAACCTCTATTATACATTAACTGATGAGAAAGGACTGCAGTTTTTCTCTGCATCTCTCCTTGTCTTTTCTTATGACTGAGACTTTTACTTCCCTGAGATCATTATCTGATCTCTAGGTATTTTCTGTACCAGCTCTGTATTTGTCTCTTTTCTTGGCTGATCACAGTTCATAATCCTTTTAGTCCCATGTAAGTCTAAGTCTTTCTCTTAACCACTGAGACATTTCTCCAGCCCCATCTAAGTCTCTATTTCTTTATAACAGAAACATATAGGTTAAACCTGTGCCTGTTCTCCTCACTACCATAACCACACAATATCATCAAGCACATAGTGTACACTGAAGGTGCATGGCGATGCACACAACAGGCACACGTAGAGGATTCACTGTGAACCGTTAGCTGAGGTTTTCTTAAAATTATAGCAGCTGATAAAGAGAGACAAGCTTTTCAATCTATCTTCAGATTATTAGTTTTTCAAATAGTGTGGATCACATTTTGGCTATCCCCCAGGACTCTGTGATCTTTCAGACTTAGCTAGGATGTCTTTAATACTTTCTAACTCATGTTGGGTTAACTATTGTCCTGCATGATATCTCCATGGAGGACAATGACAAGGACAGAGATGTCTGTGCCATGTCCTCTGGTTCTGTATGAAGGAGCATCCGGGTTCATGAGACAATGGCTAGTGAACCTATTCCTTTCCCTCTCTCCTTCTGATTTCTGTTAAGCATGTCATTTGGTGATAAACATTTTGCTAATGAGTTTGTCTAGAACGCATTTTCTGAGAGTCTCTCAAGATACAATAAAGTATAGTGGCAGGTGGTTTGGAAGATGGCTTGCTTATTAATGGTGATGAGAGAAGACAGACTGTATAGTATATAAGACAGGAAAGCTGAAGAAACCAGGACAAGGCAACATAGGCTAGAAGAGACTCATTTTCATCCTCATCTTATAAGCAGGTGCTAAGACTGATGATAGAACAAAAATGGATCCTAGACACACAGCAGTACTTCCAGAAAGATGTTGCCTTGAAGTGCAGAAACCAAAGAAACCCACATGGAGATACTTCAGTGACTTAGCATGGAGGCTAGTCTTAGGTATGCTATTGAAGTTATCTGCTCAACAGGACATCTGAGTTTCCTTCCACAAGGGAAGCCTGGAATCCAACAGGGGTGCGGGTAGGGTTATGATGACTTGATTGGTCAAATGCTCGCCTCAGGCTTGCTGATGAACTGTGGATACCCAGTATATGCCTGGGTGTTGGAAGAGAATAGATGGAGTCTACTAATCCTCCCCCTACACACCACACAGACACGCACACACACACACACACACACACACACACACACACACACACACAACATTCTGATATCATTTTACTGTGACGATACACACACTCCTTTGAAACCAAGGTGTTTGTTTTTTTTTAACTTTGTTACTTAACATTTCAGGGTCAGAATATTTTTGCTGTGAGATGAGAATATTTCTAATTTGTTTTGTTGTCTAAAGTTCTCTCTCTCTCTCTCTCTCTCTCTCTCTCTCTCTCTCTCTCTCTCTCTCTCCCTCTCTTGAAACCTCAACATCGAACTATGAGAAAGAATTAGGGCTTTGGAAACAGATCATCTTAATTCAAATATTGGTCTCAATAATTCCACAACTACTTCTCCTAAACACTCTTCCGGGTCTCCATCTTCTAGATATAAGACTTAATTCTACCCACAGCCGCAACAACCAAAAATGTCTTCAGACATTGGCACATGTCTGTTAGAAGCCAAAATCCCCAGCTGAGAGCTGTGCCTCCCAACCACCTCTATCTAGTAATGAGAGCTCTGATTAGCGTTGCTGCTTCCGATTGTCTAGCCCCTCCTAGGCATCAGAATGTTTTAGAAAATCAATTCTGCCACCACCAGGGAAAACAGTACAAAAAAAGTAGATGGTTGTGTCTTACAGGGATCTTCCATGGGCTCTTATCACAAAAAAATTGTTCCCCAGTGGGGAGCTGATGAATGGAACTTTCCTCTTGGAGTTTGCTCCTTTGATGCTACCTGCAGTTCAGGACCCTGGGGCGAAATTTTTGTTCACGTCCCCCCTCCTTTTTCGAAAATGTCAAAAGAAATACTGCCTGAAAAGAATAAGGCATAACTTAAATCGTTAACTCTATTGCATTAGCTTATCTCTTATGTTCCTGTTTTTCAGGGGTGCAGAAGAAAGCAAGGAGGGAACAGCCAATGAAATCTCATCCTCTGTCTGTCAGTCAAAAGTCTTTGGTAACAGTCTGTAGGACAAAACCCAACTGACGCCTTAAATACATTCAGAATGCAGGGCGGCTAAGTGCGTGAAATGACCTTGAGGTCTCTTAACATTGTGTGACCTGTGCATTTAATGGTTGTTTTGGCTTTGCTCAAATATGTTTTTGTCATTTCAGCTATTGATCTTTTCCTATATGTGATGTTGCCTAACATGAATGCATGTTTCTGCCATTCCCTCCCCCCCTCCTCCGCCCTCTTTTTTCCCTTCCATCCTTCCCCTCCCTTTCCCCCTCCTTCCATTCCTCTCCTCTCCTGCTTCTTCCTTCTCTCCTTTTTTTTCTGTTTGTTTCTGGCATGTGAAACCTTGGCCTCAGGTGGTAGAGTAAGAATAATGGCTTTAGAACCAGATAATTCTAAATTCAATCCTGGTGTCAACAAGTTTACCATTCTCAGCATTCCAGCGGAGCTATGATGCAGGAGAACATTGCCTACTACATCAGCCAAGTCCCTTCACTTAAGAGTGACATGTAATCTTCTGTAAGATGAGAGAAGGAAAAGATTATGAACAAAAGTACTTTTTTTTTCTGTGAATACTTTAGGCAGCTCTACCTGGGATTTAGGTATCTCCTGGCTTCACTATCGCCAACAAAGGACATATTCTCAGGTGAGTAAATATTAATGTGAAAGTTGGGAAATTAAAACACAAGACATACAGACATCTATTGGGAACCCTTGGAACAAGGGCATGAGAATAGGAATGACTGTTACACAAGAGGATCCTAAATTTGATGTGTGTTCCTTAATGCTACCCTTATCCACACAAGACTGGCGGCTTCTTCTACAGTTCAAGCAGTAGTTTTGAGCTTTTGTCAGTGATTGGCATCAAGGGGTGTGAGCTGATATCTGTAGTGGCCACTGTATTGATGGAGAATGGCCAGGATTAGTCTGTAGTGGTCACTGTGTCGATGGAGAATGGCCAGGATTAGCCTGCAGTGGCCACTGTGTCAATGGAGAATGGCTAGGAATCATCTGCAGTGCCCACTGTATTGATGGAGAATGGCCAGGATTAGTCTGTAGTGGCCACTGTGTCGATGGAGAATGGCCAGGATTAGCCTGCAGTGGCCACTGTGTCGATGGAGAATGGCTAGGAACCATCTGCAGTGCCCACTGTATCGATGGAGAATGGCCAGGATTAGTCTGTAGTGGTCACTGTGTCGATGGAGAATGGCCAGGATTAGCCTGCAGTGGCTACTGTGTCGATGGAGAATGGCTAGGAATCATCTGCAGTGGCCACTGTGTCGATGGAGAATGGCTAGGAATCATCTGCAGTGGACACTGTATTGATGGAGAATGGCTAGGAACCGTCTGTAGCATGTGCTGCATCAACTCAGTCTGGTGCCACCTTATAAAGATGAAGGCAAAGCTCAGGCTTTACCGTAAAAGAGGTGGGCAGTGCTCAGAAAAAAAATACAGTAACAAAACAAATTAAAACCAAAACCAAAGGTCGTTAATCTGTTAAAGCTAATTGAAAAGTTGAATTAAATCATGTCATACAAAAGGCATCTCCTGGAGTCGTGCTCTCCTGTCACATGCTTTGTAAATAACGTGTTCAGTCAATATTTTAATATATTTTTATACTGTGTGCATGTGTATCTTATTTTTCTTCTGTAGATTTCTAGAAATAGTTTACACGCCTACAATCAGTGTGTGTTTTACCCTTCTCCTGTCCTGACCCTGTTCCTTTCTCCCTGTCCCGTCTACATAACGTGCATAGTCCTACGTAAATAAGAGTGCATTTTACACTTGTCAATGTCTTTCCTGATGCCGGATGTGTATCTGAGAGGTTTATCTCTGCAGAGAAAAGATGCTGTCGCACAGGCGCATCGTGACCTCCTAATTTCCAAGCGCATGTATTTGCTGCCGAGATGGCGATCAGGAGAGCTGCATATTTTCTGCGACAATATACTGACTCTGAGTTTGCATCTTTCCTCACTGGATCCCTCCCGTCTCTGCTATCGATCTCCTTGGTTTCATGTGTTCAGTGCTCAAAACATTCATTTCAATTTCTTGTCTAGCGATCTGATTCCTTAAGGGTGACATCACCAGTGCCAAACAGCTGCTTTGCCTGAATCACGTGGGTGCTTGTCATCAGAATCTTATTGCCAGGTTTAGGTGTTCTGTAATTTCAATTTATTAATATCCCCTTTGACTGAGTTGCTGTTTGATAGCAGAGCCATTAAATACTCAGCAAGTGGTTGATTTTCCTGGTTTTGTTTCACTGCACTGGGACCAACCAACATTTTCAATCCTACATTTACTCCCTAAAGTTTTTTTTTTTTAAATGTTTTCTCTCTGATCTAAAGAAGGTCTTCTCTTTTATTTTAAAGCTATTCTTTAGAAACCTGAAAATAGAGACATTGCGTGAAAAATAAGAAATTTTATAAATGTATATGACAGGTACCATATTTACTGTTTTTAGGCCTTCTGTATTCATTGAAGATGTACATGTATATATTCATATATTATAGACAGCACTTATATTTGTGTAATATATTAATGTGCCTTATTTTTTAAAACAGGGACTCATATATATCAAGATGGCCTCAAATTCCAAAAATAACATTTTTGTCATTCCTAAAATGACTTGAAACTTCTGATCTTCTACCATCTACTTCCCAAGGGCTGGAATTACGGGCATGTCCACTTTCATCTATTTCTTATTGTACTATTGATAATTTTGGCCCCAGGACTCTTACTGTGTTTTTTGGTAATCAAATATTGAGAATCTGTCTGTTCCTTGTGCCCTAGATACTATTCAGCAACCTCAGTGTCTTAGTTATTACTTTATATATATGGGGAACTTTGGTTGATATCACAATGCCTGCTAGTCATTTTATTCTCAATCATTCCTGATCTCTTTGCATTTTTCCTTTCTTTTAATTTTTCTTTCTTCTCCTTTTTCTTTCTTTTAAAATGTTGAGACAGGTAAGCTCTTACTATACAGCCTTGGCAGGCTGAGGACTTGCTGTGTAGACCAGGCTAGCTTTTGACTCAGAGAGATCTTCCTGTTTTAGTTTCCCAGAGTGCTGGGAATAAAGACACAAGTCACCATGCCCAGCTGCCTCTGTCTACTGTATCATACAGGATGGAGTTTTCCTAGAAATATTATTTTTTTGATGAAATTAGATCTGTTTTGAGTAGTGATGTGATGCATATATTTTTTCTTAGGTTTGTTATTTTATGTTTGGTTTCTATTTCAGTACTTTTTAATATTTTACATGTAGTCTTTTCCTTATTGATTTATGTATGTTTTTTTTCTAACAGGTTTGAAGATGTTTTTGTGTTGTTGGTCTTATTGTAACTACTTTTCATGTAGCATTTTTTTATTGATTGATATGAAGATTTGCTTTTCTAACAGGTTTGAAGCTTTATTTGGTTTTGTGTGTGTGTGTTTGCCATTCTCTGTAGCAACTTTTTATAGTATCTTTTATTCTCACCCATTAATCCCCTGCCATGCGTAACAATAAAAGGCTTTGCCTTCCTTCTGGCCTCCCTTTCCTCTGCCTCTCTCCCATCCCATGGTAGATGTGCTTATCTTTTTTTATGACTACCTTGGCAACATTGAAGAAATGTTTTTTGCTTTTCCACTGTGTCAGCTTTAATTGATTTTCTTTGGTCTCCATCTGTGAAAAATATTAGAAAAATCACTGTGAACATTTCACATCCCATCTTAAATTCTCAAACTTTTGCTGCTCATAACATTTCTAATTCCCCAGGTTTCTATCACCATGGAGTTTTCTGTAAAACAATGCCAGTATTTGTTTAAATCTGAATCCTACATTGGGATAGATTCAATTTCCAGTACTGATCTGTTGCAGTAACATTTTGAAGTTATTCCTTTGTTGGCTTATGTTTTCAACCTCATAAAATCTTCATGAGCTAATCACATAAAATATTTTTTGAATTTTTCAATATTTAAAGCTAATGATTTTCTTTAGGCCTGAGTGAAATTCTGACAACTTTGATATTTAAGATGATACTGTCTATTCTTTATTTTTATTATTTGTCTTTTATTCATTCATTCATTTTGGGTTTTTGAAACAGGGTTTCTCTATGTTACTTTGGCTATCCTGGAATTTTCTCTGTAGGCCAGGCTGACCTTGAACTCAGAGATCTGCCTGTTTCTGCCTTCCAAGTGCTGGGATAAATGGCGTGCACCACCACTGCCCGGCTAAAACTCTCTATTCTTTAGACCTTTCTAGGTTGTACTTTGCTTTGGGAGGTTGGAATCAATGCTCTTTGTTTTCATTTTTACAAATCACTTTACCGTTTTTCCTGGCTATCCCACAGTTCTTCAGCGTTCTCTAGTAATGGACTGGTATTAGGAATTTGGAGACGTTCCCTCCCAATCTAGGAATGGTGCACCTTTCTGCCGGGAAGATTAAGATACTTTTGTTGGTATTTGGCTACCCGTGAAGCCCCACCCCTGGGTCAAAAAGGCAGCCTCTTGGGGGTGTGACCCATGCTCGCGCATGCGTGGCTATCCTCACCCCTGTGCGCATGTGCGAAAGCCTGGGTCGCCAGCCATTTGCGTCACCAGCGTCTGACGCACCTACGCGAGCCGTCTGCGCATGAGCAGCGTGGCCTTTAAAAGTCAGAGGCGCCATTCCCTCGCTCTCTTTCTCCTCCCCCTCTCCTCACGTTTCCTCGGGCCCGTGAGCACACCCCTCTAATAAATCTTCTTGCGTGGGTTCGTTCGTGTCTCGTGTCTTTCCACACGCGCCAAAAAAGTACAACAACTTTGCTAAAATTGGAAAGATTCTCTGTATGCTCAAATGTTGTTCTACTTCTATTTTTTCTGAGACCCCGGCTCTGAGTTCCTCCCACTCCTGTGCCCGCTCATGCAAATGGCTTTAGGCGCCATCTTTTCTGCTCTTTCCCCCTTCTTTTTGATCTCTGTCTCCTCCTTCCCTTCCTTCCCTTCTCTTTGCTTTCTCTCGCTTCCCTTCTGCTCTTCACACCCCTGGGTGTGATTTTAGCAGAGCCCATCCATACTCTTGCATTTCTTCATTTCTTGGTCCACTTCTCCCTTTACTTTCCCCCCAGCCCTCTAGAAGGCTGTGTTTTTATCTCCTTTTCTTTCCCGTCCCCTCTTTCCTGGGGTCCAGCCCTCTAAGCTGTTTTGGCTGCATCCTAGAGGCGGCCATATTTTCTTTCCATACACAGTAAAGCATATCTCTGTCTCCATCACCACTGAAACTTAACCTCCACTGCCCAGGGCAGGGTTTGGGGCTCAGTGGCTGGCAGTTTGTCATCAGGTCCTGGATTTGATCGCTTACACTGGAAAAACATATCTATCACTCTACTTGGGCTTCTCTTTTTTCATTTCTTTATTGTAGCATCTCTGAGTGGTATCCATATAAATTTCTTTTTTAATGGTTCATCATGAAATAGGTTTCTCTTTCTATGACCACTATTTGTGGGTAGGTTCTGTGTGGAGGAGACCCCAAGACCATATGTTAATTAGCAAGAACTTTTTTCTTCCTAGAAGATTGTGCGTGCTTTGTTTTAGCTTTTAAATATCTCCCTTGATCAGAGACAGATCCAACTGTGTTCATGATGCTAACTTCCTTTTCTCCCCATAGTCACAGACTGGTACCAAAAAATAATTTTAAAAAATCTAACTTTTATCATATTATTCTTTAGTGGCTCAACTCCTGACTTTTCAGAACCCAATCAAACCCATGGACTTGCCTGGCATGGTGTCATCTGGTTGTAATTCCAGCCCTTCTAAGACTAGAGCAGGAGGGTCCCAAGTTCAAGGCTAGTGTGAGATTTAACTGTTAACTTGATAAATCCTAAAATCATCTGAGAAGGGCAATTAAGGGATTTCCCAGATCAGATTGGCCTGTAGGCATGCCTGGGGGGGGGGGCTGTCTTGATTATTAATTGACATATCAGGGTCCAGCCCACTGGGCAGCACCATTACCTGAGCCGGTAGTCTCATGCTGTAAACAAAATTTAACTAGGGGGACTAGAGAGATGGTCTAGTGTCAAGGATGTGAATGGCTCTTGCAAAGGACATGAGTTCGGTTCCCAGAACCTTTGCCAGGCAGTTCAACCTACTTGTAACTCTGGCTATAGGCCACTGGGACACCTGCACTTATATGCACCTATATGTACACCTAATTTTTAAAAAAAATAAATCTTTAAAAAAAAAAAAAAGACTGCTAGGGAAGCATGACCCTGGGAACCAGCCAGGAAGCAGCATTCTATGGTTTCTCTTTTAAGTTTCCTGCCCTGATGTCCCTCAATGACTATCTGTGACCCGTAAGCAGAAATAAAGCCTGTCACCTCTTCAGTTGCTTTTCTTGGAATGTTTTATCACAGCACATGGATAAAACTAGCACAGCTAGCCTAGGCTACACAGTGAGACCCTCAAAGATAATATTAGTAAAATAAAATATCCAGGGATTCACCTGTCTTAGTTAGGGTTTCTATTACTGTGCGAGACACCATGACCACATCAGCTCTTATAAAGGAAACCATTTCATTGGGGCTGGCTTACAGTTTCAGAGGTTTAGTCCAGTATTATCATGGCGAAAAAGCATGGTGGCAAGCAGGCAGACCTGGTGCTGGAGGAGCTGAGAGTTCTACATCTGGATCCCCAGGCAGAAAAAGAGACATGGGTCCCACACTAGGTGTAGCTTGAGCATATGAGACCTCAAAGCCTGCTCCTGTAGTGACACACATCTTCCAACAAGGCCACACCTCCTAATAGTGCCACTCCGTATGGGCCAATCATTCAAATATGTGAGTCTATGGGGCCATTCCTATTCAAACCACCACACCATCCGTCTCCATCTTGTGTCTATTTTGTCCCTCATGGTAGACTACTTTGGTCTTTTCCTTATATTTGTATTATAAAATATGACATATACAGAATAATAACTTAGTAGAACCTGAATTTTTTAATTCAATAATCTAAACATTTATTTAAGGTACATCAGTAATGCTTCTTAGTTATGAGCAGAAATGACTGCATCTCACTATGCGATGATTGGAATATTTACATGTACTAGAGTGTTATTCTTATCATTTTTTTCAACCAAATGTTAATAATAAACACATTACATGTGATCATTTTCAATAATGATTAAATAATAAATAAAGCCAAGTTTTTTTTGTTTTAAAAGAATATAATAACTAACAGACCATGAGATCTAAAGGATTCAATACTTCACTTTTCCATGTCTTTTTTAAAATCACAAGAAAAGCAATAAAACAACTGGGTATACAGTACCTGTGGCTTCTTTAGTGCTTGATGACCCAACCGAGTTTCAGAGTCTCTTAGTCAAAAGTATTTGTGACTCCATAAGATGATCACATGGAATATATAAAATTCAATGTGTCATATTGCTTCACTTTAATGGGGATCTCTCGCTAGTTGGAAGGCCCTGACTAAAGGAATAGAGCCGAATATATATATATATGTATGCATGTACATATGCATATATATATTGTGTGTGTATCAACTAGGATGCATATATACACACATATATGCATATGGAATAAATATATATAATGAATATATACATATGCATCTTAGTTAATTTTATGCTGCTGTGATAAGACCCCATGACCAAGTCAACATACTTAGAGATGTGTATATTTGGGGCTTACAGTTTCAGAGGGCTAAAGTCCATGACCATGATGACAGGGGGCATGGCACCGGACAGGTAAAAATGGCACAGGTGCAGCCTCTGAGAACTCGCATCATGTGACACAAATGTGCAGCAGGGAGCTAACTAGGAATGGCTTAGACATTTGAAACCTCAAATCCGGCTGCCAGTGACATACCTCCTCCCACAAGGCCACACCCAATCTTTCCCAAAGTCTTCAAACACATGCACCTTTGGGACACTCTCATTTAAACCACTGCCATATTAAAAGGGGGATTTATAGACTGGCTTACAGAATGTGGTCCAGGTGGAACAACGCTTGCTGTCACGCTGGAGAAGCCGAGAATTCCATAGTTCTCCAGTCCACATAGAGTCTGGTGCTGAAGACTTGGAGGACTCCTGGAGAGCTGCTGGTCATCACTCTACTTTGGCAGCCCGACATAGCTTTGAATATCAGTGGAGGAATTCCACGGCAGCAGGATGGATGCCTTTGCCCGCGAGAGTGAGCACTGGCAGGCAAAAATCAGTTTCCTTCTTCCGTGTCCTTTTATCTGGGCTGTCACCTGAAGATATCACCCAGATTTAGGAGAGGTCTTCCTGTTCCAAATAATCTGATGAAGAAAGTTTCTCACAGCAGTGCCCAGCAGCTTGGGGTTCAGTTGACTCCATATACTGAGATCAATCATCGCCGCTACGCGGTTGTATGAAATGGTGCCAAGTTACGGCAACAGCTTCTAAACACATGATCAGTTACGTTCCTTGTCCCATTCACCCTAGTCTGTAAAATCCTTATGTGGTTCTCCATCTCCCTTAGAGTATCCGTTGGGGCTGGGTAGTGGTGGTGCACGTCTTTAATTCCAGCTCTCTGGAGGCAGAGGTGGGCAAACCTCTGTGAGTTCAAGGCCAGCCTGGTCTACAGAGTGAGTTCCAGGACAGCCAGGGTTGTTGCACAGAGAAACCCTGTCTTGAAAAACAAAAAGTCAAAAACAAACAAACAAAAAAGAGTATCCGTTGGGACTCTTAACACAGAGACTGGGCTTCTGTGCTCTGCCTCTTGCTGCCTGTCCACCTTTATCTCTCATCTGGCCTCTGGCCTGCTTTTACTGGGAGAGAAGTCCTTACTTCCCTTATACTTGGCATATGCCCCCACCCCAGGACCTTTCACAAGCTTCTCGCACGTGTAGAGACTTGATCTTCATCTTTTCCTATTCTGGGAGTATCATCCTTTAGACCCCTGGCTTGCCTGTCTTTTCTTCAAGGATTCTTCCCTGGCTTTCTTGACTAGCTCAGTTAGCCTCCCTTCCCTTTAAATCTACCTTTCCCTTGCAGTTTTCAAATCTCCTGTATTACCTACAGGCTCTGTGAGTCTGCCTGTTTGCACAATATTTCACTCCCAGTGCCTATCAGCGTGTCTGGAACAGAACAGGTCCTTAACAAATAATGGTTGAATGGCTAAATGGAACAATTAGGTAAGAAACGGTCAATGAGAACTACCCCATATCAGCCATCTGTCTTATTTTAATCGCAAAACAGCCATTCCTTGGAGAAAATATGAAGAAGATCAAAGATGTTCTTAAAGGAAAAATGAAAGAAATGAGTCTATTTAAGGGTCCTTGAGGAAAAGTTTTGATGCTGTAAAGTTTTGCATATTTACTTTCTGTGTAGGTTGAATACAGAAGGTACCCAAGAGTCTTGAATTTGCATCCGAACTACTTAAGCTCTTAAGTTATAAAAAAAAATGTGCAAGGAATCTGTTGATGGGCTTTTGGGGATGTCATTGGCCTTTTCTCTTGTAATTGGATTATAATTACGAGAAACGGATAAAACGTTCCCACACATTTCTTCTTTCACTCCTTGGTTCAATACTAAATCAAGCAGCCCGATAGGTGCCTGAAATAAACGTTTTCAAGCACTGTGATCTAGGCCGTCATCCTCTAGAACCACATACATCTGTTCAGAGCATTAATTGCTCATGTTTCTCCTGTGCTGTTGTGGTTGGTGATGGAGCCGACTTGTGAGGCTCCTTTGAGTTTGC
Source organism: Ondatra zibethicus (assembly GCA_004026605.1). NCBI lineage: Eukaryota > Metazoa > Chordata > Mammalia > Rodentia > Cricetidae > Ondatra > Ondatra zibethicus. The sequence goes on along the minus strand of PVIU01000061.1, from coordinate 444,721 downwards.
GAGAGAAGAAAGGGAAGAAAAAAATGGTTGGAGATGGAAGGAATTATGTAATTTGTCCAGCTGCATTCCTCCTGCAGATGAGGAAACTGGAGAGAGAGGTTAGATGCAAGGCTGGACCTATTGTGTGTCAAATAAGTTTTCTAATGAGCTTGGCTTAGATGGAGAAGAAAAGCATCATAAGAATAAATGCATTTTATAATAATGTCAAAAATGTATATCAATTTTCAAGTCCATGGTCAATAAACGTGTGTCGTGTGTGTGCATAAGAGAGAGAGAGGTGCTATTTTTGACCTGTGTGGTACTTGAATGGCCGAAAGAATGCACAGAGCTTTGGCATTAGCAGATCTATGTTGGCTTTTAGGCCCCTTTTAGTTATTAGCTTAACAAACTTATGATTTCACCTCTCTCTCTCTTTGTGTGTGTGTTTTATGTCATGTGCACCAATGTATCTCTGAGTGCCTGTACCTGTAAGCATGTGAGGAGACCAGATTAGAACACTGAAAGTCCTGCTCTATTCCCCTCCATCTCATTCCCTTGAATGGGTTCTTTTCGTGGCTCTAGAGTCTCACTGATGACTGGCTGAGCTCAGTAGTCCCCCTGTCTCTGTCCCCCACAGTGCTGTGACTGCAGGCATGTATAAACCATGTTCAGCTTTTTATATGGGTGTGGAGGGACCCAAACTCAGGTCTTCAGAGGCCCACAGCAAGCACTGACCCGTCGTGTCTCCACTCTACGGCCAGAATCTTGATTTCTGTATCAGCAAAATTTCTGTATCAGTACCTGTTTCCTAGACAACCTCTTTATTCAGTGAATCAATATGAAGATAATGCACAATTATTATATTAAATAGTTCATTTATTATCATAAGGAAAAGATGCTACAACAATGTGGGCATGTTAAAGGTGCATGCTTCAGTCTGATGCCCTCCTTATCCTAAGGTTGATGGCACAGCTTGCCCCTGCTTGGTAGAAGCTGGCCTTTTCATCCTATAGAGGCAGGCTATTGAGGACTTTCAACAAAACACCATGGAAATAGATCATGTCAGTATTACCTGACAGGGAATATGCACTGACTTTCCCCCTCCCTGTACTAAGTATTTAAGTGGTTTATAAAATGACCCCCGTGGTGCTAGCTGTTGTAAATGACAGACAAACGTGCACACTCTTAGGATGGAAAATCGCAGCTCCGAGCACACCCAACTTCTGTTAATGTGTTGATGGGGACAATATTTGCATACTTGCTTCAAAGTTCTGTCAATTTAAAAGGCTTGACTACCAACCAGGAAAATAACAATTTTTAGGTGTTTTTTTTTTCTTTTTTAGTGCAGACCAGCAAGTCAAAATCAGTCTGCCTCATGAAGAAGATTGAGTCCATCAGAAGGAGACACTAAAGGAATATAGCATAGTAAGCTGAACTATTCCAAGCCCGCAAAATTGCTGATTTTTCCATTAGAAATGCCACAGCTCTGAGGGAAAGGCCGTTGAGTTCAGTAGGATAATGAACAAGATCTTCAGCTTCCCAGCACCGTGAAGAAGGACCTGACTTGGCTTCTGGATGCTCTAGAGTTGTTGAAAGACTGGGAATCGAAACTCAGATTTTGTTTTCTCCTGCCCCACAGTGGTGTTGGATAAAGCTGTTTTCTTTCAGTCTCTGTTTCCTTATTAGTGGTGATAGGTTAGAGGAAGTGCCAGGAAACAGATGAGCAATGCCCGACTACCCCATTTCATAGGGGTTTTCCTACTGGTGCTTGGGTCTAGTGCCTAGCATCTCGTTATAGGTAAGTGTCTATGTTTGTATACACTATACTCCTGTTCCAAAAAGCTCTGGAAGAAAACATATTGTTAATGGGGTCCTAATCCTTGCCAATTTCTAGTCCAAATATCTTGATTGCTGTATATAATTGAAGTGGTTTGAAGTTAGTCCCCATTTAACTCTACTGAGCTGAATGAGATTATGGGTCCCTGGTAGTAGCCTGGATTCTGCATTTGTGCACAGTGCTCTTTAAAGACTTCACTCATTTACAAGAGAAGACGGGGCAAAGGTTATTCCACTTTGCAGAGAAATCCTCCCTGGGCTTTCGTATCTTCTTCCGATATGACTTAAGACAACGGTATTGGCCTAGAAAACTCTTGACAAAGAACAAAAGAAGGATGGCATAGGGCCACACAACTTTAAGACTCTAGGCATCATATATTCTTTAGGCTTTCTTTGCTATTTGCCTAACCCTGTGTATTCAGTCAAGGAGTCTTCCCTTCCATCATATGGGTGTGCCATTTAGCATCTTCCATATTGTGGGTATTTCCCCATTCCTCAATTGGCCCAAAGAGAATCAAGAAGAATCTTAGAGCTTCTTCACCTACCCTGAGTTTTAATTATTTCACGAAGCCTCTAAATATTTTGGTTTTTTTGAGACAGGGTTTCTCAGTGAACATCCCTGGCTGTCCTGGAATTTGCATGGTAGACAGGCTGACCTCAGACTCACAGAGATCTGCCTGTCTCTGCCTCCCAAGTGCTGGGATTGAAGGTGTGTGTCACCACTGCCCAACCCTAAATGATTTTTAAGAAGAAGAGAAAGAGAAGGAAGAGAGGAAGAGGAAGAACAGGAGAGGAAGAGGAGGACAGGAAGAGTAGTAGGAGGAAACATTGGGAAGTGATTCAGTTGGGAAAGTACTTGTACCACAAGAATAAGGAACCCACAAGGAAAAGTTTGGTATGGGGGTTCCTGTTTAAAACCTAGGTCTGAAGACATAAGAGCAAGCAGGTTCCCAGGGATCCTGGGCCAGTCATCCTAGCCTCTTAATCAAGTTCTAGTCCAATGACAGGCACTGTCCCACAAACATCAACAACAAACATACAAGAAAGATGGAAGATAGATGGCTGCTGAGGAGTGGAGGCAGGAGGCTGATCTCTAGTCTCTGCAAGCCAGCGCATGCGTGTGCACCCACAATGCTGCCCTGCCACCCATGTTATCAACTTATCTTTACACGTCTGTAAGCCATGATGCAATACGAGGGCTTTTGGGAGCTTGACCGTGCAGTCTGTGGGCAGGGCACCCCCTTCTTGTTCTCTTGGCTTCTATTTTTCTCCCCTCAGGTTCTCACACACTGATGCCGCTAGACTGCTCCATGATGTGTCCTGACGTTATAACTACTGTGGGTTCTGTCCCTGTGGATGGGAACACTCTTTTCCTGAGAGTGACACAGAATCAAAATGGGTGCCATTGACAGAGGGTTTCTATGCCTTAGGGACACTGTGTCGACGGTTGTAGAAGCTTTTCCTTCGGCGTTCCCAGCTGTTTGGTATCTCCTTCAATGTTTGGTAATAATAACAAAGACAGCAATTATTCCAGTGCTGGGCAGGGGAGCCAGGAATGAATGAGACATGATCTCAGGCTCAGATCTTCAGTGTAGCATGCAAACGCGGAACGCCATGTGTACCTGCGGTGTGGACTGTGGTTTCACACGTGAACTTGGAGGACAAACCAAGGGTCAGCTCATAGCTGCACTAGCCGGTGGCTATTTAGCTTGCAACAAAATGTCTGGCTGCTTTATGGTTCAGCTTCCTCATCTGTGAACTGATTACCATTGTTAGGGTCCCCCACAGTGCGACTGAGGGGGTGAAATGAGCATTTTTTAAAGTATCAAATATTTAGAATAACACCTGTCACATATAAGATCTCCATCAACATTTGGCATCATGTTTGCTACTAATAGTAACATAAACAGCATTCTCGGATCCCATACTTTCTTCCCCACACAATCCACCCACTGCCACGAATCAGTTAGTCCTCCTTTTTGCTACCACCGTGCACATTGATAACAACACTGTATTATAATGTGATGGTCTCTTTCCAAGGTACTGGTTGCCAATATAGGGAAACATTCCTTATGGTTTGTAGAAGCCGTTGCCTCAAGGCCAGCTGTCCACCCAGTGCTGTCATGCCCCTAGCCGCCTTATACCAGTTTTTGGACTTTCTTAAAATGTAGCAACTAAAACGTTAGTTCCTGACATGGCAGGGGCCTTTCAGGTTCTCCCATAGTGCTGTTTCCTGCTGCCCCCTTTAATTGGCCACTGCTCAGCTATGCAATTATTAAATGTCTTTAATTTCACCATCTCCTCATTTGTGATCTTTATAGAATAATAGACTCATTCACTATCCTTTACCCACTTTCCAAAACTGAAATAGAATTAAGACCAAGTCTCTTGCTTCCTTTCTTCCTCTTCTTCCTTCCTTCCTTCTTTCTTTTCTTTTCTTTTTCTTTTCTGTCCTTTCTCCTTTAACTGCCTCCTTTTCATCCTTCCATGCTGCTACTAAAACTGCTTTGGCCTCAAGAAATAGCATGAGCTTGTTTGTAAAGTTTATAATCTTGATATTATCTCATAGTATAGTAAATATGATACACCAAAAGAGATACATTCATAATAATTAGTGTCTCAGGTTATGGAGGTGTTATGAAATAAAATATATCCATTTTCGTATAACCCTGAAGTATAAAATGTTTCTTTATTTTGAAGAGTGTTTAGCTCTCAGACTTTCTGATAAGAGATTTGAATGGTGTGTATGTGTGTGTGTGTGTGTGTGTTCAGTGAAGGCTAGAAGTCTACTTAATCTATTACTCTTCAGGAGTCATCCACTTTATTATTTGAGCCAAGATCTTCCTCTGGCCTGGAACTCACATAACAGTCTAAGATGGTTGGCCATGGAATCCCAGGTAATGGACTATCTTTATGTCCCTGGCGCTAGAATTACAGACAAGCACCAAGCTTTTCTCTGTGGGTTCTTTGGATCAAACTCAGGTTCTCATCTTATATGGCAAGCACTTTACGGAGTGAGCCATTTCTTAACCTAAGATCAGGATATTCTAGCCTAATATTTTTCACTGAAACCCGGTCTCAACTCCCTAAGCTGTGAGAAATTGAACAATCTGGGTGACCAACACTGTCTCCGGTCTCTCACATACTCTACCTCTAAATGGAAATGACAGTTGTGTCCATGCATGGAGGTTAGAGTAAGATGGAGTAGCTCGTGGAAATTGTCATAAGCATGGTCTATCTCAGAGGGGCCCCTTACGTATTTGTCAGTACTGTCTTGAAATATTTGCTCTTTATATTTCTGGGTGCTCTCCAACTTTATGAGAGAGCACACATCGGAGACTGGTGTCAAGTTCTTGGCATGGCTGCATGAATGAACAGATGACCTCATTTGCTCTGAATAGTGAGGCAATTCCTTGTTCTTTCTCAGAATACAGGTTTTTTTTTTTTAAAAAAAAAGAAAGAAAAACCATTTTTAATTGTTAGGCTTTTTACCTAGGTAACCTTACTCTGGTCTTCTCTTCCTGGCAGAGTCTGCATTCTTGCTTTCCCTGTCCCTGGAAAATGTCTTCCTGGCTGTCTCCGTGCTCTTATTCATCCACAGCTGTTTGAAGTACAACTTGACAAATGGCTGCCTTCAAATTTCTCTTGGCATCCTTTCTTCATCAGCTGTATTATTGTCCAGAATTGAGGTTCTAATGAGCTTCTAGCTCCTCTTGCCCTTGAGGCAACTGGCTTCTTGTTACTCCTCCTAAAACACAGACACTCATCTGTATTTACTTAGAGTCTTCTGAAATGTGCATGCAAAGTGCGTCGTCCCTTCTTGTGGCTACTATAAACCACGAATAATAGAGATGTTATAACAACCATCACCCTTAACATCCATTTCCCTCCCTCCCATCTCTACGTTTAGAGTCTTCAATCCCAACCTCTTCAAGACCTACAACCACTGGCCTTGGCCATTTTTGTTCCCTGGGAAGGCTTTTCTTCGGTCTTTTCTTAACTCCCTAACATTATCAGTACCCAGCAAATGATCCTACTGTTTCTTTTGCTGCAGCCCCAGGTGTATTCTCTTACCAAACAGAAAAACAAAACAAACAAAAGCAAAACAAAACAAAATAAGAAAAAACTCAATTTCACTGGTGGAAAAAAGTCAAAATGAATCTCCACAGTCATACTTCACCTTACAGTCAGGATCATAAACCTCCATATCTAGCCAACTTATCCTACCCTTAATATTTTATCTTACCCCTCTGCTTTACCTTTAGCTACTGCCAAATCTACTTAGGCCGAATCCTGCCCCCATTCCTGATGTTTTCTTGGCATTTTCTCTTCACTTTAGCCCAACCTTGGTCCTTGGCGTTGGTGTTCAGAATTGAACTGAACACTTCCGCCACAGCCAAAACCCCACTTCAGTAGTCTCTGTTGAACAAAGTCAGAAACAAGGCCCCTTTTCTTGACCAACTTTATGACTTCCCTGCTTCTTCTCTCTTCCTTTTCTTCTCTCCTCCTCCAATGGAGAAAGACCTCTTACAAAAGCTGATACTTCTGCCTGTCTTCTGGATCTTATCTCTCCTTGCCTTGCCAAGGATTCTGCTATTTCTTTATCCTGCCTTTCCTAATAAATATCATTTTAAACTCCTTTTTATGAATCTTCTCACCGTTTATATTGTCTTACCACAAAAAAAAAAAAAGATTGTCCCTTGGACACATGCACAAGATTCTTTTATGTCCCCACCAGCTACTAGATCGATCGTCTGCTGCCTTTCAAATATCTGTAGGATGTAAAATCCCTACTTTCTTACTTTGCTATTTTCTTTCGCAGCCTGCTATGATGGAACTGCCAGTTCTGGCACCCCACATAGCCACCCCTGAACTCCATGCAGCTTAGCCCACAGTGCTCTTTTCTCTTCCTCCTTGACCTCCAGCAACCATCCACAGCGGGCCACCTCCTGAGATGGCCTCTTTCATGAGTTTCTGAGGCGCCACAGCCACTGTTTCTCCACTTCCTCTTTGTCTACCCTCTCCTTTCAATGTTGACCTTCTCAGACCTTGAGCTTTCAACTTGTTTTCTGGATTCTGGGCGGAATTTCTGTGGATGAATCTGTCTATTTTCTCAAAAAGAAAAACGTATCTTACATACTGTTTCTATGTTGGCACTATCCAAATTTGCACGTTCACTACAGGCCATCTGTATTTCTTTCCACATGTTCCTTTCCTCCATATTTCTCAACCCATAGCTACGCCAGCCCTATTTAAAACTAATGCTGCCACCCACAGCTTGTCCTGCTCCAAACACCAACGGTTCTACTACCCAATATTCAAATTCATCTTCGTTGTCTTGAGAGCAACCATTGTCTTGGTCCTTAGCACCTTTTACGGGCTCACATAGTCACCTCTAGATTTATCTACTTAATTCTACATTCAATTGCTCTACTCTGATTTACACAGGGGGTGTAGGACAACCATTAAATTTAAATTCTGCCTGTCTCTTCCCCATGTTTAAAACCCTTCAATGATATCCCTTGCACATGGCACAAATTGGCCTGGACCCTAGTTATTACTCCCCAGTCACCACCCCGCTTCCCTCCCCTGATCCGTGACCATATTCTTCTCGCTTTTCAGACACAGAATGATCTTGCTGTGTCTGGAACGTTTCTCCCACACAGCCCACATCCCAGATTACAGATGCCTGCTTCAAAGACATCGCTATTTTCTCTAATTTAAAAAATTTAATATTTCATTAGCGAACTAATTTTCCATCACCCCATTGTTTCCTATCCAAACTGGAAGTTCTGTGACTGTGAGGGCGGGGTATTTTGTTCAAGAATTCAGAACCATGCTCCCCACTCCCGGAAGAGTCTGCCGCATAACGAGTTTAAGAAGAAATTGTTCAATGACTATGATAGGAATTTAGATGGTAGATTCCAGTGCTTCTTAGACTCTGACTTTAGACCATGAACTTCAGAACTACCCCGTAGACTGGCACAAGATCTCAGTGTTAATTATTGCTTTGTATATCCATAGAGCTATGCTACTTGCCGAGGTATAGGAAATCACTACCTCTTGACCTTCAAAGAATTTTGCCAAAATTGGGTCTTTAGACCATGTCTGCCTTCCTTACTGTTTCTTAGAATTTTCATAGTACATGCCAGTCCTCATACTATACTTATTTTCCAGGATGATAATTTTAAAAGAAGAGTAGGCCTAATATTCCTGTGGTGCATAATTTCATTAATTATTATATAAGAATTCAGATATTAGCTGGCCAATTTAGGCTGAACTCTCCTTGGAACTTTTAGCAAAAGAAAGTATGTGATAGAAAAAAGTATAAGTTGTAATAACCATAAAGTGAAGCTCGCGGGCCTCTGTATAAACATTAGCTTTTAATCTGAAACATTTAATAACATGTATCTTTAGTACTTTCATAGAAATATTTTTTCTTAAGTGACAATTATTCTTATATTGTCATCATTTCCATGCAGTAATATATGGAAACAAAAATACTCAGTATAACAATCATCAGCGGCAGTATTCATTTCCTCATGATCTGAAAAGGCATTATTTGGAGCTAAAAGTTTATTTGTCGTACATCCACAGCTCTGTGACAAGAATTCAGTATGTTTAATAACTAGTTAGAGAGCAGACATTTCTCTGAGGAGCATAGCAACCTTCGACTAGTATCATTCAGGCACTAACATTATTAAATACGATGAGGACTAGGAGAAAAATCAGTGTGATATTTATAATTTATTTAAATACTTAATTTTGATAGAAAGAAGAACCATGTGAACTGAGAGAGCATCCATTAATAACCAAGTCCTTGCTGTCGTGGGTGCCTAAGAGCAGTCCCTGACTTCCTGCCCGGATTCCTGCTGTTTGATTCGGGGCTGTCTACATGGACTAAGAAAGTGCTATGTGTTTTAAAAGGATAGGACAAACAGTACGCATGAAATCAAGTAACTGGGAAATAAGCGAGAAGAATCAACACCAGGTTTCACATTGCTTGTAAAAACTGAAGTCACTAAAATGAAAGGTTTTCATTGTGTACCTTTATGTCTAATACATCCAGACAACCAGATACATGTAAATGATATTAAAGCCTTTTATGAAGGGATTTTGCTTCATATGTTGACTGTTTCAGTATAAGTGTGGTATCCTGCCTACACTACAACCACATTTAATTCACCATAATTATGAGAATTCAGACAAAATTAGTTTTCTGCTGTACTATCACATTGATATGGTGAGGAGGGGGGATCTTCTGGAACCTTCCAGCGATGTGTCTCTGCTTCAATTATTTTTGGCAGTATGTATTGCGTCTCTGCCTCGGCTACCTTTTATATCGACAGTTGGTAGCACAAGCCTTTTAACGCGCGAAGGGCAGCGGTGCTTCAGCCAATCTGTGATAAAAGGGGAAAAAAACTGAAGTCACTATGGAAACTGCGAGAAGGATCTAAAAGCTCTCTTTATATAGTAAACGTCTGATGTTTGGGACTATGGGTATAAAATTCACAAATCTCTACGGTGCTATCAGTCCTGATTTGTTGTCACGGCCAAAGCCAAGTCCACACAACCCGACCTCCACTCCGTTAAGCATCCTGTGTTCGGGAACAGTGAGGATTCAACAGGAAGAGGACCTGCCCTGGTCTGCAGCAAGGACTAGGGGCTGAGAGCACCGTGCAGGAACGAGAGAAGAAACTCATTTGCTTAGACCATTCGTTTTTCTTTTCTTGCCTGCTTTTCTCTCTTCCTTTCCATTTCCTTTGGATTTGCAGTGGCTCGGCGGAATACAGCATACAGACTCATACTGTTTCGTCTTTTGTTTTGGTTTCTTCACTGAGAAAGCCTGGTACCGCAACTTAACTCAGAAGGCTGGGCTTTTCTCTTGTCTTGAACACCCACCTCCCTCTTCTCTCCATCCAATGGGAAGTCACTCTTGTGGCAAAGGCATTCCTACCTTCCTCTCTACTTCCTGTCCCGGGAGGGGTAAAATAACCTGATGGAATTGTGACCACTCAGCTCTGGTGACACGAAGCTGACCCTAGACAGCAGCGGACACCTGTGTCTCGAAGGAGTTTCTGAATAAAAGTTGGTGCTCAGAAGTTTGATGACTTTCATAAAGGAGCTGAATTGTTATTTAAATATGGCTCTTTTATTGGATAAGAGTTCTCCAGTGGAAGAGGAACCATGGGGTCAAGAGGGCATGGAAAAGTTCTCAAAAACTGAAATTCTTCAACTTCAAGAATAGATTCTAAATTCAGAAGAAGATAGATACTCGAGTAAGTACAGTATATTTTAGAATCGCATAGCTACTGGGCTTATTTCTCAAATGTTTACAATAGAGTATTAGTTCATGAGTTCAACTCTCAAGTAATAGTAACTGTTGCTTTTTAAAAGCTTATGACGCGCTTTTACTACAGTGGGGACACTGAAATGTCAGAGGCTGAGGGACATGGTAATTGATTGATTTCATATTGTCATGCCGTATTTAGACCGTTATAAACATTGCTAATCTAATGTTTCAAGGTACTTACAAACAATTAGTGATAACACGTTAGCATCTCAAGCACACTTTGGATGATGAGAGCATCCTGCGATAAGCCTTATAAAATCCTAAAAGGGTACTTAGTAGTAAAAAAACAGTCAGAGAACAAGACGGAACTTTTCTAGGAGGGAGGCTGGCGCGATGATCCGGAAGCCACTTGTTTAAGATAGCCTGCTTACTGTTGTGCGTCCTTCTCTGCTAATGATGCGCACGGCTGTGAACGTGGCCCTTCCTCTTACACTCGAGGAGTGCTAACGATCAGTTGCCCAGAATCCAATGAGAGTGTGTTTGGGCACCCAAACAGAGATGCAGGCACACTTTCATTTGAAAATATTTAAATGCCTCATGCATACTGACTTCACTGATGCTCTTTGTGCATGTAATGAAAGTCAATTATCTGTGGAGAAAAACTTGACTGGGTGGAAGAAAACGAAATTGTTTTTTTAAAGACTCCTTTAAACAGTAGTGGCTAGGGAAATGTCCAGTAACATTTTTGGTTCAGATTGTAATGACTTTGCCGTATTAATAAATCACACCTTATCCCGACTTTTAGCCAAAGATTTGGATGGGTGAAGATTGCACAGGACAGAAATGAGACTGGACCACTTCCCGTGAGGCGCCCTCTCTATCAGGACACCACCAGTGGCTGTAAAGCCCTTTCTTGGAGAAGCCAGGTTGGTCCTGTTTCACTCAAAGCTCTGACTATAGAATAATGGGTATCTCTTAAGAAAACCTTCAGTTGAAATTCCTGAAGGAAATATTTGTTCTAGAATGTTCTATCTTCGAAAGGCATATGCAAACATGCAAAGTAAACGTAGTGAAATCTTTTCCATTTTTTTTCATCCCTTGTCTAATCCCCTTGTGGGAGCTTCCTAACTTCTGTGAAATGCTTTTGTGTTGCGCATCAACTCTCATCAGTCAGGTTCATGTTGACTTCTTATTCATTGCGCTGGGAGTCTGAGAGTACTTGGGAACACATTTACGGGGACACAGAATGACATGTTGCTTCATTTACACATGTGACGATGCAATGCTTCCCTTTCCCTGCCACTCCAAGTATTAGCATTCTCTTCCCTGGGCGTGTGTGTTCTCTGACTTGACTTCCAGTGGCTACTGTAGAATAAGGGAGGCAGAATGAGCTGCTGTCATCTAAAGCCAAGTAGTTATCTCAGTTAAAGCATATGGCAGGGAATAGATCAGCTAAACCACAAAATAGATCAACTCGTGGGATAGTGAAAGAATAGCAAGGAAAAATGTATAATTTTGCTCCTACTAGAAAGACTGTATGCTTTGGGGGGGAGGGTGTCAGGTACCTCCTAATATTTTCCATTAAATTATCCATGAACTTTTAAAACAAAACTCTCAGAAACAGTATTTTTATTTAGCTACAAATTAAGTGGAAACCTGGATAACCAATATTTATTACGTTCTGGATCTGAAATCCTGCAATGCCTTGGTTTATACTTTTTCATATCTTTTCTGAAGTACATAGTTGAGTTTTTATTTTTTTTTCCACTTTCAATGTCATTTATGCCAACACTTCCCCCTTGTGTCTTGAAGAAATGTTAGCATTCCCGACGATTGTTCACTAAACTTTCAAGAGAGCAAGGTTCTGGGAAATAAAAGTCACCAGGAGATCTTACTAAACCAAGTAGTCATGGTCTAAAGAAAGTCCCAGAATTTGTTCATTGCTTTAATATTCTATTACAAAAGTCTCTATAATTCTGCCATTAGTGTGCACCCATCAGAAACCACCATCCCTCACAAGTTTTACTCCAAATCAGAATTTACTCTGTAATCTCAAATCAGCCAGTGTCGATAAGACGGGGACTTTTAATTAGAATTTTAATATGTAATCTAAGCCATTTGTAGAGGATGCTCAGAGGTGATTTTCTGTGTATCTAATAGCTGCATGGAGAACTTAGATAATGTTTAATTTGGTGGAGAGACTATTTTTAACTTTCCTGGAGCTGAGTTACTTAAAGCATTACTGAAGGGTCCCTCAGAAGTCACAGCAGCATGGGGTTTATTATGGGAATGAATAACTGAAGCAGAATGTAGCATATTCTGAGGGGGGGTTATAAAAATTGGAAGATTCCCTAATATAATGAAGATGTTATGTTTCCTTTCACATCTCTTCTGGAAAACTCCATTTTGGGTCTCTCAGATCAAGCTATATAGACACAAAGAGTTAATACCTAATATCCGAGGACACAGAGTTCCCCTGGCTGCTGGGAAGGGTAGAGCCTCACACTCTGCCATGTTTAGACTTTACAAAGCCAGCACATGGCAGCTTGTTTTCCCTTTCAAAGAGCAGTTGGCACATCCTGTTGGACTCTTACTTGAAGTGACTTATTTGGCAAATTGGGGACGGCTGTGAATTATAAGCTTAGAACTATATTGATGGCCCATGAGGTGACATAGGCATCCTAGTAGCAACTACATGAGAAAGAAAAAAAGCCACTAAGATCTCTTCCCTACTCCAAAGCAACTAACAATGTGTGCCGTGCACAAACCGAGACCCGTTTAAGCACAGCAGACACACGTAATGCACCTACACTCCTCGTGGCATGCCTATTCTGTATTTCCCTGTGCATATGACTCTCATTAATGTTGATAGCCCTCTTCACATGCACCCAGAAAATGGTGCCCCCTGACTGTGCGAACTGTCCATATTCAAACCTGTTAAGAGCTGAATATTTAAAGCCAGTTTGGCACACCAAAGCTCGGTTCTCTGATGAGAACAGAAGAGGAACAGAAAAGATCAAAAGGGGGAGGGCGTAAAAGACAACATCTGGATAGGGTCTGGGTAGGGCTCTAATTAAACACACTTACTCTTAAGTCTTCTCATGCGCTCAGGAGTGAGAGGCTACAGGCCCCTTCTCTACTTAGGGGCAGCACTAAGATCTGGGGATAGGTGTCACCTCTGCTGAGATCCAGGGCTCTTCTGTAGAAGGTCCTATAGCCTGTCTTCCTTGCTTTCATTGAATGGGCTTCTGCTATTTTGTTATTGGGATAGTCATAGCAAAGTTTTTTCATTGGCAGAGCAGAGAACACATTCTTTAAAATGGGCTTGGGGAAAAATCAGATTATGCACAGGGAAGAAATGAGCTACAAGGTCCCCTTGTTTTCTCCTCAGCTGGCTTAGATGTTAGCAGTTGGTGTGTTTAGTAAGAAAACGTTTACACTTTTGCTCTTTGTTCAGGTGAAATCAGATGGCATCCGGGGTCTGATAGAAGTTCCCTGAGCAGAGAGCCCAAGGCGGCCTTTTCAGATGTCACCAAGTTAAGCAATTTTCACTTCTGGGTTTCCAAAGCCTGTATTAATTGCTCAGAGACATAGTCAAGTCAGCATGACCCGAAATGGTTTCAAAATGCTGGAATTTGGGAGAAGAAACACTTACCCATCCCCATGCAGAGTTTCCTCAAACACCCTGACGTAATCTAGTACTAGTTTGCTTTTAAAAATAAATAAAACAAACCCCAAGTATTTGGGAGAAGCTGTTCGGCAGTGCATAGCTGTGTTCTACATGTCTCATTACCATTAACAGCCATGCATGACTAAACCTCCTCCTCCTCTTAGTGTTTACCCTCTGGCTTTGTAAAGTGATGCCTGTGTGTGGATTTTACAAAGAGATTTCTTAACCATCTCTGCTCTCTGCAGCATCCCTACTATTTCAGCCCATGCCGTTCTCCTTGAGGGAACCCTGGCAACAATATGTGGTGTTCATTCTGGAAAAAGCAGAGGGCACACAGTGGGTCTTTTCTCGGTCACCTCTTATCTTGACTCAGTGACAAGATGTGTTTTCTTTTATTCTATTCTCTGTTTTCCGGTGTTGTCTTATAATCAGGAGCAAAACCTCCGTTTGCACCCTATCAAGGAAAAACATTCAATTAATACACTACACAGATGAAAACTAGAACACAGTGTGACCCGCTGAGGTCTAGGAATTTGGAGAATCAAATGTTCTGTCTGGATCTTCAGACCTACCAAGGAGAATGGGTAATAAGTCATTTTTCTCTGAGCCGCTATAATTTTGCGTGGTTTAGGCATTGGGGAGGAACTGGAAATGAGAGATAGTTGGGGGGATTCTTGAGAAAGCAGTAGTGTTTATTAAAAGGACAGGGGGGCCAAAAAGAGTCCAGCTGTAGGGAAACAGATTTACTGGGGTTGGCTCTTATAGGGAATGTCTTAAATGGGCTTTACCCCTATGCTCAAGGATGGGACCCTCTTGGTTTACGGGAGGGGCTCCATCTGTTCTGGGACATACATCTTTACGGCCAGGGTATTTGAAATAACCTTGATTTATTTTCATCTTCTTTTTTAAATAGAAAACCCTTGGCGTGCCGTCTTCCTCTTATCACCTAACACTTCATTTCTTCCCAGAAAAGAAAAAGAGAAGACATTTACCATCAAATGCAAATTTCAGGACTAGTAGCTAAAGTCCCTCCCTGTAAAAGAAGCAGTTCCTGCCATGAGACCATCCGCCTCAGCCCCAGTTATTTCTTGTGGGTGATGAGGAGACCTGAGTCTCTCAGCAAAAGGCACTAGTAAAGAAGGAGTTAAAATGAAGGCAGGCTCGCTGGTTTGCTGAGATCTGTCGGAGGCTGACTGGCTGGCTACATATCTGTCTCTGGAACAATAGGTACCTGTATTCTGCACGGGCTGCTGGGCAGAGCTAGTACTCTGGAGAAGGGCTGCCTCTGTCTGCGCCCTCCTGGTGAGACTCCCCAATGACAGTCCTACTTTTCAGAGGAGGGGAAAAAAACCTAGCTGTCTACATTGCTGATGAAGGACAAAGCTCTGACCATTTTTGTTCTGGCTTCACTTGGCTAGAGGTTCTTAGTCTCAAGTCAGCAGTTGGGCTCTCTCGCTTGCTTTCTCTTAGTCTCTGTAGTGCCTCCTCTCTCTCTCTCTCTCTCTCTCTCTCTCTCTCTCTCTCTCTCTCTCTCTCTCTCCCCCTCTCCGTCTCTTCCTCCCCTCCCTCCTCTCTCCCTCTCATTTTCTTTCTGCCACCCTTCCTCTCTCATTTCCCCTCATAGGTTTTCAATGCAGGCAGCTGAGTGTCACAGCTGTAACTGAGGCACACGGTGATCAACACATACCAGAGTCAATCCTCATGCTGGCAAGAGGGGAAACCGGAGGAGGTGACCACGATGACAAGAACATTCTTCTACCAAGTTTTAGGTAAGGAAACAGTTATATGCAAGCCTTACATTCCTGTATCTTTGTAACCGAGAGAGACATTCGCGATTCAAAGAGGAAGTCTCTATAGGTAAATATTTTTTAAGAGGGCATCTTCCTGCCGTCCCTCGCCTGTAGAACCTGTCTGTGTTCACACAGGGCTTTGTGTTATTAGAACCTTAGAGATGAAGTGTGAGCAGGGCTGGAGGAAGGGTGGGCTGCTTTTTATGTCTGTGTGGTGACATTTATCATGCTGTTTAAATCTATGTCTGTTAAAAAAAAAGAATTTCTGTTTGACGATAGTAATGTTTTGTGCAAGGCGGAGCATATGGCTATGCAGAATTGAAGTCACGGTCTCTCGTTCTTAATTTGTAATTATTTTCACACTCAACTGTACTGAGGTCAGAGAGTTTTAAAAATTAATGAGATTCCCTGTGGAGTTCAAATAGTAACATCTATGTGAGCCTCCACAAAAAGATTAGGTTTTTGCCGTAGACTTGCCTGTCTTACTTTGAATACATGCCATTTGAAGCCTATGCAGGGTACAATAGTTTCTGGGAGTTGATGTGATTTGGAGACCAGCCCTTAATTTATTGTTGAGTGCCCAGAAGACATCTAGTCTCAGGCTGCCGAGGATGAATACTCTGTGTGGAGACATTCCTAAAACTTCGCTGGCATTATGATCATGACAATGGAGGGTGTCTGGGACTTTCGAGGAAACTACAAGTGATGAATGAGACACATGCTTAAAAAAAAAAAAATCGGCAAACGTGTTTTTAGTCTAAGTACCATGTAAAAAGCCCAGCAGCTCTTTGGGATCAAAGATTGCTGGTACGAACAAAGAGGCAAGGATCCACACAGGTGAAAATTCTTTGTCACAGAACGAGTCAAGAGCGTGGGTTAAGGGCAGCGAGCGGTTTTTTTAATCTTCATTCCCCACCCCCCAAAAAAAGGTGGTTCACTGGGTGAGTCCAGGTGTTTTAAAAGGTACCCAAGAACTTGTATTTCCCACAATTTAAAGACATTGTTTATGTTCGTGGTGCAAGACACTGTTTCTATGAGAGGTACTGCAAAGCCTTCTGAACATACAGTAATCTGGGCTAAGGATGCTTTTATCCCCAGCTTCCACTTACAAGATCTATTCAGGTCTTCCTGTGATATATTGTTATGTAAATACTGTTCGGCCAGGGAAAGCAGGCTCTGGAGATTCAATTTACTTTGGAAGTTGTTCATTATAGCAAGGATGAAGGTTATTTATTTGATACCAGTCAGAGGCTGGAAATGACTTTTTCATTGTGGTACCTTTTGTGATGGGTGCAGGGTGATCTAATCTTTTTAATTTTGGCTTTCACACCAGTGGAGATGAAAAGAGATCTGAACTCATTTATCGGTTGCTAGGTCCTTCTGGAAGCCCAAGTTCTGCTTGTGGTTGCTATGGCCAGCCTGACCTCAATCTCTGTGTTTGAGGGACTTAAGCAGTCTTTTTTTTTTTTTTAATTGAGGAGCATGTACCTTGATTTATGTTCAAACTGTAGCTGAACGTCTTTGTCTGTGGGTGATGTATGGTGCAGACCATTTCATCAGTTCTTACGAGTAAACACCGCTGTCCCACTAAAAATATGTTTTGTTCGGAGTTAATGGTATGGAACAGGGCATTCTCCACAAACAGCTATCTTTTATTGTGTTGGGGCCACGGAAACGCTGAGCAAAGTGCAGGAAATTGGCATCAGTCCTCGCGTCTATTAGCATTTCATTTGTGAGTCGCATGATGAGACGGTAGGTGGACAGAGGGAGCCAGGAAGGGTGCCTTGCTGCCCTCCCTTTCGCAACTGGGGCCGCCTCGCCGGTAGCCGCCTTCGCCAGGACCCAGTGAGCATCGCTTTGCCCAAGCTCTAAAGCTCACCCGGGTGGGCGAGCTGTGGCTCTGTACTAGGGACCTGGACTCTTAGACTGGCTATTTGAGGGAAAGTTGCTGAGTCCGATATGGGCAGTTCCCAGGAACGTAGTGTTTGTGTGCTATTGAATGATCCCCGGTCGCTTGCTTTCTAGATCCTTGTTAGAAAGGAGCCTGGGTGATTGAAGGGCTTTGGAGAATGCATCCCCGTGCAGCAGATGAGCCCGAATACGGTCCTATTCCCTTAAAAACTGCTAATTGATGGATGCTGCGGGCAACAGACACTGCGAATAAGATGATGAGGGAGAAATAAGAATCAGGAAAGGCTTGTATTGCCACTAGCATCGTTAGTTTCCTTCTCCTTAAAGCGGCTTGGTAGATTTTTTTTCTTTTTCTTTTTAAGTAATATGCTAATGGTTTTTATTCTAAACCGGCCAGCACTGACTATCCTCCGGAAAATGGGATCCAGGAGATGTGACGCCCTCCTCGAACTGAAAGGTAAAGAAAAAAAAATCAACGTTTTTTTTTTTTTCAAATATTGCATGTGCTCTTTTGCTAAGAGCATTGGAAAACTGCTTTCTAAATATGACTACTTAAATTTTGAATAGTTTTCTTTTCACGTATTAGGTTAGAAGAGAACCAGTTAGGATTTTATTGTCAGTCATTTGCAAAAGACTGTCCAGCCTTTGTTAACCAAGTGCAATCAGGTGCCTTCTGTGTTTCTTTTCAGCATGGAGAGCTGCTGATTGCTTGGGTGTCCACCCTCATGGGGAGGTGGGGGGTGCGTGTTGTCAGTAAAAATGATCTTTAGGTTGTGTAGATTTTATTGTTAGAGCTAGTGAACTTCAGCCAGAACTACAGCATGTTAAAGATCTCCTCTGGCTTGAAAATTCTTTACAGGGTTCCTAGGTTTCCAAAAGCCAGGGTAAAGATGCCCTTATTGTTTAATTGCAGTTGTTCAACTGCTGTTCAGCTCTTAGCTGAGAAGCTTTCCAAAGTTCTGGGCTGCCTGGCTTAAGTAATACATGGTGGCTTGAAATAATTTTGAAATAATTGATTTTTTTTCCACAAGTTTTTATTATTATTATTTTTAAAAACTGTTCTATGCATGCTTGGTGAATCTCAGCTTTGCAGAGCTAAACTCTGGCTCCCTTTGCTGGGGTTTCTGGCTGCAGGTCTTCTCGAAGGCAGCATCTTCTGTGAGTCATTAATTTCATAAGACATATTTAATTGTAGCTATCTGAAGACAAATACAGCCTGGTACGTATAGGAGTGTATTGTTGTCGTATAAGATGTCATAAATTTCACGCTGTGTTTTGCTTTGCTGTGATTTCAGAGGACTTTAAGTCAGTCCTGGATAGCAGTTCATTTGCAGGAGCGATTCAATCCACTCTAAAGAATCTGGGGGAAAGGCCTGTAATAACATTTTGATGACTTTCGTTTTAAGGTGTAATAGAAATTGAGTAAGATATTTTAATAGCCACTCTCTAATATCTCACTCCAAATGCTGTGTTTTTATTGCTCATTCTAGCTTCCCATTTTCTGGTGCTGTTAACGTTGGCTGGTAATTGTTTTCTTATCTGTAGGAATCATTTTACCCTTATGTAAAAGTTATTTCAGGAAAGTCTTGCTGCCTTTATCTGAGCTCTACTCTTGAAACAGTGAGTATTCCCAGCTTGCATCTGCTTCCATGTGTCACATCCTAAGGATAATCTGTTGGTTCTGAAAGAAAGGAGTTCTCAGGATGATGGCCTGTGCTTTAAAAAGCAGACAGAAAATGGCATGCAAGTCAGGGGAGACTGGGCAAATGTAAGAAACAACTGGTGTGGGCACATTTTTAAAATTTTAAATTAGACTATGAAATAACATACATAAATATGCAGACATTATATGTTTTTATAGATAAATGCAGATGTATCAGCTTAATGAGATTCCAGGGAATGGTACCAGGAATGTCTTGGCACTTCAATTCTTTCGGGAGCTGTACACACACACACACACGTAGAGTTAATCACTTAGCTTTTGCAGAATAAAATCCTTTGGGAAAAGAAGTTGTGACACAGTGGATCAGTTGTCTTGGAATTCAAATGAAATTCTTACATCAATTTTTTCTGTGCAAGTTACACAGAGTCAATTGCTTCCAAACTGCATTGTTCTAAATGCTAATTAGGAATTAAAAATACAATTTAACTTGATGTGCGTGAATATTTAAAGTTGGAATATAATCCTGCTGAATGAATACACTATTAGTTTCATTTTTTTCATCAAAGTAAAATTAAACTCTCATATCTGATTAAATTATTCCATTCTTGTGATATGTTTGGAAATATCTTGGCATCTGCTTTATTTTTGTAAATAATATTTTTCCAAATACCTTTATAAGTACAGCTGGATACTAAGAGAGTTTTGTCTTTTGATATACCAGTATTCTTACCTGTCTTCTAGAAAGTTATATGGTCTTAGAAGCTATTTACCTAAACTATTTGTCAGAGTTCAATCTGAAAATTAACCCCAAACTTGTCTCTTTAGAGACTGTGTTGAAATTATCAAAAGGATTGAGTTGGTCTTGGGATATTGTTAATCACATGGTCCTTAGGATTCATTTCCTTGACAGTAAGAAGGTCCTTGAATAATTCCATTAAATATTTACTTAAGCTACCATATTTTTCCCAAACAATATTATCTAGTAAAATGATATTAGAATGTTACCTACCAGGGGATGGGCCTTCTGGGATAGCTAGTGAAGATATCAGTCCAAGGAACTATTCTAACAGGTTGGCAAGGATTCTCCTACTAAAGTTTTATCTACAGGTTTGTATTGAATCATGTTCTTGACCCCACAACAGATTTTAATTTGTGTGGCCATCAAAGATACTAGAATGGTTTAAGAAAATAAAAGTTGTATTCAAAGCTTAATTGTCTGCCACTTACTTAAAAAAAATGTTCAGACTTTGGAATGCAAAGATTGTATTAATGGTGTTTCTAATCTGATTAAGTTATTCTTTTCTCCTGATCCATTTCTTAGGAGATGGCCTGTATACATGCGTAATGACCTTGAATCCTTCTAATACTGCTAGACTTTATGATTTTCTAATAATGCACCATAGCAGACAGAACCTCTTTGCATCCTGAATAATGTCTCCAAATCGCATATTGACGTCTTTGATGTTTCTTGACATTATTTAGCCACAGTACATTTGTCGTGTATAAACCCTTGGATTTCCCTCATGTTTCTGACAATTGAGTTCACAGTTCAAATGCAAATCCTGAAATAAATTACTAGGCTAGGGGTTTCCTTAGAGACAGAAGGATAAGGTCACACGTAGTGAATAGGAACATATGGCATATAGTTAATTATCAAAATCTTAAGGATTTTGAACATAGTGTGCTATAGACTTTTTGAAAAATACTGATTTTTCAGAAAGTATTTGTAGAATCCAATTTGCTACAAGTTTCAAACATGGAAATCAGACATATGTTTAAAAGCACACTTCCATTGTGGATCATAAAGTGTTCATGCCTTCAGAAAACATTCTTTAGTGTCTATAGTATGTTGACGTGTCACTATTGATCAAGTTATCAACAGTATATATCTGTTTTTCACTATTATAGGGATCTTAGTAGATGTACATATATCATCTTGGAACGTATTTCTCATGTTGATGTTTTAAATAATTTACATATATCCCCCCACAAATATATGCACACACACAAACATATACACACATACACAAACACATGCATACACATACACACACACAAACATACACACCAAACATACACACACAAGCAAATGCACACACTTACATACACAAACACATGCATACACATACACTCACACAGACACACACACAAACATACACACACAAGCAAATACACACACATACATACACAAACACATGCGTACAATACACTCACACAGACACACACACACATACACACCAAACATACACACACAAGCAGATGCACATACATGCATACACACAGGCACACACAGAGACATACACACAAACACACACACACAAACACGCGCGCACATGCGCGCACACACACACACACATAGTTAGGAATGCATAGATAGGTCAGTCAGCATGCATCTCGAGGAGTCATCTTACTGTCATATGTGTTTAAACATATTGAATATGTATTTAAACATATTACCTCAATGCATCCCTTTCTCCAACATTTAGATATGCGACACAGCACACACTAAATTTCCTCTTCCAATGCTCCTTACACTATGTTGAGAGTTTAAATTATAACCTACTATTTAAAGAGATTCTAACTCTGATTATTAATGGTGAACATTTTTTTCACTGTATGCTAGATGTGGCTCTAAGTGCCCTTTCTTTTACTATCTAATCTTCTTAACTACTTTGTAAGGAAGGTACCACACACTCCTTTTTCAGATGAAAAAAGAAAGGTTTGGAGAAGTTAGATAACCTTCCCCAATGTCACAGAGCTAGTCAATAGCTATGATGACTTAAAGCCCCAAGTTCTTCGGGTTCTATTAATTTTTCTAATCATTGAACAAATATTATTGAGCCCCGAAAAGTCTTAGACTTATTCAAGACACTCAGAATAAAGGTGTAGATACGGTAGGCTTCAAAGCCCTTGGACTCAGTTGCCCCAATCTCTGCCTATGAAGTGAAGGAACCTCATAGCTAGGGTGATGTTTCCTTGGCATCCAGTGATTCTCTTGAGACAAAGGAAGACGATTTTATGAAATGTCTTCCCTCTGTACATCTTACTACGCTGCTTCAGTCCTCCTTTGCAACTGCATTATTGCCTCTTTCTAAACAGAAAGTCTACCCCAGAAGGCCATCTTCCTCATTACCCCAGTTAAGCTTGTCCTGAATTTTCTCTCATTATTCCTGTACCCCAAACAATTTTCCAGTGCCCTTTCAAACAGTTCCCCTGCTCTCTGGTGCCTGAGAAAGAACTCGTGGATCTCAAGAAACCTATTTTAGAAATGAAATACTCAAATGCTCTTTTGACCATTGATCATTTGACCCATGGCTTTTCATACTACAAAGCTGAAATCAGACTGGGCTTTGGTGTCAGTGTTTGTGGATGCACCCAGGTGACAAGCTGTCATAGAATTCAGGAAAACATCAGTGAAATCAAGGAAATAAAAAGTGTAGGGCTGGGAAGCTTGGGACTCAATGCCCTGCTGCCTAACACTATGCCCAGTGCCTGCGCAATATCCCATCACATAGCACATTTCCTAGCCACACTGGGAGGGTGAGAGAGATGAAAGAGGCAGGGACCACTGTGGGGGATTTGCATTCAGAACCCAACATCTTTAAAACTTCCATATGTTTGTATCGTGGTTAGAGATCGCATCAAGGATGGTACAGGTGTATATAGTACAATAATCTTCAACTGCAATTTTTCTTCTTCTTGGGATAATCTGCCATTTTAAAGCAACATGTATACATTTGAGATGGGATGAGCATCTATAGTTTCTAAGAGAAAACACACATGCTGATGCACTCCATCTCTGAGTCCACAGTGCAGATGACACATACTGATGACGTTGGCTTCATGATTTTACTCTACATATTATTATTATTCTATTATGTGGGACATATTTCACTCTTATAAAAGTTGCTCCTCACCCCTACCCTCACTCCACCTAAGACCTTTCTCTTTAGCCAGTATTAAGTTTTACTAGTTAATTCTTCATACTAGATTTTACATTCAATAAAAGTTCAATCTTCAATGTTCTGATGCAAATATTCTTTATTAACAATCATCTCTTAAGGTTACTTTAATTCATGATTTTGTTCATTTGAATTAAAAAATGTAGCCTTAATGCATGTAGAGACGTACCTACATCTGTATTTCTGTGCTGTCTCATTCCAAGTTACTTTAGGTACAAATCCAGTGGGCATTTTTAAAAAGCATATATTGTGCCTGACTTGCGCTTTGAGGCTATTCTATTGCATGTGATGGGCAGATTTATATATGTGAATCAGAATATAGAATTTGTTCCAGGGAGGTAAAGATAGATAGATAGATAGATAGATAGATAGATAGATAGATAGATAGATAGATAGATAGATAGATACATACATACATACATACATACATACATACATACATATGTATATAAAACATGTACTAATTTTTCTTGGATATTTAAACATAATGTTATGTGATGTACCTTTTGGACTTTTAGGGATGGATGCATTTGGAACTGCTCTGTACTTTGGGGATTGCTTGTTCTTTGAAGTAGGGATGGTTAAGCTTTGGCCTTAAGGCTCTGAGCTGGCCTTACTTTACAAAACAAGGAAGGGATATTTCTTCAGCCAGTTGAAATAGCAGTAGCTGAACAGGCCACTGGGGTTCCAAAAACAAAATGGGCTCTATACGCTTATCATACACTGTGTGATGTTGATAAAGGGCAAGAGATGGCTTGGAATTCCTTTAACCCCAACTTCCTATGGTTCTTTCACTTTGACATGAATTTCAGGCGTGAGCCCTTGCACCTAGCTACAGTGTCTAATTGTTGGTATCTGGCTGCCACCTAGATGCACAATGGAGAGTAGTGGGTGGCAGACAATATTTAGCCCCTGCGATTTTGCCATAAGGACAGACCACATGCAGTTGACAGTAAATATTTAATTAACCAGTTTTCCCAGTGCACTCCCAATGAGCTAAGTTGGTTGAAGTCCCTTACAATTTTTGATCGTCACTGTCTTGAATTCAAAATACACAAATTTGGACACATTGGAATGTACACATATAAAGAATGTACTTTAGAAATAGGCTATTTCTAACTAATTTTTTCAAAAGATCACAAAGAAAACCACCTTGCACTCTCTCCTTCATTGGCTGGGTGTGAACTTAAGATGAAAAAAGGAAAAAGAAAGGAAGAAGAGAGACTGTAAGTGACGCCCGGGTAATACCGTTCTGTTTTTAGGCGAGTTGAGTGGTGATGCTGTTGATCTTTAAAGGAAATTCCATGTGGTGACATTTACAAAAATAGTTTCATGTTAGCAGCTTTTAATTTTAATTTAAAAGATATATGGAGAGCGGTGAACGTTTCAAGTAGCAAGGCAATTACCTACAAGGTGCACACATACTTGGGGGAACCAGAAGCACATGATGACTCTCATTCAGTCTTGCGCCCATGTTTCCTAAGTGCCAAGTGCTATAGAATAAAACTATCTGAGGGAAGAAGCTACCATTTTAAAGACTGAGTCTGCTTTTATTTTTTAAGTCCGGTATTTTCAAAGAGCTAAGACGATTTGACCCCATTGTATACCCTTCATCTTTGTCCCATAATTCCATGCAGTAATGTCCTACCCACTTGAGTTCACCCCGCTACCCAGTGGATCTCTAACATTTATAAACATCTTAAACTTCATCTCTGCAGTGGTTTTAATTTTTTGTTGGCTAACTGCAATAAAAAATAGCAATGGAGTTTTTAAAATTTAACATTTTTCTACAATTTGGAGAACTTAGTATTTGCAATTCAAGTAAAGACAGAATGGTGTCACATAGGGCCTTGGTAACTCAAATGGTATGTCTTTGACTCAATGACCAAGATTGTTATAAATTTGAAAGATGTAGGCATTTCTTCACTCTCTTAGTTCATTGGCTTTTCTCCTCCCTTCATTATCTCATCTAACTACTGTTGCTAAGACTACGTGAAGGGTTTTATGTAAGGGGAAAACGTGATCTTTCTTTTATCAGTTGTAATAATTGGAGGGAGAAAAAGAACCTTACAGAACTAATTGTCTATTATAATGAAATGACTCTCCAGAAATCAAACTTCAGCACTAAGAAGGGGAAAGCTATTCTGTCACATGTGCAAAGCTGTATTAACTCTCAAATGTAGTTTTTAGGCTTAGAATATTGGCTCAGATTATCTGTAGGCAATACACGTATTCCAAAGGAAGGCTAAGTCTTGAAAATGGACTTGAGAATTGTTTGCTGATTTCACCAGCAAGAACGCAAGATGTCTGTTTCATTAGAATTTTCAAAGATTACGTACTATTGTAAATTATTAAACTGTCCCATGTTTTATTGGAAGCGTATAATAAAAATGTTTGTGTGTGTGTATGTGTATGTGGGTGGGCATGTGGGTGTGGGTGGGTGGGTGGGTGTGGGCATGCACATGCACATGTGTGCATGTGTGGTGTTGGGGATGAAGAGATTAGTAAAACTGACTATTACTTTAAGTATGCTTCAGAGATTTTAGCATAAACGTCAATTGAAATGTTTAAAGGACTCTTTATCATTGTTCTTGTGTCTATCCTGTGAAACACTTAGATCTCTTTTCCATCTTGAGAGGACAGAATCATAGTCTGTGATGGGAAGTTTGTCAAACTGTCCTCAGCATCTACACAAATGTATGATACCCTACCCAAACCTTCATTTTCCGTCAGAAATAATGCGCTATTTTCACCACTCTTAGATTAAAAACACTATATAATTAAAAGCTAAGTTTCATTTTTCTGGTTTTAATCTCAAATATAAAATTTTAGGCTGTCTATGCAAGTGAATCACAATTTTTCCAGAAAAACAAAATTAGCTACAATGTTTTAAAATTTCATTAAAAATAAAGTTCTTACTTCCTTGTATTGAAAAGCAAAAAGCCAGTAAAGACTTAATTGCCCTCTTTTTTGTAAATTTTGAAAGAAGAGCTGTATTTATTTATTTATTCATACCCTTACTGCTCCCTCAGGTAAGGGAAAAATGGAGAGAAAATTATGCAGTCATTCTTGTGACTCATCTCCCATGGGTGGCATTTGTTGCTCTTTAAACAGATGAAGGCAAGCATCATTCTATGCAAGGTGGTGGCAGAGACAAACAAAGGTAAATTCCTTAAGACTCCTTTCACAAGATAGGGCATATGTGGGCCATCGTGGGAAGAATCTGATTGAAGGATGCTAAGACCACTTGGCAAAACAGGTTGCAACATCCTCTCAGACCTGAGAGACTTGGATTCTCTGCATCTTGAGGACAAGGTTCACTGTCCACTTGTCTAAACAGATACTCCCAACAGAGACATGGCATGCCTCTGCCAATGCCCAGGATTGCTTTTGGGCCTCCCACATAAAGATGCTCACTCACTCACATCTGCCTTGAGTTATATTTCATTTTGATAGTTGTTTGCAGAAGGCGCCTTTGAACTTCATACAATCTGAAAGGTATGGCTGAGAAATCACTCAGTAAGATTTCTTTCTTCACGTCTCCACACCCCACAGGGTGATATATAGCATAAACATTAGAGACAAGAGGCATTGTGTCTGACCTCATGCTCCACATACACTTTAGACATAGCGTGTTTGAAGCAAAGAAAAATCAACCCAAAACTTGAGCACACCCAAGTACTACACACTAAAGAATACAGTAGATATTGAAATATAAAAATCGGGAGAGAGGAAAACTTGAAGAAACGGGTTAAATGTTCAATTATGGACTCAATTATTTCCATTTTTAATTTGCCTCACTAGATTGTGCTACTCAACTTCTTGTTCGTCCTTAATTTTAGTGCTATACCTCTGAAACAAATATGTTTTAGGGTAGTCATCCTCATATTGCCCACCCCCAGGAGATAGTGAATCACTATGTTGGGGTCTCCAATGTGCTTATTCATAATAACTTAAATTTTGACATAAGTTGCTTATCACCGTCCGAGTTTTTAGACCAATAATGTAGCTGATTTATTTTGAATAACGGTCCTCTTAATGGTAAATACATTTTTCCAGGCTTCATCTTGAAATATTTAAATAAGCAATAGGGTTAAAGTGTTGCATCAATGTCCAGGAGCACTGAGCAATTTTCTTGGGCCTCCAGTGAATTCATTTCTTGTCAGCAATCAATGCATTTCTGACTCTTACAGGCAAGTTCATTTTCTCTGAACATGAAACACCGATGATGGTTCTTGCCATTTTATTTTTACATTGGAGTTTTGTATCTGGTTGAGCATAGTAGATTTTTTTTTAATGTCTGATATTCTAAATTTGAGTTCGCATTTTGAAGAGTTGTTAGAAGGCCTCTAACCTTGTGTGATGATGGTTGGAGATTTGCCCAGCTGATGTTTCTTCTTCATGTTCACTTTGAGATTCAAGGAGAATCAGTAAGCCAGAAACTCTAAATCAGACAAATTTAAATCGGATTTCCAGACCTCCTATTACCATGGTCCATGACTCAGCATCTAGATGTACTTTGTTCTGTAAATAGAAGCCCATGCTACTGATTTTGTTACCATCTTTCTGCCCATTTCTTCCATGTCAGGTATCACGGCCTTATGCAAGTAAGGTGAATGCTATTATCTGTCATCTATAAGTAGCTACATAGAGGGTTGCAAAGGTAGAGAAAAACATTGCCAGATAAATACTAGTTAAATTCTTATTTCCTGGTTCTTTTTCTTCAGTGGGCTTTGCACATGGGGTCAAAAGCGACAAACACAAATCAACTTTTCCAAAACCGCCATTTAGTGTAAGCCTTTGTGTATAGGATTAAAGCTACGCCACAGTGTTAATAGCATAGCATAAAAACTGGAATGTGTATTTCACCCATGTGGCCACATCGCATGCTGATGTTGAAGTGTGCTTTTTGAGTGGCTGTGGAGGGCTGTGTGCTATGAGAGCTACTTCATGTCTTTCTTTGTGAAGATGCTGATGCAACTCTCAGCTTGATGGGCTTGACTCCTCAGTAACGACTCTAGATAAATGTCCACTGCTTGGAGTTGAATGGGAGTCTATAAGGCAGTTTTTGTACCCAAGATGAGTAGTCAGTGCTGTTTGAAAAAGAGCCTGACATTCCTAAGGAGTGTCTTTATAGCTCTAAAGAATTCTCTATCTGTGATTTGTATGACTTGATAAAGAAAAAAAGAAACATGATGAAGATTTACTTAGAATTTAGAACTTTCATTCTCTGGTGGCTTTATCCGCTGCCCATTTTCAGGACTTTTTTTTAAACTCCAGCTTCTCCTACTTCATCTACAGGCTCTTGAAGTCTGTGGGATGCCCAAGTGTGTATAGAAACTCAGAAATAGCACAGTCTCTTTAGTTAAGAATAACATGTCAGTTTCCTTCTCTTGCTTTTGTGTGCTCTCCGGAGCTCACCCATGCGTGATGTTCCAGTTGACTTCAAAAGCAAGTCTCTGGTTGGATTAGCACCACAGGACAGAGAACAAGGTACAAAAAAGTCTTAGTGCTTTTATGTCCCATGGGGGAGCTGATAGAGAACAGCTATGTGCCTACCAGGATGGATTTGTTCATTAATGCCCTTCATGGTAGAACAGGCAAATTTGCATAATAATTTCATTGACCTCTCTGGATGGTCTACATCTTAAAACTATAAGTATTAGTAAATAACAAATACATATTTAAAATATCTGAAAGGTTGATATATAGCTATAATTTCTGCGCTCAAATTTCAAATCCACTGGTGGAAATAGAGACTTAATCAATTTACAGAGAGAGAACAGCATAAAGTCATAAAGCTTTGGGGGCATTCATATGCTTTGGGCAGTTTAAGCACTAGAAAAAGCAGCAGAGTAAAATGGGTAAGAAACCACAGCCCAGGGATGTTTGCTTTGCAGATATTTCTGACAATATTGGCTCTTCTATCAAGGACCAGATAATGGTCTTGGCTCACGGAGGGCAGGGAGAAGGCTGGTAATGGTCGCAAACTTGGCATGAACACTGGCAGAAGGTATAGGAGTGAGAGAAGAATGGTTCTATGATGTAGGCACAAGATAAATACCTCAGGGGCAAGAGATAAAACAGATATGACAGAGTGGGTTGCCCACATCACTAGGAATTCAGGATAGCCAACTGTATGAATATCGGTGTAGACTGCAAAGGAAGGAGCCAGAGAGAGATCCTAGGGAATAATACTGCCAGTTCTATGGAGGACGGAAGACAGAGTTGCTTGTGAAGACTGTGAGCCTTAGAAACCGAATTTGTTTATTAACCCTCAGAAAGTAGATCAGACTTAAAAAAAAAAAAAAAAGGCCAAAAGCATCCAGATGAGGGATCAGTAAATTTTGACCTGAGACCATAGATACAATATAAGATAAACAGAGCTAAATTCAGGAGCTGGAAAGGATAAAATCACTTAAAACATTGACAGAATCTGACACTGTAGAACCAGGGAACAAAATAGGCAAGGGTGGGAAGGAATAAAAATTGCTTGTAGGCTTTTCTTTTCTAATGAAAAAGTTGCCCATGGAGAGCAAGACTGGGTGAGGCAATGCAGCTTTCCAGAATGCTCTACAGAGCAAGGCAGGCTGAGGCTATGCAGATTCCAGAATGGTCTAGAGAAAGGATCAACCCTATTTACTGTCATGATTCCTTCTGCTGGTCTGTGGAACAGAGTAAAAAGAGCATGAGGCTAATTCTTTGTAATTTAATTTCTCCCATTTTATCTCCAGGATCACAACTATGTGTTGCTCAAATTTACATAAGACTAAAATCAGTTTTTTTATTGCCTGCTCTCCTCACTCTAAAGTTGTTTAAGGCCATTTTGTCTAGTATTGTCTGTGGAGACTCTACAGGGGGAAGCGCTGTCTGTGTGGCGACCGAGTCCATAGATTTTGCATTACTGAAGCTCAGATTGAATCTCCACTGCGGTTATGTTCTAGTGAATAGAGCAGGGACAGAAATGAATCCTTGGTCTCCAGAAATTGTCACTCTGCTGATGTTGCTTTTGGAGTTGTTGGCATGCACACTGAGGCTGTCACACTCCTGCTTGGATTTGTCATCAAGCCCTTGGTAGTCGACTTTGAAAGGAAAGAAAAATATTGTGAGACTCAAATGAGCTTTTCATTTGGAAAAGAAAAGTCAGTGTATGGAGGTATCTTTTCTAATTATTACCAACTATTTCTCTTCTGAGGCATATGCCATGATTTTATGACCCATTGCCTTGCTCAGTATTTGCTTCCCACCCATGAAACATCTTTATGTTTAGTTTCCTAGATCCCATAATGCATTGTTAGGCCATTTATCATCATTTTCTCTTACCTATACATTCCGGAAGAGGGAACTTAGTAAAATAAGATTTGATAGTTATAATGAAGACTGAATTTGGAGAGGCTCCCATGGCTAAGAGGTGGCAGACCCAGGAAAACTCAAAAATCTACTCATAGTAAGATAAATCTCTTTGAAATATGCTGCACTTTCTGTTCTAGTATAGGAGATTAAAAACTGCAGAAAAATACAGGTGAATATAATTGCTATTCATCAAGAAATCAGGTCTCCTATTGGATATTTCATAATGTCCTATTATATCTATTAAATGAATTATTGTAGAATATAAACACTCTGGTAATAGTAGGCAGGAGTTAAGTAGGGATGAAATCAAGAAGATATATAATTTTAAAGATATTAATTATTTAAGAAACAAATTCCCCTTTCTCTCATTTTGCTAGGTGATATAATAATAAGAAAATACTGGATTTGACTTGTTTTATGTTTTGCTTGCTCAAGAGCCTGAAAACTACCATCAGGCCTAGGGAAGCCTGCTTGGAAAGTACCCCAGATATGAACGTCATAGGAAACATAGAGCAAAGGGAAGAGGGGGAGGGAGGAAAGCTCTCCATGGAAGCTAAGGTTCCTCAGATGGAACTGAGGTCTAAGCTAGAACTCAGTGTGGAGGATCACTGGTTCAAGTACAGGGTTTCTTCTGTCTGTAATGTCCTCCCATCATCAGGGTCCCTCTCCATATTCATTGTGGTGTCTGCATCTCATTTAAGCATGCCACCTTGATGTCTGTGTACATGACGTATGTCTTTGTCTCTACCTGCATATTCTTAATGCATCAGTGAACTAAGACTTTCTGAGTCGCAAATTCCACCTGAACTCCTTGGTTCCTTCCTAGATCTCACCGCATGCTTGATCCTAATGATCCATTCAACCCGCTTCCCAGTCTCTCATGGTACCAGATCAACCAAATGGTGTCTCCTCATCCATCTCCGTGATGGAGTTGACTTCTTCCCTTGCTTCAAGTTCATCACTGTTGTGCTGACATCTCTGTTAGGATTTACAAAACTCATGAAATTCAGACATGAGTTGCCAACAGCTTCCCCTACACATCAGGCACCCACAACCCAGTACACACAAATTAGCCTCATTATGGTTCCCCCGGTTTCTCTATAGTCTCTGTTTGGTTTTAAGACATTATTGTGTATTCATCAGGAGTAGAGAAACGATAATCATTTTTATTCTCCCTTTTGTCATTTTTGTTGGTTGTACTTCAGGCCAAGGGCTAGAACTAGTTAATTCTTTTCCGTCTTAAATATTTCTTGATTCCCTTTACAATGGTCACTCATTATCATCACTGGTTATAGTTCAGAGCTATTGCTTCTTGGGGTTAGTCCCCTGCTGGGACATCTAAACTACTAAACGTCTGATCCATTAGGGTCAAATCCATCCAGTGCAGAACCCAGAGTATATCGGCTGTGGCAAGTCCAAAGGTTCCCAGGGTTGCCCCTCCCTGGCAGACACAAACAAAATAGCCACAACCTACCTTTTACTTTAAACCACCACTTCTTGCCTCTTTCTAGGCTTTTGTTTTCCTCTGAGCACTCAGGTCTTATTTCAAAGAGGGGACTCTAGTAATATGTAACAGTATAGTCTTACATGTATGAATGCTACTTGTGTTTATTTGCTGTCTGTGATGTCTCCAGTTCCCTTTTCACCCCTCTTTCTTGCCCTCCTAGTTGACACTCTGGTCACATTCTCGAGGGCCTTGTTTTTTTATGTATCTTGTCCCCATGCCATTCCTAACTATGCGAAGCCTTATCCATACACTGCATCTAAGCTAGCCTGTACATTAATTAGATGATGTTCCTGTTTGTGTTGATAGCTGTGAGCAGCTTGCTTCCTTTTACTAAAATAAAGACTTTCTTAAATAAGAACTTAGCCCAGAACTGGAAAAATGTTTGCCCATTCCACTACTGATAATCGAGCCATTTTAGAACTCTTATTTGTATATGGGTTTACCTTTAATCTTTCTTTTCACCCCATCTGAATAACAGTAACCAAGTCAAATATTACAATTATCTTTATTGTGACCTTCTACCCAAGCACTCATACTACATGTTATAAATGTCTTATTCTCAGAGAAGCCAAAAAGACTAGCTTTTGGCTTACAGAGTATCAAAATTAAAGTGTCAGAGGGCACAGTTTTCTGTATTACAGATGGGTCTCATTGAGAGTTTCAACCATTGCTTCTTGACGAATCTTAAACATTTAAAGGTGTTTTTCTAACGCTTTCATTCAGTAACATACTTAGAACATGGATCTCCCCAGGTGGCCAGTTACCATGCCAGAGAAATGCTTTTAAAAGCTTGATTCATCCACATTTCAGAAATGTATATTTTTATAATAAAAAGGAGCACACTGAGTGTGGCTGTCCCCAAAATACTACACATGCTATTTTCTCAGGAAGAGAAGTGAGGTTTATTTTTTGTTAATGAAATGCCAAACAAGCTCAGCCAACTTGCCAGGCGGAACAAAATCAGAGCATCCTTGGCAGTACCCGGCATGGCTCCATCCACGCAAATGTTTTGCAAAAATTTAGCTTAAGCAATTATAATTTCTCTTTTGGCCAGGTTCTTTTCAGGATAAAATTGGGGCATTCAGGAATTGGGGATGTTATTCGCAATATTAGCAACACCTACGGACACTCCCAATAGCGCCCTTCAGGACTGCAGTCCTTCAACCCAGGCCTTTCTTCGTACCTTCAATCTAAGTCTTTGGTTGAGGACCAACAGGAATATAAATGAAGTGGCAAAATTCAGATTTAAACTCCCATTCTCCCTACCGAGTTTTTATAATGTAATGTATTCATTGCCTCTTTCTGTTTTTCTGTGTACCAGAAGAAACGAACACATACCCACGCCTTAAGAACTCACAATTAAGAGTCTCTCTTAAAACAGGACTCCCCAAAAGAGCAGGCCAATGTGCAGATTAGGCACAGTGGTATTTTTTTTTTTTTGTAGCCATAGCATCAACATTTTATCACCATATTGGAATCTGTTCAATTAGTGAGTATTTTCGCTTTCATGGAGGGCATGGTTTCTTCAGTGAAGACTTGCTTTTCTAGAGCAAGCAGGGGAGATGTTTAAATGCATGAGTTTGGTTGTGTCCCAATAAAGCTTTATTTACACACACAGAGCATCCTATATCTGGCTTCCTAGATGCTGTTTACTAATTCCTCATTTAGCTCATTGCTTCCTCTAGTAGCTTTCGGTTTTAAAGTCATAAAAACTGAAGACAGACATTTACTTCACCTTGAGTAAAACTTAAGGATGTAGTCAAAATAAACACTTGAATTCCTTAAGGTTTAACAAAAACTGATGGGATTTAAAATTTTCTTTTCTTGTATTTGATGTTTTTGTGGTGGTTTAAAGAAAAAAGTAGGTCACAGATTTTATCTCGATACTTTAACCTGTCCAGTTAAAAACAAAAAGAAAAATCCTATTTGCTGTGAACATGGGTTCAGAGCAGGGTGGTTTCCCTGTTACTTTCTGCTCACTGAACTGAAGGTCCTCATGGACATCATGTCCCAGATGATATTTGGAAGATCCTGTGAAGGGCAGTGGCCAGGGGCAAGAGAAGGTACCACTTCTATCCTCATCAGGTACAAATATATACCTGACAGAGCTGTGTGATTGGCAGGTCCTAAGCCAGACCGCCGGAGAGTCAGGTTACCCTCAGTTTTCTCTCAGTGCAAATACTGTGGCTGCTAATTCTTGCATCACTTCAGACATTTAATGTAAAATGGGCAATGTGCACAGTGGAATTGAAAGTGTAAAAAGGAAGCTGCTTGTCACTATTTCCTGAATCCTGCGCCCACTTCCTCTTTTCTTCCTGGATAGAACAAATGTGAACAAATTGATTTGCTTTTTCTTTAGACTCTCATGTAGCCCAGGCTGGCCTCAAGCTTGCTATCTAGCCTAGGATGGTCACAGGTTAATTTATTTTCTTTAGACTCTCATGTAGCCCAGGCTGCCCTCAGCTCACTATCTAGCCTAGGATGGTCACAGGTTATTTTTTTTCTTTAGACTCTATTGTAGCCCAGGCTGCCCTCAGCTCACTATCTAGCCTAGGATGGTCACAGGTTAATTTTTTTTCTTTAGACTCTAATGTAGCTCAGGCTGCCCTCAAGCTCACTTTATCGCCTAGGATGATCTTGAACTCCTGATCCTTCTGGCTCTGCTTCTCAAGTGCTGGATTGCAAACTAGTCTCCCCATGTGCCACTTAAACATTTTGATGTGTAAGTCTTTTACACTTCTCCATATGTAAACATGTCTGTGTGTAGGTAAAATGTAACTGGGACTGTGTTAATTTAATGTGCTTTGATTTTCATCCCCACCTAACAATTACAATGCAATCATTCCACACCAGCAGATCTCTCTAAAAGCTTCTATTCTTTGTATGGAGGTCGCCCTTCATATCACTATTTTAGATTTTTACTCATGCCTGCTTGGGCCTTGTGGACTGTGTGCCTTGTGCCCCTAACGGTATTCTAAATGCATTTGTATTAATCCATTAAAGAGATTTTGTTTTTTAAAAAAAATCCTCTTTCCTTTGGTGAGGAAATGATTATTTGCTTGTATTAACCTAATTTTATGTTTATATGGTTCAAAAATGAT
Organism: Ondatra zibethicus; assembly: GCA_004026605.1. Lineage (NCBI taxonomy): Eukaryota > Metazoa > Chordata > Mammalia > Rodentia > Cricetidae > Ondatra > Ondatra zibethicus. Next base: position 409,656 of record PVIU01000061.1, on the reverse strand, counting down.
GGTTGGCGACATTGTAAAGTTTTACAGCACTCTCCTTCATGCACCTTTTCTTCTTATAGTGGTGTACATTTCTGCATAACTATATAGATTTATAATTATACGACCACACATTCGTGATTATGTACATATATAGGCTTGTGTATCTGAAGGGGACAATTAGAATAGCTGAGCTCTCAAATGGAGGTCATTCTGGCTTGTATCCGTTGTGAAAATGGCATCTAAGTGGAGATAGTACACAGATGTTGCGCTTCCGGAAAATTCTACCATCTTTATAATAATTGCTACATGCTTCCAGCCGCATAAACAAAGAACACTTAGCCCCTCACATACAGACACCTTTATACGTCAATCTTCAGAGCCAGTTATTTTTAAATTTGCAGAATTCGCTTGCAGCATGATTTTCTGCAAGATCTCCCCATCTCTTTCTACTGTGTCAAACTATGACAGAAACAGAGGGAAGCGGGGATAGACTAATGTGTCACTCAGGCAGGCTGGGAGATAAGCTGAGAGCGCAAGAATCAGGTGACGGAGGAGAAAATGTGTCGTTGTTTGAAAAAGAACTCTTCCCTTTCCAGCCATATATATAAAACTTATCCATTGTAAATGGCTAAGGTTATCATTAGTAACGATAACGCCTTACATATGTCTAGGGCCTCATAACTTACAAAGTCCTCTTGGGCTGTTAATTCCTCTCAATCCTCTGACAGTCTGTCAGTCTACCAGCACAGACCTTATTAGTTCCTCCGTGTGTCCCAGCCCTGCAGTGACTTCCTGCTGCTCTTTCTAAACCTGGTACCTCAGATCATAGATCCTGGAGCAAACTGGCCATGCGCACCTCCCAGAAGGCCTGGGGTTTGGCTCTCCTGCTTGGTGATGTGTGGAAATTTGCACACTGCAGTTAATTCCTACTTAGAGATAATTCAGATCATTAAAAATCTGAGGTCAGATAACTGCAAATTATTGAGGCCCTGCTATTTTTTTATGGAGATGTGATGACATTAAAAATGGATAGTATGGATTAATTCCAAAAAATTTATTCTCACTTATGTCATCGAGTCATTTGGGCCCCATCCATTTCTCTTGTAAATTAGTCCCAGATAATCATAATTATGACCCTTAGGTGCCATAAGAATGAAATACTTCCTAATTACTAAGAGGTGTTCATTTATGTCTTTTTGATATACAAGGATTTTACTGCACCGTGACTCCCTAAGAATCAGTCCCCTATATATGTGATCGACTCACATGATTAAATGTTTCTTCCAGTAGTATTTCTGTGAAAGAAAGCCGTATACTTGTGCTAAATGCAGTCAAATCATATGATGACTTTTCCCTACACTTCTTGTTAATGTCAATCATCCCTACTCCCTTGCTCATTAGCCATACGTTCTTCCCGAAGTGAAACAATGTTCAGTGTGCACCATGATGATGCTTTATCACGAGCGAATGCTTTCTGTGTCACATACATGATCGGATATCATACAAGACCCATGAGGTATTATTCCTGGCATCCCTATAAAGTCAGCCCCAGGAAACATATGTTGCTCAAAGCCAAATAACTAATAAGTGACAGGGAAACATGATTCCATCCACACTAGTCAAAAACTCTCCGCATCAAACCACAGGCACAGCAGAAACTAGTCTTGCAGAATTGATGCTGGGAGCTTCAGCCAGCCCTGACTCTCTTCACATGAGAGCTAGCCTGGTAGTTCTCTTCCCTGGGACTGTTAGAGTAGTTAATATCACCCGACACATCAGAGGTTGAGGCACCTGGTTGTAATCTCCATGATCAGTGTTCAATGATGTCGTCCTCAATATTCCCTTAGAGTGCACCCACCTTGGGAGAGCCCCGCCCAATGCATTGTTTGTGTGGAGGCAGTTTTATATATTCAGAGTTGAAACAAGACCATGACACGGCAGGGGCCTTTTGTAATCACTATTTTTTTAAATTCATGTATGACAATAGGAAGCGTTGAAAGGAAATGCTGGGGCAAGAGTTCTCCATTTACCTTGGGTACAAAATAGATTTTTTTTTTCCCCTGCCTTTGTCTGATGAACAGAACAGACGGTGCCCACTCTTCCCGTGGTGTGTGAAATAAGAGATAACTGAACACAGGCTTCCCAATCAGCTTTTCATTCTAATCAGAACCCGGTTTTAAACAAACTGACCTGCTATTAACAAGTGCAAAGTCATTGCCTTGAACACACTCATCTGCACAGTGGCATGAGAAAGTGAGGGACATCTCTGAGGAAGTCAAGCGTGGGCTATTAATTATGTGTAAGGAACGGATGGTCCCCGGGAAGCCACCATCAGCTAGAGAAACCAAAACACTGTGCAGAAGAACTTCTACTTTTTCATGAGGGATTGCTGATTCCACATGCAAATTGCCAGCTAGTGCAAAGCTGCTAACAAAGCAATACTGTGCCTCTCTGCTCAGGAATACTAAAAAGAAATGTCTGTATTTATTAAGCCCTTATAATTATTCCTGGCATGTCAAGTAGAGCAGGAATAGAATTGGAGAAGATTAGGGGAATGAAATTTTAACATGATAGCAGTCTTTAAAGAATTGAATGAGTGGCCCCAGAAATCGACATTCTTTAAATATGACTCTACCATTTAATTAGAGAGAGAGAGAGAGAGAGAGAGAGAGAGAGAGAGAGAGAGAGAATGTATAACGAAATCCTGCCATCATTCTAGGATTTAGCATAATTTTGAACAGTCATGCAAAATGACATGATCAAGCTTAATGTCACACTAAAGGACTTCTTAAAACTTAGAACAATAGGGAATGAGAGGTATATGGCAGTGTCATTGGAGTAAGGATGTTGGACACTTGGAAGCCTGGTCCTTCCCTTCCTCTGACTTTGCTCCTATGCAAATGGTTTCCGAGTGGAAAAGTAGCAGAGTCAAACCAAGCAAGATTTCTTAAGAAAAGGAATTCCAGTATCAGCAGCAAAAGAGGTGACTTCTGCATCTGTCACGTCTGAGGGCTCCTGAAGTGTTGTCTCATTAAAATGTATGACCAGAATTAATTCACATTCATTTTGTTAAGAGCCAAATCACCTGGGTTGAATTTGTGCGTGGAATCATAAAAAATGAATAATGAGAAATGGCAACAGGCCCGCGGAGTGGCCAGGGAGGAGGGCCATAGGTAAGCGGAGCCTCTTTGCCCCCTCGGTGATTTTTAATGTTTCTTCTGGTGGGCTGGGGAGATAGTTCAGTCACTAAAGTCATTGCTTTGCAAACATGGAGACCTTTCTTCCATCCACAGACCCATGTTAGAAAATAAGAAGCTGGGTATGTTGACACTTGGTTATGGTCACACTGTGGAGGAGGCAGAGACAAGAGGAACCACAGGGCTCACTAGCCATCCAAATTAGTCTATTTCATGAGTTCAAGGCCAATGAGAGACTTGACAGATGGTACCTGAGAAATGACATGAGATGTCTTTGAACTTTCACATGTACAGACAGGCACACATACATATACACACACACATTCACATACACATGGGCATGCATATACACATACACATATTGGGACATGCATACACAGACACATACATCCAAACACATATGAACACCTACACATTTGATATTTATGGAGATTATTCTGAAGCTGTTACATGGTGTAAAATAAGTAGAATCTTTAAAACAAGTGACAGGTTAAAATTTGTAAAAGACTTTCTTTCCATGGTTTCCAAGTATGTGGTAACAAGAAAAAGATGAAAATTCCCAAAAGAAAGTAAGATTTATACATTTTTTTTGGTAAGAAAACCTGAAAAGCACATTTAATGGTCTTGTGAGGCTGGGGTGAGGAGATAGGACCCAGGGGAGAGGATTCATGAAGTTGTCTCATTTGAAGCTGCACATAGCAGTGGTTTTGGAAGATAATAATAAAGGCCATGATGTACCTGGCCTAGAGATGCTCAGAGGTAGAAAATTAGAGCCTCAGCTCCCATCATCTCAGAGCCAAAAGAATGGTATCCTTTGTCTGTATAGATGACTGATCTTGACAAGTACAGGGCCAGACTGGATGGCTCAACCTCTCACTCTCAATGTCATCTTGGCTGCCCATCACCCGAAGCACAGCTACTTCTTTCTGTTCTATAGATGATTCCCAGGAGATCATGCTGGCTGTCCTGTCTTGCTAGGTTAAGACATTTGTGTTAAGTTGATTGGGACATTTAATGTTTTTCTAAGACTTCAACTGCTCTTGACCTCTCAAGGGTTCTAATTTTAGAACTGCCCGTGATTGGCAGCTGGCTACCTGGGGGACATGCCATCCTCATCTAGAGAAGCAGAGGCTGAGACACCTCATTTCACAAAGAGAGTCTCCTAGAACATGAGGGGACAGGTCCCTTCTATCTGAAGAGAGGCCTGGGTGTTGTGGGGAAGAATTTGCGCAGACGCGCCAAGAGGATCAAAACGGAGACTGGCTGGTCTCGGTGTCGCCATCTATTTTTCTACCCTCCTCTCAAATGGGGCTGCTCATGTATCCCTTCATCAAAACCATTATTCTGGACCAAGATGCTGCTTTGTACATCAAGGTTTCCCTTCTCTCAGGTATATCAGAGAATGTCTGGTCTCTGATGCAGACAAAATGAAGTATAGGGGGTTCTCACTGTCAGCCTCTTAGATACCAGAAATTGGTTGTCTCATCCCATAGCAAGCAGGCCACATAGATACCCAGTGCATCCTGGGGGAGTGGCCCAGAATAGCTTCTCTTTGGGTCTCTTGCTGGGCCTCTGAGCTTTCCATGCTCTCCGGTGGTGATGTTCATTTTATAACTAAAGTGAAAGACATTTTAGTCCATTCCATTTTCTTTGTGTCTCACATATTGTACAGTGTCATGTAAATGGGCACCGAACCTACCAGTTTCTCCTAAAACTTCTACTAATCTTATTTTGGGATATTTTTAGGTTCCTAGGCAGTCTTTTCCAAGATATCAATGTGGCCTCAAAGAAGCGTAAACAGTGGTTCTCAACCTGTGGATCTTGACACCTCTAGCAAACCCCTCTCTCCAAAAAATATTTACATTACAATTCATAATAGCAGCAAAATTACAGTTATGAAGTAGCAACAAAAATAATTTTATGGTTGGGGGTCACCACAACATGAGGAACTGTATTACAGGGTCACAGCATTAGGAAGGTTGAGAACCACTTGCTCAAGGTTTCAAGAAGGAAAACTGGCAAAGTAGAAACAGGTATGAGGGCCGGGCAGTGGTGGCACATGCCTTTAATCCCAGCACTCAGGAGGCAGAGACAGGCGGATCTCTATGAGTTCAAGGCCAGCCTGGTCTACAAGAGCTAGTTCCAGGACAGGCTCCAAAGCTACAGAGAAACCCTTTCTCGAAAAAACAAAAAACAAACCAAAAAAAAAAAAAAAAACCAAAAAGAAGAAAGAGAAAGAAAGAAAGAATGAAAGAAAGATTTCATGAAAATGCTTAGAAAAAAAGAAAGAAAGAAAGAAAGAAAGAAAGAAAGAAAGAAAGAAAGAAAGAAAGAAAGAAAGGTATGCGGGACACACAGAGAGTTTCCACAGCCTCAGATTGAATAATTAATAAAGTTGTGTCATAACTATCCAGACGAAATGGGCTTGTGTGACTATCTTGTGATATAAAAACACAATTAAACCAGCCATTTTGTCACAGCACTTTGAACCTCCCCTTTCCTTAGTGACATGGCTTCCACTAGCTTGTGAGATTAGCTGGCATCCTTAGGTGATCCTGACATAGTCCATGATATTCCTATGTTCCTGCAAAAGGAAGCAGATTAAATTACATGTGGCTATGGCTGAGACTGCAGATTTTAAAGCCATGTTGTTCCTGTGTCCACATCTGCATTTCCTAAAATGTGTACCGCCTTTTTACCAAAGGACAGCTTTGGATAGTCATCCCAGCTGTGGCTTAGGCACATCAACTAAATCTTCGCCAATGTACCCTGCATTGAGTTAGGTATTTAGCACAGATTAATTGGCAGGAGTGTTATTTTTATTTGTATTTTGTAGGCAAGGAAGTCAATTCATGAAGAAATAAAATCACACATTCAGCTTACAAAGACAGAGCCAGGATACCTCAGGGTAATATTTAAGTCAATGGCCTTCCCAAAGATTCTATTCAGTCTTTTTTTATTTTCTTTCTTTTTTTTTTTTCAAGAATGAGAAATAGGCAGATAGCTGGGTGGAGAGGGCAGATCAGAGTCAGGAAGTTCCAAGCCAATTGATTACATTCAGATAGAAAGAAAACAGCCAGCACAAAGAGATCGCCTTTTGATCTAAGTCTCCAGGAATCGGGAGATTGCAGTTCGGTGACCCATGCATGGCTCAGACCTGTACACTTCCATGCAGTATAAGCATAGACACTGCAGGAACTGCGCCACCTGCATTAAAATCCCAGCTCCATCACCTGGAAGCTGTGTGATCCCAGGCGAAAGACTTGCTGCCTCTGTGACTCTGTCTGGTCTGTAGAGTGAGGGTGATTGTGCCCACTTTACACGGCCCCTGTGGAGCTGAAGAGGTTGTGGATGCAGATTAGTGCCTGCTATCGAGTTAAGTATGCTGAACAGGTGTTTATTTTCCCGTCAACCTCATGATCTCCTCCGAAGATGCGGTGATGATGCTGGCTGTGGTGGAGGTTTTAGGTATTCAGAAGCTTTCTGGACTTTATGTAGGAGAAGATGAAAAACGCAGCTCCTGTTAGATGCACTTCGGTGACTATGACGATTTTGAGATCGTCTAGGACAGTGGTCCTCAACCTGTGGGGCGAGACTCCCTCAGGGATCGCAGATATCCTGCTTCTCATTACAACTCATCACGGCAGCAAAATTGCAGTGATGAAGTAGCAATAAAATAATTTTATATTTGGGGGTCACCACAACATAAGGAGCTGTATTAAAGCAACAAAATAATTTTATGAGCGGGGCTCACTCCAACATGCGAAACTGTATTAAAGCAATGAAATATTTTTATGATTGGGGCTCACCCCAACATGAAGAACTGCATTAAAACAATGAAATATTTTTATGGTTGGGGGTTACCACAATATAAGGAACTGTATTAAAAGCAATGAAATATTCATGGTGGGGATCACTATAATATGAGGAACTGTATTAAAGGTCACAGCATTAGGAAGCTTGAGAAGCACTGGTCTAGAACTCTCTGGCTTTATCTCCTTGGGATGGTAAATGAAAGGGTGATCAACCAAAATGTTGCATGCCACTGGATGAAATTACAATTTTGCCCCTAGTCTAAAGGGATTTAACTTCACATAAAAAATAATCACGTGATTTTCAAACTGAAATCAGAGAGACTGAAAATTTATTGTGAGAGTCTGAATCTTGATCTGGGCAGATGGTTCGGTCCACAAGGTGTTGGCTAGGTGAACTCGAATACCCAAGTTCAGATGCCCAAAACACATGGAAAATGGTGATGCGGAACCTGTGTCTGCATCCCCGTGCTGGAGAGGCAGACAGGGGCATCTCTGAGACTGCTGGTCAGCTAGTCTAGTCAAATTAGTAAGCCCTAGGTTCAGTGAGAGAGAGACCCTCTGTCCAAACTAAGGTGGATAGTGATCAAGGAGGGATCTAATGTTCACCTCTAACCTTTATAGACTCAGAGAGGTGAGCATGAACACACACACGCACGAAATTTTGAATCTTGACATGTTAGAAAGCGGAAGGTATTCCTATCTGCAAAGGTCAAGTGATTAGGAAGCCATGATAGAGCATTTTGTTTTGACAATTCATCTTGGGAAGATACTGTAAGTCATCCAATAACTTACAGATTTGATAGATTTGCACAGATATAAGTCTTCAATTCTGTTTTGCCAAAGAATCAGACTGGATTCCGGGATTCCTTAAAGGGCTTTTGTTGGGGGTAAGGCAGGCTTTGTGCCTTTAAGGAAGCTTAGCCCAACTCTGCCAGCTCACCAATGGGAAAGGTTGGCAAAATTCCAAAGGTGATTTGCATTATATCATTATGTCACAGGGTGGAGTGTGTTTGGGTGGGTGAAAGGGGAAGCCTATAATTTTATAGCTATTAGTAGAACATTTCTGCTAAACCTCTTTATATTCTAAAAATTGGAAAGAATCTCAGCACTCGGGACAATTCTAGGCTGCTCTGCCACCAGAATAGAATCTATCCAGACGCAGTACTAATTCTTGACCATACAAGTCATCAGAGTATAAATATTGAGCCCCAAATATTGACACCGTTGTCCCATTTTTTCTTTTTTCTTTTTTAAAGATCAGCATTGTCTTTTGTGAAGATTTTTCTGTGTAAATAAAGAGGTAGGGTTTTGAACTTAATCTTAACTACTTAGGAAAGATGGCGCCACTGCTGTCTTGCTTAGAAAGATGGAGCACGGTCAAGCTCACTACAGAGCCATGAATTGCTTCCGTATTGATAGCCATCATGTGTGCCGGATGTACACATGTTCTCCTAGCTTCTTGAATAGAATGCTAGACGATTGTCATGTAAATAAATTAGCACAACAACCATGCCATGCTTTCTCACTGTCTAGGGCCATCCTCTTGTGGCGCTTAGCGAATTCATTGCACTTGGGTAATCAGGTGAAGGAGTGTCTCGCGATCGTCCATGAGTCAGCTATGTGGACTCTAGCTGCCAAAGGCGCTTCTCCTTCTGAACCGAGCGCTTTGCTCAGCCAGTGTAGACATGGCCTGATAAACAATGGAACTTCTGCCTTGAGAACCGGAGTGTGGCTTGGTCTAATCCTTTAACTGAAAATTGGGCACAGGTTTGATGAATGGTTGAGATGACTGCATTTCTAGTAAAGCGGATCCCACATTGACGATAATGGGATGAGTAGCGTAATTTATAATGAACTTCAAAGGGGTAGTGCTGAGTGCTGCAAAAGCTAATCAAGGGGCGATCAAATCAAAGGTTTCGCGTGAGCTTAACTATGTGTGGCAGGGCAGTTCTTGCAGGCTTATATCTGTCAGGCCTTAGCGCTAAACCTGTCAGTGTTGGCTGGACATGTCATCTTTAACCAAGATATCACCTACCTCAGGAGAAGCAACCTGCCTTGTGCTCTCCTCCGTCCGTTTTGTTGGGGAGCGCAAATGAAGGGGGGCACCTTTGGGAACCCCGCACTTTGATTTTGCAGATTCGCAGACTGGCAGAGTCAGGGAGAACATAGCTTATGAACAGCAACCCTGTACCCAGCCCAGGCTGGCTGCCGGGAGTGTTTTCAGACCTGTCCAGAGAAGTCTGCCCAGGGTCATTGAGATACCTCTGAGATTTCAATCGGGTGTGTGAAGGATGCTGGAAACATGAATCGCTGTCTGTGTTTTATTTCATGCACTTAAGGCCACCAAGGGAAGTGGGGAAGGTTGTGGTTTCAACCTTAAAACACCACCCCTCTCTCCAGGATTTGACATACTCCAAACCAGGCCTCCCTAGACCCTCTATATCTCACCAAGCTTCCAAGTTTTAAATTTTAAAATCATGCGGCTAGTTTTTCACATATTGAAAACAACTCGATTTGGGAGCTGTGTTAAAAAAAAAAATACCTGAGTCTTGAACTTTGACTTTTTGATCATTTGTCTATTTGTCAGGAAAAAAGAAAGTGTTATTGGTGATATGAATTAACTGTGAGAAACCTAAGAAAAACATTACCTTCCAATTCTCTTCAAAATAGATGCTCGCATTATCTTTAAATGGTGGCTAAGTGGTTCAGAAAAAAAGCAAGCAGCATTAACAGCTTCAGAAAATATAAACCCTGTGTCTTTAGAAGAGCAAGTTGTGCTGAAGAGCCCATACGCTTAATTCGTCGAGCAACCACACAGTCTTTGCCGCTGTATTTCATTAGAAAGGAAGGAGAGGCTGTTCCTACAGGGTGTCACAGAAAAATCGATGCTGAGCCACGGATTATTGGATCCCACAGAACCGTGGAGACTCGGCAGTGAAATTCTTCCAAAGGTGAGTAGGGACATTGATTTTCTTTCTCATGCCTGAGGAAATATGGCCCAAGGAACAGAGACTAATTTTAGATTGGAAACAAGTATGACATGACCCCTTTACTCCCAAAAAAGAAAAAAGAAAAATGCAGGTAGCTTGCCAAACTATTAAGTGTGGAAATTCAATGAGAACATAAGCATGGAAGTTGGTGTCATTCAGTTTTCTTAGATTTGTTTCTTCAAAAAAGAATCTTCGGTACATTTTATTTTAAAAGGTATTATATTTGTTTGAACTTTTATCTGTAGCTTAGATTCAGCTAAAAGTATTTTGGTGAAATATTTTTGTCATGTAATATGGATGTCTCCATCTTAACTTCCTGACATGAGTGCAACATCCTGTCCGTTTCTAAGGAAAGCAAACCCGCTTTTTACAGCATCTCAGTTGAAACAGGAGCCCATCACCAACCTTCATCTTCCAACTCTATTTCCCCGTCGAATCTGTACCTGTGGCTTCTACACTCATGCTCACTTGTTTGCGTGTTTACATGACAGCCTCTTCTGGATCTCTGAGTTGAAAGAAAAAGAACAAAACACAAAACAAAACAACCCAAAGCAAAGCTGTTCCTCACACCTTGGTTGTTTCCCTGCATTGCTTAGCATTCCATCTGCGAAGGCAGAGGTGTCCCTGGTTTAAGAAGTATAAATCCCGTGGGAAGTCAGCTGGAGAACATTTTACGCATCGCTCATTCTGGTTATGAGCCTGCTGCTCTTCCGTCCCCCGACAAGGTAAGAGAGTTATCGTGAACCGAGTACGAGAAGTAGAGGGAGTTGTGTGCTGGTAGAACCTGTTTTTCAACGTGTCTGTTTCTTGCGAGTTTTAATGGAGAAAGTGCAGCTTGTTTTCTAGGCAAAGCATAATTGTAGCGATTAAACTGCTGGCTTAGCTGACGGCAAGCTCACCTGTCCCTGGTGGTACTGGTGTGTTCTGCCCTGGGGCTTGGGTTCTGGAGTGGTGTCTTCTTCTCATGGGAAGCTGTGTGGAGAAATTTTTATAATGAATTTCAGCAGAGCTGATGATTCAGGAAGACTATTCAGGCTGAAAAGCACAAAATGGCCAAATTACTACTTTAATCTGGCGAGAGAGAGATATCTGAATTATACTCACTTGTGCAATCAGAAATTGATTATAAAATGTCAAAATACAAAAAAAAAAGCTTACCAGTTCATAGTAATGAATGTGATAATCTTATCATTTAGTTTTGTTCACTTGTTTTTGTTTTTGTTTTGTTTTGTTTTAAGTTTTGTTTTCAGGACAGGGCTCTTTGCGTTGCCCTGGCTGTCCTGTAACTTGCTCTGTAGACCAGGCTGGCCTCAATCTCATAGAGATTCCCCTGTCTCTGCTTCCTGAGTGCTGGGATTAAAAGTGCACATAGACAGCTGGCAGTTGGCAGCTGGCATTGGTTTTTCTTTTTAAATTGGCCAGTAAAAACAGTCTTATTTTCTTTTCCTTAGCCTACACTTTTAAATTGTCTGAAACACTAAAGGCTGTGTGTTATCACTGCTCAAACTTGAGCCAACTAGACAGTGTCCAGACTCTGGCTGTGCCCGACATCCCTGCTCTGTGCAAGACAACCAATGCGAAGAGCACAGAATTATACATAAAATAACTGGAAGTGAAAATTTTTGGATTTCCCGTTCGATGTGGTAAGATTTTTATCAAGTGCTATGAAACTGCATTTGCTTTCAACGCTGTCCCATCATGCTCCCTCTGCTCTGTCTGCCCTGCGACTCTTTGGAGATGTTTAAAACTAGTCTATTTAACGATTATGTTTATGTATAAATCAAATGGTTTTTTTTCTCTTTTCCATCGTCTTTAGATTATGACTCAGAATATCATGCAGGTATATGAGTAAAGTGTAAATGGTAGTCATTATAGCTCTTTGGGGGAAAGGGCATGCTATTTTCTAGTCCTTGCTGAGGTTTATGAGTGGTGCCTAAATTCTTTGAGGTGAACAAAGACAATATCATTTTTCAAGTGCTCTGAGGTTAAAATGGGAAATAAAGATTTTATTTTTTTGCGATGAGTGATAACCACATGTACACTGTTGTAATAATGGAGTGTCTTTATGAGAATAAAATGACAGCCACCAAGGGTGAGATGATGCAGGAATCAGACATGGATACAGTTCTAGATACCCGTGCACACAATCCAGAAAGCCTCAGCCTCTAGCTCTCTTCACTTGGCATGCGTATGGTATGGACCAGAAGGAAAGCATTTTTTCATGTTTATCAAAAACAATCTCATAAGATATTGAATATTTGTCCATCTATCTATCTATCTATCTATCTATCTATCTATCTATCTATCTATCTATCTATCTGTACGATGCAGCCATTTCTTCTCTAGATTAAGGTTAAGCATGTCTTATAAGTTTTTCAAGTTGAGTATTTCCTAAACAATTTGGGGGAAGTGGCAACTCATTGAGGCATGCTCATCTTTAGTGTGCAAGCTATCTGAGAAGCACAAATGGCTGAAGGCAATGTCCTCCCTGACTTAGAAACTTTTCCTTTGTTTGCTCCTCATCCTCCTCGGGGCTCTTTCTGGACTCCCCTCTCTTCCGTTTCTCTTTGATGCTTCTATTGTATTCCACTTGGCAGTTAAAGGCCAGACGCCGCAATGAGGCTTCCTGGCTACATTTTCACAGTGCCACCAACTGCGAGTTAAGCTGACAAACATTTCGAGAGCTCGGCCCATTTCATTCACAGCAGGACGGCAGGTAAAAGCATTTCTGTATTAAAATACACATTTTGTTTCTTCGGGTTTTTTATTTAATTTTTCTGGCTTGCCGGTCAGGGGAAGAAATGGAAGTAGGTTGGGGATCAAATGCCTGGGGTATTTAATCAAATGCCTGGCAACTCCTGATTACAGGATACGGAAATTTCACTTTTAAGGATTACTGTGGTGGATTTTGTCAACTCAAATGGGTGCCCCCTTCTACACAGCATGGAATTGGTCTGCTTCCATCCGACCACCACCTAAACAGAATATGGTGGATGAATTGCAAAGTGTTTTTATGATAACTCTTGGGTTATTAGAAACTAAATGTGCGGAGTAAAAATTTATATTGCATATACATATATGTGCATGATGTGCATTATTGTTTGATCGATGAGAATGAGCCAGTGATGTTAAATTTGACTGTGTTCTAGTCGCTTGATTATGGTTTCTTAAGTGGTAAGTATGAGCCCCCTTCCATACTGAGTGAAGCTCACGTAATCAAGCAAACATAACAAAATAACTCACATGTTGATCTTTGATCATGGGACTTCTCAGTCTGCTGTGCTAGGCCTCTAAGTTCAGGCAAATGGGAGCTTGTGGGGCAAGACAAGCTTTTCTCCCTGTGCGGGAGCAGACAGCAGGCATTTCCCCATGACTGGTGAAATTCGGATAAATAACATCTGTTTCCATCCATGCCGACTGCATTTCTAAGGAAGGTTAGGTCTCTATATCCGAGTCACCTGGGGCAGATGAGGATAATTCTGTTGCATTGCTGGTGGGAGGACTGAACTTCTGAAGTTCAGATAACTATGGTGAGAACATTACTCACTCTGAAGGAAAAGTTCCCACAGCTAGCTGATGTCAGTTTTACAGAGCTGTTTCCCCTGGAGTTAGCACCTGCTCGCACGGAGTTTGACTGGCATTTTGTTTTGTGTTCTCTGAGCATCCCATAGATATTTCTTTTTTGGACCAAGTCATATCTTAACAAAAGGGTGCAGTGGAAAAAAATAACGGAGACTTTCTCTGAGGTTTAATAAGGCAAATTATGAATTGAAGGCCCCTGGATGCCCACACTGTAACTATGCCTAGACTCTTGTCAAGGTATGTGGTGTGTGGTCCCTTCTGCTTGAGTAGCTGGATAGCTCCTCTAGCCAATTTGTCAAGGCTGACAAAGACTTTCTATTTATAAATGTCCTGTAGGACCCACGAGGCGTACTGGACACTCATTTGTTTTTCTAAAGTAAGGTTCAGAATCAATAAGTTAAAAGTTTTTCAGAGGTACCTCTCTGCTTGCCTGTGGCAACACCACCTTGGATATTGATCCACTCAGAAGGTAGATAAGGCCAGCCCCATTGCACTCTAGAGCACTAGGTGGGTTCATTTTTCTGCTGTCAGGAGGAGGGCTTACATTAGTCCATTTGATGTGTCTTGCCTTTCAAAATAATTTTGCAAGATAGTCATATGCGAGGGCAGGGTTTGGTGTGGTAGAACACAAAGGCAATCTTTCAAAAGTTATTATTATTCTAGTTGGTTAAATAACAAATTCTAGAAAAATGTCTTTGTTTTGCCATCAAGTCATTGCGTAAAATGCAGACCATAGCATATCTGTCACGAGAAGGAGTAGAGGGAAGAGTACCCTTCCGCTGCTGTGATCCCTAAGGGCCCACTAGGCTGATAAACTCTTAATGAACTTGAAGCTAAACAAATGAACAGTTGCTGTCTAAAGTGGCATAAAGATAATAATCCACCTTGATCTGGTTCTTTTCTAATTGTTAATCCCAGTGGTCCATGATGCAGGGCAAATACGGGCACCTATGCTTTCATTGACTCGTGCACAACTTTCAGGAAGTCATGAAAACCGCAGGGGAGGGAGACCTCAGCGACCAGGAGTGTGACCCTGAAGTGGGACATTTTAAATTTGAACTTTGGGTTTTATTTTAAAAACATACACTTGGCCTTCTGTTCTCATTTTATCACGTGTATTTCATTGCCTACATAAATATTTCAATGTGTTTCTCTTCAAGTAAAGCTGAGGTTTGAAATAGGCTTGCCATATCTTCCCCTCTGGACTGTGATAGACCTTCGTTGGGTGTCTTCTCTGTTCCACCAGGTAGTTTAATGCCCAGCATCCTAGCACACACCTCAGACACTTTCTTCAGGTTTGAAAAATGCAGCCTAGACAAACACGGGGTTGGGACACATGAATGGGCAACGGGTGGAAGACTAGGAAATGACCATCGCAGACCTGCATCTGGTTTTCTACCCCAAGATTTTAGTTGATCAGCATCAGAAAGTAGAAATGAGTTCCTCGTGAATGTGCAAAATTTTATTGAACCCTTTGGGCGGTGGTGGCACAAGCCTTTAATCCCAGCACTTGGGAGGCAGAGGCAGGTGGCTCTCTGTGAGTTCGAGGCCAGCCTGGTCTACAAGATCTAGTTCCACGACAGGCTCCAAAGCAAAGCAGAGAAACCCTGTCTTGAAAAACCAAAGGAAAAAATTATTGAACCCAAAGCAGTTCTTTTGGGCTTTAGGAGACTGGAGTTTTGTCAGTATCTTGGAGATATGGAAACTTCTTCTTGGCTCCTCATCACCATCTTTGACAAACGTTCCACACTTCAAGGTTCTGTTTTCTTTCCACTTGTTATTCCTCTGAAGATGAGCTGCTACATTTTATTTCTTGGTTCACATATTGTGTACATGGATTGTGTTAAACCAGAAGAATGGAAACTTGAAGTAGGGGGTTCTGGCTTCCCTGGTATGGGACTAGAATGCTGGCGTGTGTGTCTGTGTGTGTGTCTCTATGTGCATATGAGTATGTATGTGTGTCTGTGTGCGTGTGTTTGTATGTGCATATGTGTGTGTGTGTGTGTGTGTGTGAGAGAGAGAGAGAGAGAGAGAGAGAGACCCAAAGAGAACATTGATCATGTTAGTACACACATGGACTGGTTAAACTAGAATTGACTTGAATAGTTTGAACCCCTATTCTACTCATTAGCCCTAAAAAGAGTTTTTCAACCTTCTTCCTCTCCTGAGGATATTTACCCTCACCCTCATAGTGTGGTAATAGAAATTAAATTGCACAGTAAACCTAAGAACAATGTTTAGAGATGGTAAACAGAAACATCCATAATCCACCTTTCATGTAGCTAGCATTTATTGCGTGTCTGCACACATACATACAACCCATATACACACTTTCAGTGTAACACATTATTATTCAAAGCATGCTGGCTAATCTTCAGAGGGAATCGTGAAAAGGCACTGTTTGCCGTCAGCATTGGCATCTTCCAGTGAGCAGGTGCGTCCTCTTCTTACTCAGTCACAGTGCCTGACACGCTGCCTCCCTGTCCCTCTTTGCTGGCAGACCCTTTGTGCTGCAGGTCACCCGCACAAAGGTGAGAATGATTGAAAGCATTTGCTGTACTGCCCTTAGAAAGGTCTCTGAACTCTTATCAGGGATCAAGCCCTGAGCCGAGGAGATTGGGGCGCAGGCAGTAGCTGGAGAAATTATCCGGACTGTGCAATCTCTGCCTGCCCTCTGAAGCGCTCTCCCCAGAGTCGGGATGGTTAACTGGGCCGTGGGGTGAGGTTAGTTCAGACGCTGAAGGTGCCTGCTGGGGCTCTCTTTGGGGTTTGTCCAACATCCTCAAAGGCAGCCTCTTTCTAAGCCTGGGGCCATTTAGGAATGTCTGTCAGCCTTTCCATGTTTTTAAGCCCCACTTTTTCTTTAATGACTGTGGACTTTGAATCTTGCTATGCCTTAAACACAAGCTAGAGCCTTTTGAACAGTTTTCCCAATATTATTCTTCTCGTTTGGATACGCAGGTTGTTTTTCCTACCCATATCCTATCCGTAGCCGCCGCCTTACTTGCCCATCGTGTTTCTCTCACAAAGGTTTGTAGTCAAGGCTGGAAGCATTGCATCCGTCAGACGGCATTTCTGATACTTTCTTCTGAAATATTATCCTTTGTCTTTTATGCAGCTTGCAGGCAGGTTTAAGACGTGGAGCGTTCGTGTTCAAGCTCCACCCTCACTAGGGGCTCATGTTTCAACAGCCTTGTAATTTCTCTTGTATGTGTGTGCAGTAAGTAAAGAATTCTAGGCTAGCCACGTTACAGGACGCCACAGAAAAGCCCTTCCGAGCAATGGGAGGAATTTAAAGAGAGATAATCCTATCTAGTTTTACTAATTGCCTTGTTTATCCATGGGGTAGGAATAAAGGGGCCTGCCCCTGGTTTATAAGAACCAGTCAGATCACTGACTTTGGTAAATACCACAGTGGTGCAGACATCATTCTTAGTCTTTTAAAGGACACTGCACAGCCTTTGATCCTAGCACTCAGGAGGCAGAGGCGGGTGGGTCTCTGTGAGTTTGAGGCCAGCTTGGTCTACAGAGTGAATTCCAGTCTAGTCAGGTCTACACAGTAAGACTGTGTCTCAAAAAAAAAATATTTCTTTTTCTATATCGACTACTCTCTCAAGTAGTTTTGCTCTAAGAAAGGACTTGGAGATAACGCAATATATTTGGTAGTTTGTAAAAATCTAAGAAACTTTATCTCCTCACATGGCCCAGACAAGCTCTTGTGTGGTCTCCTGTGGCATGGCTTTCAATGGCTACCCTTTAATTCCTTTACTTAGCACACAGAGGTAGACAGGACAAACGCCCAGGTGTGAACAGATGGGTGCACCAGGGTCCAGAGCATCGTGCATTGCCTGTCCAGGTTCAGGGTCCAGATTCGCATTAAAGCCACAAATCATGCTGCTTTCAGAATGTTCTGCACAAATAAGAAGAGATGAATGTCAATGTCTGCTAAATACTTGCTATATATGAGACACTTAAAATAATAATAATAATAATAATCATTGTTATATAGCAATTACAACAAGAACAGTCGTCATGATAATAGCTAATCTGGGGATTTTGCCAGGCACTAAATCGGCCCCAGTTTCTACAAGTTGTCTAAATTCCTAATCTAAGCTGCTGTGGCATCTGTATTATTGTCTGTTGTACAGTTGAGGATACAGATGCCAGGACCAGGGCTTATTAAGTATGTGCCCAGGACTCTGATATACAGATACCCTTTTGTGTATTCATCAGCTGAGGTCACCGAACATTTCAGTCACCTGTCCACCTGGCTCATTGTAAGAGCTGGAAAAGATTACTCGGAAGCCGCACTTGCCATTCTGCATCCTGGAATTCTTAGGAAGGGACTTTCACTGTTTCTATTTTTTTTCCTTTTGTCTCTAATTCACCAGAGATAAATTACTAGTAAAAATGCCAAAAAATTTAAAGAACTGAATAAGAACTTTTGTACACTATATATATAATTTAGTGAAAAAATCATACAGTATATTTTGATCCTGTTTTTCTCTTCCCCAACTCCTCCCACATCCTTCCCACCTCCTTATCTCTACCAATATATATATCTAATAAAGGGTTACTATCTAAAATAAATAAGAGCTAAAAAAAACTCTGAACACCAAGAAAACAAATAATCCAATTAAAAAATAGCTCATACAACTAGTATAAGAGTTCTCAAACGATGAAACACAAATGGATGAGAAGCACTTCAAGATATGCTCAACATGCTTAGTCATCGGAGCAGTACAAGTCCAAACGACTCTGAGATTTTATCTGACACAGGTCAGAATGGTGAAGGTCAATACAAGTGGTACACATGTTGAGGATGTAGGGAAAGGGGAGCAATCCTCCATTGCTGGCGGGAGTGGTACCCATGCTGAGGATGTAGGGAAAGGGGAAGAATCCTCCATTGATGATAGATGTGGTACAAACACTCTGGATACCCATTCCTCAGGAAGCTGAGATCTACCTCAAGATACACCCATACCATTCTTTAGATGGGCATATGCCCAATGGACTTTTAATATTTACAGAAGAGGCCTTGGGTTATACCCAGGTGGGAAATAGATAAAGATAAATTAGACACCACTGTCAATACTCTTTTGGCATTTTTTTTGTATAACCAAAACTAAATAGAATGTCTTAATAACATACCCATAAGAATTAAAATCATTTTGTGTGGTATGTGTCTAATATGAAAACCTACTGCCTCATCCTTCAAGTCACCAAGGAATGAAGCCCCCACTAAATGAGTTCCCTTCAAGTCACCAAGGAATGAAGCCCCCACTAAATGAGTTCCCTTGAGATAATAGAGATACCACTACACTGAAAGTACATGGCCTTCCTCTCTGAGGACAGGCTCAGTGTTGTGTTGATTAATTAACATTCTTTCCCATTGCATTTAGAGAGGTTCAAGAAATTCAAAGAAACAGATAACAAAGACAGGATAGCAAACATTGTAGGTTCTTTCTACAGCGATGGGAGACATTCTCTCCTTCTGTGGCTAGCTAGACAAAACAAAATACCTTAGCCTCTGTTCCCTTTGTTCTCTCTCCTGAAACAAATCTCAACATCAATATGAAAGTAAATAGATAGGAAACCTGTCTCTCCCAGGGAATTGTGGGAAGCAGGTACTAGGGCAGATACCAATGTTCATTCCATCTACAGAATTATGTGCAGAAAATTGATGAGATAAAAAAGAGTTGGTAAACAAAACGGTCAGTCTCATGTTTATGATTATCGAGCAGCAACATGCCCTGCCCTAAATTTCAAGCTTCTTTTGACGTTACTCACTCTTTTAAGCACACCACTGACTTCTGTAGCATTGTGTTTTAGTGGTCTTGATGCTGGCCTTGAGAATCTTTCTTTGTCCTGTTTTTGTTGGTTTGTTTTGTGGAGACACGTTCCTGCTATCTTGACCAAGCCTTGAACTTGTGACAGTATTTCTGCCTCTGCTTCCTGTCTCCTGTCTCCTAAGTGCCGGGATTATATATATGTGACACCATCCCAAGTCTGTTCTGGGTCTAAGTTGAACTTCAAGGAAGCGGCAGCTAGCTGATCAGAGGTTGCATTTAGATTCCTCATTATGCTTCATGTGTTACAACCGTGTCAGCGTAGAGCTTTCTCTACAGTCAGAAAAAATAAAATTGATGGCCAAAGATATATAGGGATGTTAGTTAGCCTTTATGGTGGAGCCTTTGCTGATCATTCCATTGGCCATTTTAGTTCCTTGAAATTGATATGCATTCTCATTTTTAAGCATTGCTCTATTGTGAGATCTAATCTGTGATTAAAATTGACTTCACACAATAATATACTGATCATTTGTTTATGGGGCACCCAGGCTATATTAAGTACCATGATTGGGGGTGTGTTAAGGTCTCTGAGACACAATTGTGAACACGTGATTTCACCACCACGAATGAGTGCTTGATGAGGATACCAAGAGAGATTTAGAACATCAGAGCACTTCCTGTCTTTATGAGTGTAAAAGTGACAAACTTGGGTGGTTAGAGTCAGGAAATGCTTCATCAAAAGATTGACTTTTAACCAAAATATATATAAAAAATTAACAAGTTGCCAGGCGGTGGTGGCGCACGCCTTTAATCCCAGCACTCGGGAGGCAGAGGCAGGTGGATCTCTTTGAGTTCGAGGCCAGCTTGGTCTACAAGAGCTAGTTCTAGGACAGGCTCCAAAGCTACAGAGAAACCTTGTCTCAAAAAACCAAAAAAAAAAAAAAAATTAACAAGTTATAGATGACCGCCCATGGATTCATCATCACATCCTGTTTTCCTGGGGCTGTCTCTTGGCACAGTGGCTGAGCTTTCATGTTTTTCTCCTACATCGCTACACCATGTTCCGTTAGACACCTACGTCAGTTAATGTGGCTAAAAGTCAACTGTAGGTTTGGCATCAGAGGTCCGAAGGAGAAAACACATGTAAGCAAACATTTTACATAAAAACCATAAGCTTATATAGATTTTCCCCTTTCTCCCTTCTTTTGAAAAAAATATTTCAGGGATCTGGAGAAATTGTGGTTCAGTGGTTGACCACCAGACTAGCATGGGCAAGATCTTGGGTTCTGTTCCCAGCATTTTTTTCCCCCAAAGGAAGAGAGAAAAAGAAGACAGTAAATAAGAATGTCAAGAAGACATTCTTAGTGAGACTAAGTTCTCACTGCTAACTGCAAGTCAGACAGGGTCCAGCAAGAGATGTTTAACACATGTCCACGCGAGCTGGCAAGGCCAGTTGTAAATTTGTTGGCAAGTGAGGCATCCATGGATCCATACAGAATTGATGAATCAGTCATACACACCAACACTGCAGGAAATGCCAGCTAATGTGTGAAGGCAGCAAAACTCTCTGTATGGGCCAAGAGTGGGGCTGGGTCGATATCAGATGTCAGGAGTTCGGTTCTGACACATATCCCATCCCCATCCAGAAGGGCATGTGTTTTGTATGAAGAGGGTTATACATGAGCTGGTGCTGATAAACAGTCCTTGATAAATGACATCTGCTCTTTATCTGTTATGATAGGTTGTCACTGTTCAAATGGCATTGCTTTTAAAGCCTTGGCACTGTCTTGGGCCCAAGCTTTTAAAGATTTTAAGTTAGTGCTAGGAATTCAGCTACTTATGTAAACTTGTTCATCTATTTATCTGTTTAGTTCAAATACCAACATGATATGGGCCAATGGGAAGTACACACACACACACACACACACACACACACACACACACACAGAGAGAGAGAGAGAGAGAGAGAGAGAGAGAGACAGAGAGGTACACAAAAACATATGAATTATAACAAACCATTATAGGTAAAGTTGGTGATATACTCCCAATCATTTGAACTGAGCGTCAATGTCATATTAACGAACCATACTCTTTTGTATACAAAAAGAACATGGGTCTAGAATCCTGAGTAGTGTGGGTGGCAGACTTTATGCTGCTTTCCATTAGACAGCTAAGACAT
This sequence comes from Ondatra zibethicus, assembly GCA_004026605.1. Classification (NCBI taxonomy): domain Eukaryota; kingdom Metazoa; phylum Chordata; class Mammalia; order Rodentia; family Cricetidae; genus Ondatra; species Ondatra zibethicus. The sequence continues at coordinate 388,122 of PVIU01000061.1, read as the reverse complement.
TTTTTTCTCATGAAAATCTGCTTACTTTCTTATCTTTTTCCTCCTCATCTATAAAATTTAATGCAGCCCTTAGAGTCAAATCTGCTGACGTTAGAACGGAACGTGCCACTTATTAAAAAAATTCAGGGGCCTCCTTCACGCACTGCCTCAAACTCCAGATCAGAGCCCAGCACACTTCCTTGGTTGGCGACTTCCCCCTCACTCATCCCGCCTGTCTGTTCTGCCCCTTATTCCCTCGTCAAATGGAAACTCCTGAAACTCATTTTTCCTTAGTGCTCCATACGCGATGGTCATTTCTAACCACAAACCCACAACCACAACGTTTGCAGTTATTTTTCATGGCGTGCTAGGGTTTTTAAGCTGAGCAGGAAATGCAAACTTGTTCATTATTATGGCTCAGTCTACACTAAATTTGAAGCTAACTGAAAGTTGACGGAAGGACCTGATTATGAATGCGTAGACGTCCATTTTCTTGATGAAGCTTCATCAAAACTTTAGAGACCAGTGTTCTTAAAATTGTGCTTCTCAGGTCAACCTCCACAGTGGGGCATTAATGCATTGACCTAAAAGTGTTATCAATGCATAACCTTTCCTTTTTCATTTTCACTTCTCAAACTCTTTCCTGGGTAGAGGAGTTGGTGCTTACCTGGTGCCGGCCATGCATCCCTTGACCCATAAGTCTAAGAGAATGAATAGGAACAACAGGAAGTCTGCCACACCACAGCTGCCATTTTGGCACTCCTGTCGGTTTTTAAGGGATCAATAGAAGAGCATGCCAACACAGGTTAGAGCCAAAAAGACAGGAGTTATGACATAGAACCAAGCGAAAATGGATGTTATACTGAGAGGGGCACCAGGGTCAAGGTTCACTAAGTTCTAAGTAGTGGAAAGATGAATTGAAGTCGCATCAAGCTTTGGAGAGAAATGAAGTTTCTAGTTATCTCAGAAAGAGTGAATCATGGGAAGGGATGATGGCATGATGGAGAAACTGAGTCAGCCACGGCAGGCTGCATACAATTTCTGCAGTCTGGTGCTGAGGTAAAAGAAGGAGGGGGGTGGTTCCTACAAGGCCTGTCAGGACCAAAGGAAGCCTTCTTGAGAAAGCGAGGCTGCTCTAGGGAGAGGCGCTTAGAAGGAAATAGAAGCAGAAGAGACACACATTGCCTACACAGCTACTTAGAGCTCAAAGAGGGTCCTTAGAAGAAAATGAAAACATCTCCCTCTTCCAAGATGGGAGAAGAGAAGCTAAATTTATCAGTGGGTAAATTGAATCAAAATCTACTTCTAGGGTTCATTGGTCCTCAGGCAGTAGGAAGCAAGATGGCCATCGGAGCGCCGACAAGAGCTATACAGATATGTGTGTAGCATCTGCTTTGAAGACCAGGGCAGAGGATGGAGCTGAGGAGATGCAAATGGGGTGTATAGTGTCACACTAGGACCCAAGGCTGAACCTCTGTCATGGCAGCCTCTAGGTAGGACTTCACTCTTCTTGGCATCATTGAGTAGCTTGGCATCAGGAGTTGAGAAGAGCTTTGTGTAGTTTACCCAGAGTAGGATGCTCATCCGGAAGGTTGGCAGAAGGACAATGGGGCAAAACATAAACACACAAAAGAAGCAAGGCATAGGACATGGGAGGCAAAAACTCAATACTCGTAGCTTGCCCTACTTTTCCCTGCTGGAGGCTCAGAGGTGTAGGCAGAAAGACTTAATTTATTCCAAGGCAGCTTTAAAAGACAGCAAATATTTAGACAGGAATCAACTTTTCTTTTTTCCTAGATCCTTCATTGTGTAAGGCAAAGCAAAGCAAGAATCTCTGCCTTAATTTTCCTGAGATTTTATAGTAAAATGAATTCTCAGAAAGTTCATCTTTTGAATAGGGTTTTAACTAGGGGAATCATTAATCCTTTATGGTAGGCGCTATCTCTGTAATTGCTCACATTTCCCATTGTATGTGGCTGATATGGGATAATAGGGGCTGACCTCTGGGGAGAGATCATTACAGATTTATTTATGAAGATTCCACTGTGGGCACACGGATGATCCTTCAGCTTCAATTCTGTTGTCATCTGTAGTCGAACCTTTAATTTGCTGCCATCAAAATTCTGCTGGTCTGCTTTCGCGTATAAAAAGACTTTCCATTAATACATTCTGTGGGATGTGATACAGTGTGGGAGATGCTGAACTTGCTGGTCCCATTCTGCCCTCAACCACTTGAATCCAAGAACACCACTTTGCATCTCAGAGTCTCAGTGAGATATGCATAAAAATACCTGTGCTTTCCTCCAGATTCCAACCGAGAGCCTGTCACATAGGAAAAATGATCTGGTAATCATATCCCCATAGGTGAACAATCCAGGGGGCATTTCTACATTCTCCATCTCTCCTTCCCAGCCTTCTACCTGACTCCTTCTTCTTTTCCCTTTCCTTCCCCTTCTATTCCTTCCTTTCTCATATTGAATGAGGTCATAATATTCTAGAGATAAATGCTCCTAAGACTAGGTGTTACTTCCTTATCCATCACTCCCATGCCCCGAATAGGTGTGCTTACTGCCACAGAAACTGCTCCTTTGTGTTTCTGGCACAGAAATGATTCATTCACTTGTTCAGACAGTCAACTAGTATTTGCCGAGAGCCTGATATGGTATAGATATCTTTCTAAGTTCCGCAGCCATCTGCGAACTTAAATGGGTCTCTAATGCTATTTTTATCCCAAGTGACTGAGGCTTTGTGTTTCAATTTGACTTACCAATTAGACTACAGTGACCTGAAGAGAAGGATCATAATTCCTTTAGTCAAATCCATACCATCTAGTATAGTGGCAGGCATAGAGTGGGTAGTCAATAAAGCTTTGTAGATAAGTTAATCAGGAGCTAATGCTTTATTACTATACATGCGTACTCATTTCTGAGACTTAAAATAGAGGACACATACTTAAGGGTGAATTTATATAACTCTCCATAGTGTTGAATACAAAGAAATTCATTTAATTGGCTGTATCTTTTCTCCATGGCTTAGTAAGTGAAAGCACCTACGGATTTCTGGTAGAAATTTCTAGTTAATCTTCCACCAGAAGCATTTTCTGAGAGTGCCAGCAATTGACGAAGGTGTTATGAAATTCTGCTCATAAAAATGAGAGGCAGATGGAGCGCACAGAGAAAATCAGATCTTCAGTTCTCTTTGTTGACTTCTAATAAGTGATTTCTGTGAGTCACTTATTTGTTTTGTAATTGAGCAAGTCATTAAATGAAACGAGCACCCACAGCTTTGTCACAGATAAAGAGGAACTACCACTCACTGTTATCAAATAAGAAAAGTTCCACGATCGCTGAAAAAGCTCGGTACATTGTATATTCATAATACCAATTTCCAAAGACCTGATTATTCCATTTGTCTCAGTACACAATTGCCCTGTCTAAGAGGGATATTTTCACCAAAATATCAGTTGCTTGAATTCCTTGGCTAGACTCTCCTTGATCTTTTTCCATACCTTGAGCGACTTCCTGCAGAGGAATAGGTGAAATCAATATTAATAAGGGATGTTCTCTCTTTGTGACACCCACCAGCACCACAGTTGAACAAAAGAGGCAGGCTAAGCTGCTGCAGTGAAATGAAAAAAAAAAGTTTAATATTTTATTTCCTCACGGGTCCATTGGCATCATTTCTACCAGGCAACCATATGGGTTTTTTTTTTCTTAATTAATGCGGCATTTTCTTTTTCTCTGTTTGAATCTTGGGGAACTGCATGTCACCTCTTCATGAGGACAGATATAAATTATTCAGGAAAGCCTTTCCTCCTGTTCTTTCCCACAGCCACCTTAGAAGTCTCTAAGAAAGGTTGCATGGCCTAGTGAAAAGAATGTAGGATTTGGATCTGAACACACCTGACCTTGTCTGTTTTCCATGATATTACCCTGTCTTACCATGTCTCGTGGTCTCTTGTAGGAATGGCTTCTATTGAGAAGATCAAGGGAAATAACTAATGGCAACAAGATTAAAATCAGAGTTAATTAACCTGGCCACAGTAGTGCTTACTTTGGAGTTGAAAAGTGTATAGGTGCAGTTTTCAGCCTGTGAGTCCCAGTCCCTTTTGGGGGTCGCACAGCCTTTCACAGGGGTCACCTATCAGATACCCTGCATATCAAATATTTACATTATGATTCATAACAGTCACAAAATCACAGTGTTGAAGTAACAATGAAAATAATTTTATGGTTGGGGGTCACCACAACATAAGGAGTTATGGTAAAGGGCCACGTCATCAGGAAGGTGGAGAGCCACAGCTCTAGAGTCTGACTAACGTAAAGTAACAGAATCCATGATGGATGGCTAGCTCAGCCAGCGTAGTGGCATTTCAACTGTATTTTAATGAATAAAGATTGCCTGAAGATCTGAGAGTAAAACAGTCCCCCACTGGTCAGCCTTACAGACCAGGTTATGGTAGCACACCTTTGATCTCAGTATCCATAATGACACCCACCTTTAATCCCCATAGCCGCACTAGTTGCCATGGAAACTGGGCGGTACATGCAGTTAATGATGGTGGTGCATGCCTTACATCCCAGCCCTCGAGAGGATTATAAAATGGGAGGAAACAGCTCTCAGACACATAGTCTCCTTCTGAGATTCCAGGAGGTAGGATCGCCATTTCAGACTGAGGTTGAGGTAAGAGCCAAGAGGCTGGCTGTTTTGCTTTTCAGAACTTCAGGTTGAACCCCAGTTTCTCTCCCTGAGTTATTATTAATCGTGTTTCAAACCAGGACATCCTTCATGCTCAACCCCTTACCACTTATATATTTTAATCTAATGTTAGCTATTGGAACACTTCATCTAAACCAGCAAGACAATATTCAGCACATCCCAAAACCCTTATTTGAATTCTTAAGGACCTGAGTACAGAATATAAGAAACTTGGTTTGTCTGTAAATGGTGGGTGAGGGATCTTGATAGGTGTGTTCAGCCAAGAATCAGGAGAAATCATACTTGACTTTGGATGATCTGATCTAAAGAACAAGTAACAGATCCAGTTTCTGAAATCATAATATATATGAAGTTATTAATGAATAACTTTTTTTAGCCTAAGACCAAGACTCTTCTAATTACAAGAGTTATTCTGTAAAGAAGATGTCTACAACTTTATTTTTGCTGACGGTAATTGAGTAGAAGCCAGAACATGGTCGAGGGTATGTCTGAGAAGAAAATGGGCCTCGTGTACCTGAAGGTCTCCAAGTTTCTAAGACCATTTTTGTTCTATATTGTGTAGTTTCTAAGAGACCACATGATTAATTAATTGATTGAGCCATTGATGAATTAATTAATTTTGTGAATATGGGTGTTTTTGTCTATGCATGCATGCATGACCATCCCTGTTGAGGCAAAGGGCAATTTCAAGTGTCTGAATCATCTACATTTTTTAATGTTTTTGAGACAGATTCTCTTACTAGCCTAGAACTCACCAAGCAAGCTACCCCGCCTGCCAGTGAGCTCCAGGAATTTGCCTGTTTCTGCTCGTCTAGCTTTTGGGATTTAGAGGCAAGTGTCCTTGCCCTCAGGCTTCTTACATAGCTTCTGCTTTTCAAACCCAGGCCTTCACTCTTGCATAAAAAGCATTTTAGTGACGATGCCATCTTTACAGCCCCCAGAGGCAACACATTTTCACATAAAAATATGCTGATAGGTGATGACATTTCAGGCTTTGCAATTTTAAAATTGCTTATCTATCCAGTAGATTTCACAGAAATATAAAATGTAGCCTTTTCTTATTTACCAGCATTGTACCAAAAAAAAAGCTATGTAGTACATGAATTTCACTTTTTTTTTTCTTGGAAGGGTCAGGATTAGAAATGACACCTTATTCTAATTCCCCAGTATTAATTTTTATGGCACGTCCATGTATTTTATCAGCAAGCCTTTCAGTGAATTTTCTGGATTTCGATTCGTTTGTCCTAAACTCTTGGCAAGCTAAATTTCTCTAATAGTCTTCAATTCATTGCATTAAATGCCTGTTCAGCCTTAGATGATATATTGATTTTTTTTCTCAGCAAAGTGACAAATACCATTTTCATGACCATAATAGAGATTGATTATACTTTATAGAACACAGACAGTGAGTGAGCTGATCTCAGTGGGACCAACACGGGCCTTACAGAAATTAAATAAAATATGAATTAATAATGACATTAATGAATTCTTCTGTTGATGATGAGGTACAAATCGCATCTCAAGGCAAAACGATGAAAAGTTTTGCAGCAGTACAAGCAATGCAGAAGGAGACAAATATTAATATTTTAAAAAGTGCTGCTCTGTCCAAACTTTTAAGCAAGTTAGTAATTGTAGCCTTCAAAGCTCAAGCTATGACATGAACTCCCACCCAGCCTCCTTGGGCATACTTGAGTTAGAACAGAAGTAAATTTTGCCCAGTGGAAAGTTAATTTGAAATGTTACAAACCTATGGGGAGTAGTCAATTTTTCTGATGACATTTATGCAACTTTTATTTAAAATTGAACTGGTTTAATTTTCACTCCAATTTTTTAATAGTTAGGATAGAACTAGACCAAGCATTAAGATGTTTTAATTATTCTGCCTTGCTGCTCAGTGCTCTTTAACTTAACATCTAAGAGGTATTGCTTATATCATAAAAATGCATACCTTGTCATTGGCTTGAATTCTGTAGCCCACTGAGGGGAGTGAAGATACTAGAAGCAAAGCATGGTAGAGGTAGAAACATTGCCAGGAGATATCTCAGCGTTATTATCTCTGCAAAAAAATAAAAATCAGTGTATAACAGTTTAGGACTGTACCTAATTATCTATCTTCTACCTTTATCAACTAGCATTATATCCAATGTAGGATACATCATATAGTTATAAGCCTCCAAATATCTGCTAAATGAACAAACAGACTTTGCTAATGGTGAACTAACAGATGTTCTAGTAAAACAACTACAAATTTGCAGGAAAGCACACAACAGACAGAAAATAGACAGCACACATTCACGTTAGCCTTCACTTAGAGAAATACAGGAGACCGTTAGCAAGTACCAAAGTAAGGTAAGGAGACATCAGGACACATACACTGTTAGGACTCGTGAAGTGACAATCTCAAATTCCGGGAAAAAGAATCTGTGCTACTGTGAAATGATATTCAAGGTAAACCACTGATTTGAAAGAGCAACTTAGATTGAAATAAGTCATCTAACTTTAAGGCAAACAGTGATGTGTTCCTGTACATGTTTCTGACTGTGCCTTAGTTTTCAGAAAATTCTCCATTAACAAAGTACAGGGTAACCGATGTGTCTTTGACTAATCCTGTGTGCTATGGAATACTGCATGGCATAGTTCGAATACTTATCAATATATGATGTAGAGTGAGAAGCCCCAGTAGTGGGATAAGGGGGAAAAAAGGGGGTATCAGTGAAGCTGAAAAGTATTTAAATACCTACAGAAAACCCAGGGGGAAATATCAGAGGGATTTTCTTTAGATTGCAAAACTTTCTAAAAGTCAGGTCAATTTTACAGGGGCGATAAGGACTTCTATTTGTTATAGATCAGAATCTAGAGTTGGTGATTTCCTTTTACCATAGGTCTAGAGACATCTTTGATATTACCTTTTCATTTTCTTCAGCTTTCTAATTTTGTAATTATGAGAGCATAATTTTGTGCAATAACTTAATGAAAGAATACTTTCTCATTATGCCCACATTTTAAAATATGACTTTAAAAGTTATTTAAATAAAATAATAATGTTGAGGCAATGTGCTTATATGAATTCCTGAAATCATAGGGTTTTTTTTGTCAATTTTTCCTTATTAGACCTGATAAAGCTGTCCCTTGTCTGCACTGTCATTGAGGGATATGTGTATATTAGTTGTGCTATCATACTAAAAATATTTGAAAAAGTGACTTAATTTATGTCATAACTATTTGAGATTTAGCCTTTTCTTTATGTTCCTTAACATTGGAATTAACTGATTAAAATCCTTTGCTTGACAATCCAAATAAGAAAACAATTGAGAATTTCATGGTAGAATGAAATTCTTCATGAAAGTATTTAAATTCTCAAAGGCATTTTTCTAACCTTAAAAGTTCATAAATTAGTTATGTTACTTTAGGCCTTGTTATGAATGTAAACAAGGGTCCTTGCTCAGTATTGACTTACTGATTTCAATAGTATCTCTGGGACATCTGTTTCATAATGAAATGCTAGTAAGTGCTTCCTGTTTGAGCTTCAGTATTCTATGAGAGCCTGAACCCTCGACCTGCTAAGGAATGGGTGGAGGATGCTCTTAGTCATCGAATGATAACATGGCAGAATTTAGTCAGCCACCATATATAGTTATTTGTTTCAAATTCTATTTCTTGAGAATTGTAAACTGAAATTCTCTTCTATCAATGAGAAGATTGATAGATTAATTAAGATAAAAGGTTCTTTGTAATGTAGAAATCAGTACGTGTATCCATTAACTTTTCTAAGTGATTTTTTTTTAAAGGCTGTAATTGCGTCAAAATATGAGGCTTAATTAAGCAAAAGGAACAGGTGCCAGGTTTCCCTCCTAACCACCATCTTTCTGACATTATTGTCTGAAGTTTTTAAAGATCTTTGACGAGCAGTTTTTTTTTCAAATAGCCATACATATTTAAAGTACTTGAAAGTACATGTTCTTTTAACCTTTTAATTTCCCTTTTTAAAAAAGAAATTTTGTTCATGTTAAAAAATTAAAATGAGGTTGCAGCTTATAAATTAGAGTTGGAAGTCTTATTAGTGTCCCATTCTCTGTGTCCACCATGAGTCAAGCATTTTCTGAAAACTAAGACTCAAGACATCAGTAGCCTTGAGAACACATCACTATTTACTTTAAAAATTAGATGATATATTTCAATCTAATTTGTTTTTTTCACGTCAATGGTTTCTATTGACTATTGTTTCACAGTAGCAGATTATTTTTCAGAATTCGAGATTATTACTGCATAGATTTTAACAGTATGCGTGCTCTAGTATCTCCTCACCTTGCTTCTGTACTTGCTAATTGTGTCCTATGGTACATGTATGTGTACCTTCAGTTATGTGTCTAACATGTATTGTCATGTGACTCTGCAGCTGCTCTTCAAAAGCATATCATACTCGGTGTTTGTTGTTGCTGTAGAGTTCATAGAATGGGAATCTCAGATGTCTGCTGAGATGGTTGATCATGCTAATTCCCCATCAGGGTTCCCCTCCAGACTCTTCACTGGTAGTGAATATTATTTCTTTTCTGAAACCATGGAACAGTGTTGTTGGTGCTCTTCTAGGTTATCTAATGGTCACCCAGCCTAACATGTATTTGTTTGAATGGTCATAGTTAAGTTCTACCCCTAAAAATGGCACTTGAATTAAGATTATCAGAAGCAGAATAGAAGGTATTCAGTTAAAATGAAAGTGTTCAGCTGACACCCATCGAACGTCAAAGTCATTCTTAAAAGTAATCCGGAACATTCAAACATGGAATAACCTGATGAGGTTTTGGCTTATGCTTTCAAGAAAAATGAAAATATTGATGTGTATTGTGGACAAAAGATAACTGTTGTTACTATATACCTGAATAAAAATAAGGAGGTTTAAACTTTATTTTTCATCTTCCAAAAATGCTCTTAAGGTTTCCTGCTACCTCACAGAAATTAATGTGTCCTGTAGATGTGTCTATTCTAGTGCAGTCCATGTCCAGTCCTTCCCCCTAGGAAAGCTGACTCTCTTGTCTCCCTGTCTCTCATTACCAAGTCCAAAGCCTAACCTCTCTTCTTCCATGTGACCTCTGTATGTTTTCCACAATGGTTACTGTCACAGATGTCTCTTTTTTCCATATATGTGACATTCAGGGTTTCTTTTTGTTGCCTGTGATTAATGTATGATTCTTTGTCTTATACAGTCAACATTCTACAAACATGGTTGAATGAGGAAATATATAATAAGGTCAACAGCAGGCCAAAGCCTGCACTTTAACCCCACACCAGGGAGGTCATGTTGCTCTAGCTGCTAATTGGATGTTCCTTATTTTGGTGACTACAATAAAAGCTAATGTTTGACATTGATTTGAAACTATTAACTGCATCTTTAAACCTCAGAATGTTTGGTGCTTGAGGAAGTTAATCCTCACCAAAGTTAGAGTTTACAGATATGATTTGAAATTTATCTTATAAAACAATACTGGCACACCCTTGTCATTCTGTCTCGCTAAAGACCTAGCGTGCTTTACTTTAACTCAGTTTTCTTCAAAGAAGATTATTTTAATGTTCAGAATAATTCATCAGTAGTTGCAAGCTAACATTGTATTAAAGACATTCTAATAAATGACACAGGAACAGACTCTTTTAAGTATTTTTAATCCCTGAACTTCATTCTTAGTGCCTAGAGCAAAGTTATATGATGTGTGTTGACATGAAAAGAATTTGGCAATGGATTTATAAAACATTTGAGAGGTTGTTCATGTGACAAAAAATAATAATTTTGGAGACTGCAAAATTAAATTATATTGACCAATGTTTGTAAGGCTGACTTAAGAAAGAAAACGCTGTTCATTTGAGGAAGATGACGCCCATGAGGGAGGCATCCCCCAATAAGATTTCAAGGCCCTGGGAACATTGCATCATCTAGTTCCTCCCTTATTTTTAAAGTTGAGCACTGGATAAGTCACCTTGGAGGAATGGAAGCAGTTTATTAATTTGTCATTTACCGGGGAAAATTATCTGGAAGAAGAAAGCCAAGTATGCTGGCCCCACACTCTTTCTTTAAATCTAGGGTGTCTTTTGCCACCTTAGTGTCCTGTAGCTTGCTTGGGAAGGAGCAGGTGTGAGCTTCCAAAGTGTCTTTACAAGTGTCTCTGTGGGGCTCCCCTCCCTTGCCTCTGCAGGCCACAGGCCACCTGTTTAATCCCTAAGTTTCACCCAACCTTTCTTATTATGCTGGCAGAGCTTTGAGGCTCAGCTGGATTTTGACTCTGGGAATGAATTGATGGGGCTCTTTGATCTTAGCTGTGTATTGCATCTGTTTCTTATTTCTTACTAATGCAGTCTTCCAAACTCCCGATTTTAGCTAGGAGTCCTCAAATAAGCCCATAATTATGCAAACAAACAAACATTGTTATTTAAAACTCAGAAAAAAAAATCCTTTTTTTTAAAACCTCTTTGTAGCATGGTGAGCTTCCTAGAAAAAGAAGAAAAAAACACACAATTTAATTCACTACTCTGGACAGGACTGTCAGATCTGAGAGTATTCAGTATCAACTAATATGTATGTATCTGATGGAGTAGGGTCAAATGCAAAGAAAATAACAATTATCAGTCTTTGCAATTTTGTAAGTTGGTATAATAGCATAAAAGCTTATTAATAGACCATATTTTGTGGGGGGAAGAAGAACCTACTTTGAGATTCCACCAAAACTTATCAAAAATCATTTTTTATGAGAATGAGGAAATCTGGGTTCCAGAGAAAATCACTTGAATCAGAATAAATTATACAGAGAAATAAGTTTCTGGATAGGATGCCATTAAAAAAATCATTAAAATGTAATATGTATGTTCTGGTATGAAGCAGAAATAGAGACATATTGAGAAAAGAGTCATTTAGAATTGTTTGTTTGTTTTTAGCCCTGCCCCTGAAAGCACACACAGTGGTGGCTAATTGAAACTCTAAGTTGTCAAGTTTTGATGTGAATTACTTTGATATTGATCAAGCATTTGGGAGACTTGTTGTTTTTATTTTTAATTCTCAAGGGTCTTCAATTTTCTTTAAGTATTCCGTGATCTTGTGATGATATTGTAATGTCAAAGCTGTCAGAATAATTCCAACCGAGCAAGGAATTGATGTCTCCTAAAAGCCAGAGGCCTTCAAGAGTTATGCAAATGTTTCTTGGAGAGGAAGATGGGGACATGGCCGTCTGCTGTGTCTGTTCTGTTTAGCACAGACTTTATCCAAGCAAAATGTAAACTACATCTACGAATAGCACTTAGAGGATTGTCAAAATAGATGCTTTTCTTAGATACACTGAAAGATTTAAAAAAAAATACTGTGAAGAATTAGGTTGATCATTGTAATTAAAATATTGTTTATATAGCATGCTCAGTTGTGGTCCCTCCTGGAGCTCCTGTGAGATATCCAACCCTGAACTCAGATTTTTCAAGGCTATTTTTGTTTCTCATTTGGATGCTTAGAATAACTCCGCAGGAAAGAGATGGGAAAGGTGGACCAACCTTTCTGTAGGCACAACTGCTCAGAGACCCATACCAAAGATAGCTTCACTCTTCTATCTATACGATGTCTAGCTTGCTACCCACTGGGATTCAGTTTTATTTACCTAGCCAGTTAGCGTTTCAAACTCAAGAAAGAAGACCTAGAACCTAGTTGAGCATAGACGGGTTGTTTCGGTGTGTTTCACTTAGTTTCCTTCACCTTTTCTTGCTTGCTTTCATAACTTACACACCTACCTGATTTCTATGCTTTTCTAATAGTGGATTTTAAATGCCCATACTCTTGCCTGTGGGGATTCTCTGCTATTCGAACTTCTTTAAAGGCCTTATTTGGCCTTTCCCACATGAAATAGGTCAAGACAGATTAAAATCACTTGTTTTCGTGTTTGTGCCTTCTTGTAATTTCTATGTTCCTAAAAGTGTGTCGGAATGGTGGTCATGGAGAATATTGATGAAATACTTAGGGGACCGTAACTTTCCCCCTTAGAGTTTGTACTGAAACTGATAAACAGTGCTGTCTGTAGGCACGTGTGCTTAACAATTCTGTCCTGCTTCGTTCCTCACTTGCTTTCTTATTAGTTCCTAGTAGCATCTGAGCAGGAAATATTGAGCTCTATCACTCCAAGTCTCCATACTTTTTTGCATCTATCTCCAGAGAACGTGTAGAGACCCCAGTTGTTGAGATGGAGACATAGTTTCTCCCAAAGGATTTTCTCCTGGATGCCCTTGCATAGACTCCCTGGCTGTTCCTTTCTGTCTATGACTTTTGCAGTGTAGCTCTAGCGTAACTCCTTGAGTGTCTTTGCCCTCATGAACTGACAGAGGACCAGGTTCAGGTCCCAGAGTCTGCTGAGTGACTGTCCTTTTTAGGACCATGAACATGAACAGCCGGTTAAAAGGCCATGAGGAAACTGGGGAGATAACTCACTTGGTAACTACCTGCAACACAAGCATGAGCACCCGCACACATGTCTGGTGGGTGTGAAGACCTACTGGCATTCTTGGTGCTCAGAAGGCAGAGGCAGGGGATCCCTGTATAGGGATCCCTGGAACAGACTGGCTGGGTAGACTACCTGAAGTGGTGAGCTCTGGGATCAAAGAACAGACCCCACCTCAATATATAAGATACAGAAATCAATCTAGGCACCTGACATCCATTTCTGACCTCTATACACATGCAAACACCTACCCCCACCCGTAAACATTCATATAGATTTGTACACAGCACACACACACACGTGCACACACACGCACAGCACAGGACTAAATTATATATCCTTTTGTAAGGTTTTACCTGAATGCTAGACTTTTAAATTCAGAGTATTATTTTCCCATTCTCTTTTTAAAACAATTATCCTCAAGCAATTCAAGGGAATTAGCTCTTGGCAAAAATAAATCATTGAAGCTCAGCAGATGCTTCCAGAATTATTACAAGCTATGCTGTATCTGCTTACAATGGTCTTATTGATTAAACCATTTAGCTTTAGGTAGCTATATAAGGAAAGGATATGAATATTTAGTTGCACAAGAGAAGTTTCTTGAAAGGATTGTGTTAATACCATATTTTGTTATTGGGCCAAACATGATGTCTTCCTGTGTTACAAAAGATAGATCCACGTTAAAAGAACAAGTGTCTTTACTTGTAAAAAACACACGTGGAAGATGTGACCCTTCTTTTCATTAGGAATTGAGTCATCATTTCTTTTTCATTCCTTTGCATCTTCCAGGAGTTACCATGGGGAATAAACTAAAATCATGCTGTTATTGCACATTTGTGTTGAATCTCAGGACTGGAAATGATGAAATTCTGCTCAGCAAGGTAAGTGAGAAAGGAGAAAAATGATATTCTTTGGTTTTGCATGAGTTTATACCTTAATATTCCCATGTTTGTTGTCAGGCATGTCATTCGTATATTCTGTACTGTCCAAAGTAGACCGTAGCTTTGGTATTCTATGGCCACCAGCGAGGGTATCTGTCATCACCCGAGAGCTTGGTAGAAATGAAGAATGTCAAGCTCTAGCCAAAACTACTGAATCAAACTCCATACCTTAATGATACCCACAGTACTTTCCACTGCCATTTAAATTTGAGAATAGGTATATGGAATATGCACTGCCAGTGGCCATATGGGACTATATCCATTTGTTGAATAAAATTTTCTCTGAATGAAAAACTGAAATCAACAGCAATCTCCATATTGTACAGTTGGCGCTCATTACCCACAACTGTTCAGAATGCATTGGAAGGAGTGTGCTAATGCTGTTGATGAGACCACCCTTTAGTTATTAAGTATCTTCAGGTGTTGGCCATATCATCTAGCCTATGAACTAATGCATTGAGCAGTTGCCTTTCTCCTTTAAGTCCTCTGTATGTTTTACAATGAGGCAACTGAAGCCATGGGCTACCCAAGACCATCGCCTCTTACCAATTTAGGTATTCTAATGGCTAGCACCAGCTATGCCCAAGGCAGTTTAATTGATAGTTGCACCTTTAAAAATTAAGAAACACATTCTTTTTGTATGTGGGGAAAACGTGACACCTGATAGACTCTTAGGTTAATACCAGGGGTCCTTGAGATGATATTTGTCATGAGTATTACATTATCAGATTTGTATGTTTGGGATGCAAGGAATGCCTTGGGTTTTAAACTCATGTGCAGCTATATGTTATCAGTTCACACTTGATTACATGCAGAGAACCTGTGCTATGTGGCTTCATTTGCCACACCAGAAGCCCTAAACTCTACTTTCCTCTGTCATCTAGAGATCTGGATGTCTGTGTCTCTCTCTCTCTGATAACAAACATTTGTATTTCCATACATGAGAAGTGAGCGCCTTACTTGATATGAATCTAGACTTGGATAAAATATGGGAATTTAGTTTGAGTCCCTCACTCTGAGTGAGATCTTGTCAAAGGAAGGTGTTCTTGGATAGAGAAGATGCTGCCGGATAGAGGAAAGGCTGCAGGCAGGTCAGCATTCTGACATTTGGTAGATGAAGAAAATCAACTCTTGCTACAAATGGTATTGGAAGCAGTGTGGAAATGAGGGTTGGCAGCAGGAAGTAGCAAAGTCTTGTGGCACAGGTGGATAGGAAAGGCCCTATGGTCTCCCTGCTCATCACCCAGGCACACAAAAGCTGTAATGACCATTCATAGCTGTGGAACAATGGTAATTTACAGAATTACTAATACAAAAACTGAAATCAACTACTCATTCAAACAAGAACAACAAACTTTCTTTTATTAACTTTGTGTCGGTTCTTTGTGAATTTCACTTCATGCACCTAAACAGTTCATCTCCCTGTCCCTCAAAATCCATCCTCCATCCTTGCAATCTCTGCTCCCAAAACCTTTCCTTACAAAGTCTTTATATATGTTGATTTAAAAAAAAACCCTACAAGTATGTGTGTATGCAACTATAATATATCACAAGGTATGTACATGCAAATATATATCTGAAATTTGTACAGCTGGAAATTATGTACTGGGAAAAGAAATTCTATTCCAAGACCTTTTCCTATTAAGGCATCCATCATGAGCAATTCCTGGCATAGCGTTTACAGATAATCTCCCAGCATATAAATTAAATACAATATTCTTATCATACAGAAGAGTGATTTACAATATATATGGTTCTATGCCTTTCTTTGCTTAAGATGAATCATAGGGAACACTTCATCCCAAAACTTCTCCACTTATTCTACTAACCTCATAACATCAGTATGGTACTTTTTTTTCTATTACATATATTGCTACATCTAAGATCTTTCCCATGCATCATCAATCATATGTAAACACATGTAGATACATCACATGTATTATATATACACATGCCATACACACACACACACACACACGTATGGCATCACTATGTGTGTAGCCCCAGGTTTTAACATTCAAGGTCCTTATTTGTTTTGACTGAAATGAGTTAAACGACAGCAAATAACTAACCAATTAGTCTAGAAGGAAGAGCAATAATAATTGGCAACATCATTTACCATGTGGTACTTTGCAATTACACCTTTAATTCTTATTCCTTGTTGAGGTGGATATTAACACTCGTTGTTGTGATTCATCAGTGGAGAAAGCCGGGCCTTGAGTCCACTCAGGAAGCTTGACTCTAGAGCCTCTGCTGCTCTTCAAAAAGCGAGTTGGTTTCCAATGATTCTGTTGCTGCTGTGCTAGTGATGAGGCATTTATTAGGCACCTACTGTATGATCAGCAGCTGGCATGTATTATGTGCCACCTCTGTCAGGGTATTACAGTATGTTATTGTTGTCTAAGAGTCCTAATGAGGTTTAATCATTTTCTCAAAGTCTCCGAGATAATAAGATCTAAGAATGGAAAGGAGACAGGTCATCAGACGCCTGAGACTAAAGCAAGCAGAGGAAGGAATTCCAGGCATTCGCTTACATGCTTAATGTTCTGAAAGGCAGAAATGAAATTTAAATATATGTGAGATATAATTAAACCTATTCAAGCCACGAGAGGGCTAGGTAGGAAAAGCTGTCCCATGAGTCAGTGGGAGAGGATTGCAGTCATACTGGCAAGGGCATCCACAGCAGAGTCAAGCGCGGTGGCCTTTGTGGGACCCAAGGGGATCCTCATCCCAGGAGAGTATTTTCAAAAGGAGAGCTGACTGGTCCTCACTGATTGG
Organism: Ondatra zibethicus; assembly: GCA_004026605.1. Taxonomy (NCBI): domain Eukaryota; kingdom Metazoa; phylum Chordata; class Mammalia; order Rodentia; family Cricetidae; genus Ondatra; species Ondatra zibethicus. Next base: position 371,249 of record PVIU01000061.1, on the reverse strand, counting down.
TCCAACCTTTAAAACATTATGTTTTATGTGTCATGTTTCTATGACAATAGCCCTATCATGAGAAGAGGCACAAGTTGGCTCTGCTCCAAGTCAGGCTTTGTGGCCATGGGCAGCAGAATTGAGCAAATGTCAAACTAGGTAACGAGCATTCTAGGCAAAGCCAGAGCATGGGGCTTCTTCCATTGCAATCTACTCTCTGTCACATCCATGGTATGACTGCCATGTTTCTGGAAATCTTCATGATGAATTCAAACCTATGTAGTCCTTTGAAGGTAACCTGTGTATTTGATGTTTTCTAGGTCCAGTTATAATTTGTGACTGAAATTTTGTGCATTGGGGGCTTTTATTAGTATCTGTATTGTTGATTTTTTGTCATGTTTGCAAGTTTTGCAATCTCGGTCATATCTATGTGTGGCCTTTTGCGCTGAAGTGACCACACTTTCCTTGTTTCCAAATACCTCATTTCCCATCCTGGATACTGGCTATTGGTTGGTAGAAAATGTGTAAACATGCAATAATTTTTTACTTGGTAATTATAATAAGAGAAATAATTAAGCTATGTAAAACTTCAGAACGTATGCAAGGGATTGTATGTGTATTATCTGCTTTAATACCAGTTTCCTGTCATGTAGTCAACCTGATCACTATGCTATTTGGTGGTCGAGAATGAGGAGTCACGATGCTGAAAGAGGCACGACTTTCTCATACTCCGCAGCCTACGTGATGCTCCATGCTCACCAGTTCTGTGCCTGTGAATTCAACCGCCCACAGGTTGAAATAGTCAGAAAAAAGAAGTCATGGTATCAGAATGAGAAACATACAGACATTTTATATGGCTGTATTAATTATCTTTAGTATAATTTAGAGTATAGAGGAGAGTTGTATGGGATATATGTCAACACTGACTTGACCAATGCAGCTCTTGGGAACCCCTCACCTCCCCACTGTGAAGGATGGCTATGATTTCTATCCAGCATTGCCCTTCTAGACTTTTCAGCAAATATCACCATAAGAAGTTAGTATTCATCTTTAAAAAAGGCAATTTTCTAGTCTTTCTCATAACCACATCCTGTCTATGTATGAGCAAATGCCAAAATTTATTTATCAATTTCTTTCTTTAGAGACATAAAATTCATTCCATTTCTCTTATTGGCTCTACAGCAGTTAAAAACCCTGTGTATAGTAATTTTATTCTCTGGATTTGCTAAGAGAAAAATCTTTTCAGTCTGAGTCAAGATCTTTTAGATAAATTGTGACATCCTGAATTGGAATCATTTCATGGGAAAATTGTTGATGCACTCGGCATTCTTTTAAAAATGCCTATTTCAGCTCCCCCCTTTGGAATTAAGTCTTTCTATTAATTTCAAAATATATTTAAAAATAAGTATATGAGTAATTAATGTACGTTTATCAATACGGGGCCTAAAGAGTGGAGTTTTGCATTCCTAAGATGATACGCATAGACCAGGTTGCCACTCTTCCTCCACGTGTGTAACCTGAGTTAGCACTGGGCTACGGCCTCCAGCAGCTGCCAAAGCTGTCGTAGTGAGCACGGTCAGAAGAGCTCACTTGCAAGCAAAACTTCTTGAAAAGTGATCATCAAAGCTTTTCTCCTTGAAACTGAGCCACGACAGACAAACTTCCATCCCGTGACATTTCTAATATCTTTGTTCTTTTACCTTCTATGATTCATTTTCTTTAAATGCCAGCCTCAAGAGATCAAGGTTAAAGATTATATTGCTCTCAAGAAGAAGCCTAGATCAACATAGACATGAATATATAAATAAATTTTAAAAATTTCTGAGACCTTCTTATCTAATTCTGATGAGATTTTGAACCCCCCTTACACACACACACACACACACACACACACACACACACACACACACACACACACACACACATACACACACTGACACAGTACCCCTGATGAATATATTCCCTTATTTCCACTGGATAGCTTTAAATTAGTAAAAATCTATGTGTTTATTTTCTTAGGTTTTTAGCTTAAATCAACCAAGTGCGGCGACTTAGAATCCTCTTGTAGAGATGTCCCCACACGCAAAGAGAGTGGGCACAGATGACGTCAATCAGAACACAGCTTCCCCAGGGTTGATCTAAGCCTGAGTCTCCAGGGGCAGAGCTCTTAGACACATTCTTAGGGCAGAATAGGATGGGAAAGGAAACCAGAAGGGCATCTGAGAAAGGAAACTCTGCTAGGGGCTTTTAAATCTATATATAAATGTGCATCATCCTGTAGCCTTAGCACCAGGCTTGAGGTTCTTCCCTCTCCTGTAACTTTGCAGCCAGCCTGTTGTCTGAACTCAAACCCTCGGAACTACGCGTCTCCGATCTGAGTGTGTTCTTGGTCTCAAATCAATCTTGTCAGTCCTTGGAAAGCAATGCAAGATAATAAGTCGTATTCACCTGATTGCTTTCCTGCGCTGAGACAGCTAGTGACGCGTGTCTTCCTGATAACCAGGAGTTTCAGATCTGAGGCAGGGATAAAGGGAAGCTGGGGAGCTTGCGGAATCTAAATTTGACAGTGGATGGCTGAGGAGAGAGGGTCAGCAGGGATGGGATCCGTGACACATGCGAGAAGGGAACAAAATTTATCTGCCCTGGTTGCAATGATTAGATGTCTCTTTGTCTGGCTGCCTTATAGTGGGTGACTGATTGTCCCTGCCAGCTGGCTAATATCATAATTAGCAAAGTTGCTACCACATCTGCAAAGTTTAATCGAAAAATTTACCAGTGGTATGATGGCATTGTCACCAAGATCACCAGGGTCTCGGAGTCGACTTCTGCTCCAGGTGGAACAGCAAGGCTCTGTAGCTGAAAAATTGTGAATTTGTTCAGCCAAAGGTAGGTTTCCTTTATAATTCTATATCCAGGGTTCTCTTGTTAAGATTTTTGTGTGGTAGTTTTGTGGGTTCCTTCCTGTTTCATGACTGAAATGCGTTACTAAAAAATCCATATTTTTTGATCGTTTCTATCACATTCTCTGAAAGCTTTAAGATTTTATTTTTCAGAAATCTGAAAAGTCAAAATGACAATCAAATAGCTTTTGATACTGGGGATAGATCATAGAAGAATATTTTGCCTTTTCTGTCTAGTTGATTTTTATCATTTTTGGAATAACTATTTGGCAAAAGATATTAATTGAATATTTATATTGTGGAACATTGTAGGTTTTGGCTTAACCAGGTTAAAGCCGTTGTTTTGCTTCTTTTTACATGTCAACACAGAGGGATAAAGGGGCAGGCACAGATATGGAATGTGTAAAGTCTATCTTAGTTTGAAGAAGGGTTCAAATTGGAGATGGGTGGGCTTTGTACACACAAAGCAGGTGCCCCCTCTTATTTCCTGAATCGTCATTCTCCTCTAGGTCATCAGTCTAGCCCATGTTTGTCCTACCTGTATTTCCTTTCCACCGTGATTTGCTGGGGCTTGATTGAATATTCAAGCTCTGGGGTGTTCCTCGAATTATAGCCTTCATATATCGTTAATTAATGAGCGTGAATATTGATGAGGAGAGCCGCGTGTGCCTCTGCGACCATGCCTGCACACTTTATCTGAGCCCAAAGGAGGGAGGGAGGGTCTCAAGACTATGCAGGAGGCAAGTGTGGGTTATTTGTGCTGTGTCACAGCACCGCCATAATATCCTGGTGATTGACGTGCAAAAGAATTGGGGACACACATTATGGCTCGTTTACTTTCCCTTCATTCAGGCCGTTTTATCATGACCAGTCTTTTGACTTTTGCCTATCATGGTTGTCTTTTGTGCTCATAGCAGTGTTTAAACTATACAACATTTTTAAGAAGGAATGCATAGTATATGTGTTCTAAACGTGCCCAATTTCAACTTTTTCGTGATTTGATCCCTAACCTTAGAAAGCGTTATGTTCTCAATATATTCAAATTTGATAATCAAATTTCATATCATCAGCATAAGAAATGAATCACCCCTGCAGAATTATGAGTTTCGTAGTATTTAAGTATGCAATTAATTTTAAACACTGTTTATCCAAATTGTGGTATAGTTTGACTTAAGAATTCTCAAGTCGTCACTAAAGCTCCATGAATCTGGTCAGAGAAGCTGGAAGCGAAGAGTTTGATTGTTTTATTATATTCTAAGGTTCATTTTCATAGCACAAATGTGTCATAAAAAAGATCCTTTTATTCTTTAGCTTAGCGTACCCTTCACCCATATCTTCCATGTGCCAGACACTGTGTATCTCAATACACACCACAGACTGAGTTAGTGGATATAAGGAGTCTGCTGGCCTTCAAACATGATTAACGTGTGCTTCCGGCAAATCAATAGTCTTGCTTTTCAATAAGCTTCATCAACAGAACCAAAGAGATGACCATTTAGTCCGAGACAATGTGGAGGATTACGTCCCTCTAAACACACACCGCTGCTTTAACCAACACCTTATTGTTTTGTGTACTCGCGATTTCATGCTGGGAGGACTCTGATGAGCATCAGGGGTTCCCGCGGATTAGAAAGGGCTAGGAAAGTCAGTCATAGCTCAAGGCCTGACTTCCGTTGCTGTTTAAGAAGAATAAATTCTCTCTTAAGAGAAGTAGAAATGAACTTTTGTCAGAGTTCCAAAAGAATGTAATACTTTTAGTCAAATGTGGTAATGTAAAGAGAAGATGAGAGACACACAATGAATGAAACACATTCCTTCACATAATAAACGTCCTGCAGGTGACTGGGCCTGCAGCAATTTTACTGAAGACTCAACTTTGACTGACCTTTGTTGGGGTGATTAACCTTTGGAAATTAAAAGCCTCCTCTGAATTAGTCTGTCTAATTGAAATGCAAACTTCAAGTAGGCCCCGAGTCATTAAAATAGTAATAACAATAAAACCCTTGTATTTTAATTTTCTTTTTCTACATATCTCAGTGATGTGCTGTCTGGGGAGGACCAGAGCTCTGGTGAGAGCATTGATCAAGCATAAAAAAAAAAAAATTAAGAAATAATGAATATATAATGGGGAGCCATGGAGGGAAAATCCCAAGTACTATTTCTCTGCTACAAAACTTCAAAGCCCTTACCAAACCCAAGGCATGGAGCATGAAGCCCTGCCTTGTCAATGAATGTTCTCCATAGCAAAACAATGATCTTAGTGACTGCCCTATCTCTGTCCTAACCCACACTGATCATTGCACGCTAGGCCAGGGTTAACTTTATACAGTGGCTCCTCCAGACTATGAGCCTTCCACCATAGCTTCTCATTAAGCAGCCCTGAAAGCTGATTTCTGATGCCTGGAATTTCACTCGCATGATCTCCTATACCCTGTGACTGTAGTGAGTATTTTTGCTGAGCCCCAAACCATTATAGGAAAGATAGACTCCACCTCTTCAGAGATTCACATAACAATTTCGTTTTACTTCCCTTTGGTAAATCTTCTGGAAGCCTTTATGAAAAGTTTGCATATTCAGGGTGCTCCCAAAATGATTTTCCTTTCCCAGATCATACTGCTCTTCTTCTTACTAAGCCAGTGGATCTCTTTCGTATTGGGTCCTTCCACACAGTGAATGTGCCCTCCTTTTATGGGTCTGTGAGCTATTAAAATGGTAATAAAGGTTCCCTTCATATGGTATGCAATTCATTTCTCCCTCCTTTCATCAAAGAATCTGCTCTGAATGTGTAAAGGCAGAAAAGCCCAATGTATTGTAGTATAAAATTAAGAAGCCCGAGGAGCTATCATTTATTTTTGCACCAGCTTTTCATGTGTGCTCTTAACACCGTTCTCAAAGATAGGCTTTTACGCTAGGCCTGTGAAGAAAGTCACAGAAGTAACACCTGTGACAGAGAGACTGCGATGAATCAGCAGGTGGAACAACTCTAGCCCCCTCCAGAGACTTCTAATGCCGTGAAGCACAGGTTGACAATATCTTTAACTAGAGTATGTAGAAAACCCCCGAAACATACACTATTTATTCGTCAGACATAGGGGAATTGGTGGAAGTTCTATGTTGGTTAGTCTCAAATCCAATCATTTGTTTTGCTTCATTGTGCTTTAAAGACATGTGTGTGTGTATGTGTGTTTTCTTTATTTTCTGACAATCAGTTCCTTTCTGATCTAACTAATCCCAAACCTGACACCTTCCCTTGTAGTCATGAAATAAAATCATTTGCCATTAATAAACCAAGATTAGCCCGTCTGATATTTGTATGGACTACACATTCGTGTTGGAGTCCTTCTGTTTCGAACAAAATCAGACTTTTAAAAAGGAGCCATTGATGGCATTTAATTCCTTGCTTATTGTCCCTTGCTGTGTATTGTGTCAGCAACTTAAGTTCACAAAACTTAAGAGTATGCCTCTCATGAGTGGTTTTATTTCACCTAACAAAAGAAAGACAGAAAGTTGCAGATTTAAGGGTTTTCAGAATTTCCTTTTCATAATTGAAAAGCTGTCACCTACAGCTTTTTCAAGATGCTCTTCTCAACAGACACTGGAGGAAAATGACTGGCTAAGAGTAGTTAAGTGAACTATTTCTTATCATTTGCTTGAGATAATCTAAGAGAAGAAAATACTCAAGAAATGACAAACACCTCACCAATTGACTTTCAAGATTAATGAGAGCAATTACTTCCATAATTCTAATTTTCACACAACACTGACCTAGTAAAGTCGGGTGGGCCTGTTTGGCACTGTGTGTGCAGTTTGTACTAAAATTATCACACTATTTAGTTTGCTGACAAAGAACTAGTAAGCACTTAAGAACAATTATCTTCGAGGGCTGGGAAGATGGCTCAGGGGTAGAGAGATTGCCCCACAAGCATGGCAACCTAAGTTTCGGTTTCTGGAATCCACTGAAAGGACTGACCCAGTAGCACACAGATCCGAGAAGAGTAGAGCTCCCCTATCTGGAGGGGGGAGGTAGAGGCAGGATAGGTCTGGACTAGCCAGCTAAGGGTCTGCAGAAGTGAACAAAACAGAAGGTGAATGAGGTCTGACTCCCAAGGAAGGTACACTGACACACACACACACACACACACACACACACACACACACACACACACACACACACACACACACACACAGAGCTGTCTTTAAAAGGTTTATGCATACTTCTCTTTCATTTAACATTCATAAGAACTCGGTTTGACTAAGAAGTGTCTTTGCCACACTTTCTTTAAATGTGCCTCTTGGTGACTGGACGTTGACACTCTGTGGGTAAATGTGCCTTTCTATTTGATAGCTTCCATTACTGAAATTGTGTTCCAAAGATAGCTTCTGTCAGGTTTCTGGGTTGTAGAAAATTGTTCAGTTGTTTATGATAAATTTATCTAAAGGCTACATGGAAAAACATCATTTTGATAAACATTACAAATAAACAGCAAAAAAAAAATGTGCTGGAATCCTATAATGTGAACTGCTTAGCAAGAGAACTTTTGTCCCCATTTCCTAATCTGTTATCAAGGAGAAAAGCTAGGAATTATCCTGAGTTAGACAAAAATCAGATCCCATAAGGTTAGCCCAGCACGTTCTGGGCTTGGAATGCACAGATACAGTGTTACTTGGTGATTTTATTTCTACCTTCCGAAAGTTGATTCTGTTGGTCTGTAAATTGTCTGGAGTCAGCCCAAAAGAGTGTGAGAACTCCACCTTCGCCTCCTCCCTAGGGGTTTTAGGAGACTCCTGGTCCATGGCAGGAACTGAGGAAGTGTTAGTTAAATTGGATCGACAGAACCTCTTCCCATTCAACTAAAGCTAAGGGGGCTGAAGCCCTACTTCATTAGGAAGGGCAGGTGTGCAGAAAGCAAAACCGCACTCTGAGGAAGACGTTGAGAGAGTAGGCAGAGAGATAGATGTGATGACCTGTTGATAGATGGATAGGTCGGTGGGCTGATACGTCCTAAATTGTTCCCATATCAGATGGTTCTTAACGTAAGTCACTTGTCGACTCATTACTTGCCAAAAATCCAACCAGTATCTCCAAACAGCTCAGAGTAGTTCCTCAGACTTAGCATTTCGGTTTAAGTCTTCACAGAGACAAAGCAAACATCGAACAGTTCATCGCATTTTGAAAACAAGTTCGTAGTCTGACTAAAGGCCATTATGTAGAACTAGGAACTCTGAATAATTGCTGGCATAGAAATGGGGGTGTGAGGGTGCTATCGTGGCTCCAAGTGTGAAAGGATTCCTGGCAGAGAGGATTTCAGCGTGTGGTGAAGTGAGTCACCAAAAGTCAGTCCTGCCTGGAGATGGGAGGCAAGATGGATTAGCAAGTGTGAGCAGGGTCCCTGCAACCATCACCCTCACCCCCCCAAACCCCTCCCCCCAGTTGTAGGAATCCGTGAAGATTCATTAGCCCATTTGCATCTTGCTTGATGGTGATTACACTTTTAGGCAGCCATGAATCAACTTCACTATATGGAAACATTGAGGAAAACATTTATAAGAAATATGATATAATTTCTGAAAATACAGGCCAATTAAAGACTGAGATTTAATTTAGGAATTTTACTCTGTCTGCATGATGTATATATTAATGTTGATTTTTTTCTCTCCTCATTCTTCATTTTCATAAACAAAATGAGATTTTTTTTTACTTATTGACATATTACTGAAGAATTGAGCTTTTCCCCCAAAATTACACATTTTTTTGCATAAATGTGCCTAATTACCTGAATTCAGTTTTGATTAGCAGTGTTAATTGATGCAGCTGTGGACGGGATCTGTTTACCTAAATTACCATGTGCAAACAGCAATATGTCTGGAAGTGAATATAGCGAAGTGAAAATACTAATTAGCCAAGACAGATTGTTATTCAAGTCACATTGTGGGGCTTTCTAATGAAAGCCTGGATGTGTCAGGGTTGTATGATATTCAGACAGAATGTCTATATTACATATGATTGCTAAATTTAATTCATCAGAACAGATGGGACGTCAGCCAGGCTTCTTCTGCCTTATTCCTTTATTAATGTGAATATTTAGCTAAACTGGAGATACATTCGTATGTTTTTGTCAGAAACTCATTGTATGCTTTGACAGTGTGCCAACCCTGTGCACAGGGCCTTATCTACTTCTTGATCAATATATCCACAGATTATATCCACCTACTGTCCCAGAGATGAAGATAAATACACTACCATCTTGCAAGTTTAATCACACCATTTGGTTCATGTAACTGTAGAGCAGAAAGGCTAGTTAAAAACGCACCTTACACTGTATTATTTTTGCCATTTATCTTTACATCCCAAATAAGTAATAAAGAGCCAGTCCTAGAAGTCTTAAAAATTCCTGTGCATCCCCTGGACCAAAAGGTGAATGAATGTTCCTTATTTGTACGTGGTTTCTGTCTTCATTCCTTTTTAAAAAGCTAAGAAACAGTGGTCCTTTCCCAGTGTCTGGTTCAAAATGTTGCAGCTTTGTGCGTGTGTGTGTCTTTGTTTCTCATTACCCTTGTTTACCCTTGTCCTAAAACATGACCTGCTTTGCTTAAGGTTTCTCTCCAAAGGAAACATTCACATTTTACCGTCTGCTCTGGCTCTCTGTACTCATTAATGGCATTGTAACTCGCAGGTACCTGAAGATTATTGTACCAACCCTACATGTCACAGTGAAGAAATAATGGACCACTTTCCCTCTCCCAAGAGCCTAAATGACTGTGTCTAATGCATGATGCCTCCTCCTCCCAAAGGCTGGGGAGATAAGGCCTCTTGACTCCACCTGAAGGGCTTAAGGTCTCTTGTTAGATATTTTAAGAAGCCACGAGCAAAATGGGGATAATTTTCATGATGCAAATTTGAACATAATTATAGTTTGGCATATTTAATTTAGGCTTAAGTGAGAATTATAATTGCCAAAAATTTAATTATTTCAATTATGCTAATGTCTATCCCCAAAGTTTTGCGTAATTTGGGTTCTTTAACGTCAACAGAGGCATAACAAAATTACAATGGAATTTAATAGGAAAAATAAGAAAATCTGAAACAAGGAATCTGTCCTGTCCACAGTTTTGCTATCAAAATGTAACTGTGGTGCTGACTAGGCCCAGAAAAACTCGAAGTGCTTTACAGAGCTTAAATAAAAAGCATGCAGGGTGTGTGGGGGGGCAATGCATATCAAACAGTCCATTTTCCATATCAGTACCAATCCTAGCATATAACTGTTTTGGACTGTTTACTTTCTGATTAATGTGGATAAGCTCAGTACCTTTTAAAATGAAATTCATACATGTCATAATGATGACCACTGTCATTCATTCTAAAGGTTCCTGGTATAGATTTTCATATTTGTGGTAAAACAAACAAACATACAAACAAAAACAACTTAGGTTCTATTTCCCAATGGCTGAAGGCAACTTACTGCATGTTGTATAGATGATCTCAAGGACTAGAGGATTATGGACTCAAAGTGTGTGTGTGTGTGTGTGTGTGTGTGTGTGTGTGCGCGCGCGCGCGCGCGTGCTCACACGCGCTCAGAAACACATTAGCAAAGACTTTGAATGCTGTACCTGGCCAACCAGTTCAATTATCTGGAATTTTGTTTTTTTTAACCCCTGTACTTCTGGGCGTGCTACAGAAACTGCTGGAAACCCCAGAACTATATACAAGACACAGTCATAAGAAGCAGCCCCCTTAAACTTAGTTCTGTTCCCTACAGAACAGTGTCTGGGCTACTCCTCGCTGCTACCAGGAGACTCTAATATTTCAGTGAAAACTGTTCTGTTCTTTTCTGTTCCCTTGGGCAGGCATGAGTGTGTTTTGTGTCGATACATGTAAGTGTTTCTGCAGGGGCACTTGAACAAGGGGAATAGGGTCAGAGATGTCAAATGAGAGATGGGGCTGTGGTGTCTTATCAGACTTCCAGGAAATTGTCTTGGGGCAAATCACTTAACCTTGGTGTGAAAATTAGTTAATTTTAAGAATAAATATATCTATCTTTCTGACTTATTAAGGATTTAGCACTTGTGCCCAAGGTTCAACTGATCTCCAAATGAGGTGTATGAATCTTTTCTTTGAACTCTAATTGGCGTGGGGGGGAGGCAGGTCTGACTGAGCTAAAGGCTGAAGGACTTAATCCTTTGAAGAAATTTTGATTTACTTTTAATACTTGTAAGTATTGCTAATGTATTCTAAGATTAATTTGACTCTTACTGCTTTACTTATTCAGGTTCCCTTTCTAAAGTGTAGATTGAAGACTCCCCAAAGGAGATAGGCTGCCTCGGGGAGCCTTCTCACTCCCTTCACACAGCCTTATTTCCCAGAGGTGCTATACACACAGTAGGTGCCCTGAGTGCCCTTGGAATGACTGGCAGTCACCAGATTAAGAACCTTGGCCACTAATCCTGTTTGTCACCCTGAGTAACTATTTCATAGGATCTGTAGCCCTTACCTAGGGATGCGAGCCTCCCGAAGACACTGGAAAACATCCAGAGCCCCCGGTTATTTGAGGTTATTTGAAGCTGTAACGTCTCCCTCAGTTTGTATCCTGGCCAAAGGAACGCTCACATCTCACAGCAGGTGTGGTTCTGCTGAAATGCTTCTCAGATAAGCATAGCATGTGCTACCTGGGGTTGCTGCCCATTTGGGATGAAAGGACTTGGACTGGTTAGCAAATCCCTGTGCACAGGTACTTCAATTTAGGGCTGGCTAATTGTTTAACCGTGGGGCATTTTCTTAATTCCCCTCGACCTTAGTTTACCCTTCTGAAAATTAACTCTTTATGTTGGTCATCTATGTTTGTATGATGCATACTTTAACCCAATACTTAGTCTCATGAGGAAGTACTAACTGTAACCACTATGGAAGATGCAGTAGCTCACTGGAAACCCATAGGCACAAGTCTGGGGAAATGCTCCAGTCAGTAAAGCCTGGAAGGCAAGCTTGAAGACCTGATTCTGGATCCCTTAGACTCACACAGGCCAGGCATGCTGGCACAGGCCAGTCATGTCAACACTGGGGAGGTAGAGACAGGCAGATCTCTGGAGCTCATTGGCCAGCAAGCTTCGGCAACCTGAGCTCTGAGTTCAGAGGGGAAGCTTGTCAAGTAACATGGTGGAGACTGAGAAAGACAGCCAATGGCAAGCTCTGACCTCTTACATGTATGCAAATGTGCACATGTGCACATACACAGAGAGGGGGGAGGGAGAGAGAGAGAAACAAAAGCATCTGGTGAAAACTTGAAAATGGTACTCATTAGCTTGTTTAAACTTTATGCCTTCATAATATATTTATGCCTCATGTCATGAAGTTTTGTACAAATATGCAGGGCAAGGGATAAAATCAAATACTTGGCTTTTTGAATGTCCACAATACTTCTCCTCTCCGTTTTTCTATTAATCTCTAACTACTAACATTTCACAGCTCAAAAGCCATTATGTACATATTGTTCTGTGTGGTTTCTCATCAGCAGAACAGGGCAAGGAACATTGCCTTCACACTTAGAAATGGGGCATAGTAGCTTACCTCAGTACTGTGACTGCAGTGGGAGAGAGGGGAGAAGAGAGGGAGAATACACTTGGCATCTTTCCTGGACTGTTTGGATAAAAGCACACAGGTCTGTGTATCTGTGGGATAGTCTCTGTAACCAACACTGTATCCAAGGGCCCAGGATGAGGCTATTGAGAAATCCAGACTATTAACCAGGCTTTGACAAGCAAAAAAAAAAAAAATTAGTTTCTCCTTCTCAATATACATTTACCAAAATATCCTCATATTATTTATGGTGATTAAATATATACTACTTGTATTATATATATACTTGTATTAGGGATTGACTGGAAAGGGTTAGAGCTGGAAAACCTGAGACCAGAACTGAGGTCTCCCTTAAACCTAGAAAAATGTCCAGTGACCTAAACATGGGAAAGCATCTACAGATTTCTTGATAGATTAGCACATACATAGGAGTAGTAACCATACCTCTGGTCCCAGTACTCTAGTGATAAGGGCAGGAAGGTAAGGGTTCAGGGGGCTCTTCATGAGACCCAGAAGAGACTGGAGAGGAACACGCAAACACCTTTCATCCGTAAGATAGTTTTAAAGATATGATAGAGGCGTAGCGGGTTGAGGGCATTGTGCCTCTAAGCATTCTAAACTAAGCTATGATCATGTACCTATTCTTCAAAGGTGCAGAGGTTAAAGTTGTAAATCTGACCTCTTTTAATACTTGGGATATTAGGACGTGCATCCACTCATTGCGACATCCATTCAACAGGCATTTGTTCCTCCTCATAGCCAGATACATACACAAGCTTAGAAGTCAGATGGCCAAGTTCCTATCTCCGCTCCTGTCCCAACTAGGGGCTGCGTAAATTGTATGGCTCTTCGGCTCTCTTGTCGGTAAACTTGGGTTGACTGTGATAAGATTGACATGGGCATTAAGGATGTGTGTAAGGAGCTCTTCCACTGCGAGGTACATATACTTGGGGATGGAAAGGTAGTTAAAGAATGGAGATAGTCATGTACTAGGTCAACCAATGAAGCATAAGATAGCCATGAATAAGTGCTGTATAACAGGACCCATATTCCATGGGCCTAGAGTGTAGAGCTAGGAAAGGACTTTTAGAGAAAGGGCAAAGAAGAGCAAAGATGTGTTGTATAGAGGGTGGCATGCTTTTGTTCAATATATGCAGCCCGATGGACACCTCGTTGGTAACTACTGTTAATTTAGGGACCTATGGCAGCTGTGCAGTTTAAATAGGACCAGAGTTCAAACCCAAACACACAGGGCATGATTTTCTATTCAGTGTGGTTGAATAGGACTGCATCCACCCCTGGCCTTTGATTCATGAACTCCATGGGACTAATTGACCCTGGGTTGTGGCCCTCTTTGACAGTGTACGTGGTAGAGTTGCCGTGTGTTTGGACTCACTCTGGGCTATGTCCAGCAAATCCAAATTAGATTTTTGTCATTAACTTGTCAAGCTTGTCTTAAGCCCCTTTAATGAGGTCTGCCATGGAATGTCTTTTATGCTCTGTGGCCTCTGTGCTCAGCCCCTGCCACTCTCAACTGTGGCTAAGGAATTAATGACGTTACCGCAGTGTTCGCTCGGGGGGGGGGGGTCCTGCAGCTTTGGAAAACATCCCCTCGTATGTCTTCGAGTATTTCAGTTCTGTTTCCTAGCTTCTAGGGTTTACATCCTGGGGGTGCATTCAAGTGCTCGGGAAATGAGACCAGATGGAAGTGACGATCCGCCATTCGACAAATGGCGTACACATTTCATTTCAGAGAGCCAGTGTGCATATGTCTGCCTGGATGTGCTCATACGTTGGGTTCTTTTCTGTTTCGTTCAAGCGGTTGGGATTTCAGTGAAGCGGTTACCTAGAATGTCAGCATGAAAATTTTTCTTGAGGGGAAAACAGGGCCTTGTGCTAAGGTATTTTGTCAAATAGGACTGGATGTGGGGGCAGATGAATGGCACCTAAGCATTTTTTTTTCTGACTTCCTATGGTTTGCTTTCCATAGCAGTCACCAATTCATGGCATAAATACATCTATTGTCTATGATACCCCTACAATGTAAACTCTGAGGGCAAATATTTTTATGCCATTTAGCTTTCTAGTGCTTGGCGTGTGCTAATGAACAAATTGGCGGTGACTGGGATAATGAAATGGTATTTTTGTTCTCCATCATGCTGAAGGCAACACAGCAGGAAGAGATTTTTTTAAATTTTATTTTAAGTGATAGACTTGTGTTTTTGGACAAGGTTGATGCCCACCTAACCCTTATATGATATTTGCTATATGCACTGTATATGCACTATATACTGCTATATGCAGTATATAGACACTGTTCTCAGCACTTTACCCCTAACCCAAACAGAAACCTTTGAAGCAGGGGCCACAGCCTTCCTAATTTTATGTGTAGGGACATTGAAACATTGGTACTGTGTGACAGAGTCATGTTGTGATCCATTATTCTTATATTCTACATCACATATTATTGAAATGTGGCCTCTGGGGTTTGACTATAAGTCATATCAGGAATTCATCCACCCTCTCAATTAACACAACCTATCACATCCCATTCTTAAATATGCTATTCAGTTCAACCCAACAGTGCAAGGAGGAATGAGTCCCATTTTTACCCTGAGACGCAGTTGTCTGAAGAGGTGATCATTGCCTCCTTCTTCGATCTCCCTGCCTACCTTCTCTTCAGTAGGAAAAGAAAAAGAAAAGGCATGATTAATGCTACAAATTAGCACTGTGGGGTTCTGTGCTGGTTAAAATAGTCCATTAACAAGCCCAAAGCATATTGTCAGGCTGAATGGAAAATTTGGTACTGAGGATTTAATCTTAGCTTACTCATGGTGACTCAGATTCATTTGACACAAATTATGATAGAACGATGAGATTTAAATAGAAGATTAACACACACCACATTTAAAAGCAAATGCGCCAGGCCAGTTGGGTTTTGTTAGGTTTATTTTCAAAATTGGTTAGTTGGTGCCTTAGCACAGAACATATATGGTGTTATAGGCTCTGTCTCAGTTGAATGTCAGAAAAAAATATGGAGAAGCCGAAACAGAATTGTAAGCTTCCTAAAAGCCGGTGAACACTAACTCTGAGTATATGGGATGTAATGACTAAAACGTCTTTAGAATAAAATTGCATGCTAAGGTACAGGGTCAAGGATGCCATATCTTTAGGATAATTAGACATTTGCCTATTGGACATTTTCCGCCTTTCCTTGTATTTACCCCCCCCACCACCGAAGCATGATGTCACCAATCTATTCCTTTTTCACGATTGCCTATCATTCCAGATGCCCAAAGCAATTTTTTTTACAGCCATTTCTCCCCTGAGCTAATCAGTTTCATTAAGTCCAAAATGAAATGGCTTTATTTGGGGTTTGCATCCTTTTGGCCTTTTATAGAAAATACAGTTACATATTATGGGACCTTGCTATTGTCATCTTATGTAGTGGAATCTTCACTCCTACTCCCCCAAACTGAGACTGTGCTTAGAGATTTCTGAGCAATATTAAGTACTTAGTAACAAACCCTGATGATGTATCTTTGGGCATTTATTGTGAAGATCTTCATCTACCTTGGAAAAAAAATGCAAAACATCATTTTACAGATAACTTCATGGTTTTTCCCAGTCAGGGTTAGATCAACAAAGCCATGTTTCTAATACATGATGGATTTCCTTGCAGACCTTAGGCTCTCTCTATATTGTGACATTGGCTGGTCCTTATTTAATAATCACTTATCATCGCCATGATAACTGAATCTCCAAAAATCACTGCCAGTATTCACAGTCTCTAAGGGGTATAATTGTGGGTGCTGAAGAGGAAGGAAGCATGAAATCTGATTTAAGGGGAGCTGAAAATGTATCTTCATCAGTACCATCTACCATGTTTTCATCATGCATCCCAAATTTAGATGCCACTTTTTTCCATGAATGACTTCTTCCAGGGGTGGACGGACAAGGCTGTTTTATTAGCATTTTTTGTTCCTAGTCCTATATGTTATGTGAAAAGTAATAATTTTCTGTTTTTGACTATTTTTGCTCATAGAAAGTTAAAATTTTTTTTAAAAAAAGATAGTGTTATCTATCTTTCCTAGCCTACACTGACCACACACTTGCCATTCTCCTGCCTTGGCTGTCTGAGTATTGGGATAAGAGGCACATCCATTATAATGTAATTGAATAAAGGTTTCATATATAAAATGTGTAGCAATGATGTTTTGAAATATGCATGCATCTGAGAACGGCTCAACTGAGTTAAGTAATGCACTCCCCCACAGATGTTTCTATGTATGTTGGGGCCACTTCACATCTATTTTTAGTGATTTTTCAAAAATTCATATGTGCTGTTATAAGCTATAGTCACTTTGTTCAATGCATAGCTCTGGAGCATATTTATCCAAACTAAATTTTTACCCTTTGTACACATTCACTATATTCCCTAACTCCTACTTCCTTCCCCAGCCCCTGTGTCATGTTGTCCTCTTTGGGCTCAGCATTTCAGACTGGACATCTGAGAGGGTTTTGCCTGTGCCTGGCCTGCTTCCTTCCCCACATGGTTCTTTGGTTTCATCCGTGCTGTTGCAAAGGTCAGAGTTTCTTCTGCTTCAAGGCTGATAGCATTCCAGCTTTTATTTACACCTCATTGTCTTTAGCCACACATCTGTTGACTGAAACTTAAGTTGATTCTGTTTCTGGGATCTTGTGACAAATGCCACAATGAACATGTACTTATAGATACCTCACCAGCAGGCTAACTTTATTTTAATTTTGTAATTTGCGCCCAGTGTGGGATTGCTGGATTCTGAACTGGCTGTGCTAATTTACACTCCCACCGATGACCTTCAAAGCCCCCCACGAGGACACTTCCCCACGTCCTTGCCAGTGCATTATCGTTTGATAGTAGTATTCTAAAAGCGGTGGCTTCATTTCTCAATGTGCTTTAATCTGTATTTCTCTGGTAATTAGCAATAGGTGAGCATATATCTGTTGGTTATCTGTGTGTTATCTCTTGAGACAAATCCTTTATCTCTTTTGCCTGTTATTTATTTGGGTTCCTTGTTTTCCTGCTGTTGGGTTGCTTGAGCTCTCTATATACTTTGTGTACTAACTACTTGCATGACATGTAGCCTACGGATACTTCCTCCCATCCCTTTTGTTGCTGTTGTTGCTTCTCTGCTGATTGGCTCTTTGGATGCGTGGATATTTAGCTTGCTTTCTTTTCCATTGGTTCTTTTTCATGCCTGTGTTTCAGGCCATAAAGCAGTCATACCCATACCCATGTGCACACGGGCAGGACTAACTGGGCTAAGTGGGTTATTTTGGGTATGGAAAGAAGAGGACAAGGAATTGGGAGGGAAATGGGCAGTGGTGGTCTGGGCGAAGCTGAGGGATAGTGGGAGTGAATCTGATCAGAACACGTATAGCTGTATAAAATTCTCCAAGGATAGATACATAATAAAAAATCATTTTTTTATTTTTTATTATTTATTTTTTATTTTATTTTCATTATTCCAATATCAGGGAGATGTGGCTCTGTTTCCCTCCAGTACTTTTACAGCTTCAGGTCCTTTGCTTAGGAATTTAATCCACTTAGTGTTTCTGTATGCAATGAAATAGGCTCAATTTCATCTTCCTGCACCCAGGTGCCCAATTGCCCCCGCATCATATTTTAAAGACGCAATCTTCTCACAATGTGTATTTTTGGCATGTTTGTTGAGGATCCATTGACTGTTAAAAGTTTAGTTTATTTCAGGGCTTTCTAGTCTATTCCATTGGTGTAAATGTCTGTTTCTATGGCAGCTCCATGCTGTGTTGATTGCTATAGCTTTGTATATTTTGAAGTTAGGGAACCTGATGTTTCCAATAGCTTTATTCTTTTTAATGTAGGGTTTTTTTCCCTACTACATTATAAATCTTAAGATTCTTTTTTTTTCTATTTTGGTAGAAACAACATGAAAATTTTGATAGGAATTTTTTATTGAATCTGTAGATTACCTTGGGCGATATTCGCATTCTAATAACATGAGTCTACGGACATGAAAAATCTGATGCTTCCTTCAGTTCCTTTTGCTATTTTGTAGGTTTTATTGCATACGTCTTTATATATACCTCTGCATCTATCTATAAAACATGTTTTCTAGATCACTTATTAATGAGATTGGTTTCATGGTTTCTGTTACTAGCACTCATAGGGTGTGTGAGCATGAGTGCTCAGCAGCAGTTTTCAAATGTGAACGGCATGTGACCAGAGCTGTGTAGAAAACTCAGAGACATATCCCAAGGCTGACTTTCCACTACCCGTAGAACCTTGCTATTTGCCAGTGTATGTCTCCTTCCCCCTTCCATAGGTCAGGAGGCCAAGAATCACCTTTGTGAAGCAGCCACCATCCATTGGAGATTCCAAATTGATGGCAAAGTGAGAAAGCCAAATGATATTTTGGTGGAAATGCCCTTTCTTGGAGTTCCAAGTACTATATTGATGCCTTTTAATGATTAAAATGAATACCCTGCCATGGTGGTACAGTCCTAGAACCCTAATGCTGAAGATTTCAAGGGCAACATGGGCTACATAGAGAACTCCAGACCAGTCTTGGATGTACAGTGAGACCTTGTCTCAAAACTAAATAAACAAATCAAGATAATGCATTGTTGAGATATGGAGCCATTGTGTTTCAACTATGCACCATGATTCTTGCTTGACTGACTTATCTGTGTCCCTTGATTAGCAAATCCTTAATTCTTTCTATTGCACAGTACGGGAGAGTCCTAAACTTCTGCCAGTTGTTACGAAGTTCAAAGTTCAGTTAGAAGTCACATTCTTGCTTCTACGGGATAAATTCTAGCTTTGGGATCTTTATTTCCTTGACTCCTTTTTGGAGGGGGGAGTAAATTTGTATACTGTCATGTCATGATGAATCCATTGTCTTTAATGGTGTCTTTCCTTAATGTCATTAGATACACGCAAGTTAAGGTGGGATGGTATTTAACTTGCTAAGTTCTAAAAATCACAAAACGTGGAATCTTCATCACCTGCTGAAGGAGGTAAAAACAGTGCTACAGCACCTAGGTTGCCTGCATACCCTATACCTGACATAAAAGCCTTTCTGATGTGTGAAGTTTACCACTGTCTCATAAAAGGGATGACTGAGCTAGTCATGTTAAGCCATCTTTCCCAAAGTGAGCTACAACTGATTTTAAAATGGGACTGGTTACAAAGGTCACGGTCTGCTGTCATGCCAGCCTATACCGTGCTACTCTCTCAGAAGTAACATCTATTAAAGATTTTAAAAAAAAGAATTAGCTTGAGTTCATGGACCATTGCTAATAAAAACACAGACTATTATCTCATTTTCAAGCCAGGCTCCCCTGTCCTCTTGGTAACAGAATCACTCATTCCATCATTTGGTATGCCATCGAGAAACCTGGGGAAAGGCAGGAAAGAGAAGGGGGTTGAAAAAAAATTGAAGATTTACGTCTGAGTACCTGATGGCTTGTAAACGAAGTAAATGGAAGATATTTGGCTTTATTTCTGTTAAGTCAAGAAAAGGGGTGGGGAGTACTAGCGAAAAGGTGAGTAGAGAGTGTTCAAATGGTGATAATGGCCAAATGAAGCAAAGGAATCAGAGTTCAGAGCTGGGAGTCACTTCCTCATCTCCCTGGTCATTGCACCCTTCACGGAATGAGAACGTTCATTTTGGCTTTCAAGCTAGAGTTGTCACGCAAGACGAATACGTTAATTTCGTATCTTCTCATCCCTTTCTTTTGGGGAGAAGCATTTGGGTTTTCTGCTGTTTATTATTTCAAAGGCATCTATATGCTAATACATTTTATGCTAATTATTTTCATGTTTGCCCCTCAGGTTATGCTTCGCATCACCCACCAGGGAGGATCATCTCTCATGAAAACTTTCAAATTTGATTTTGAAAATTTATTCAGAAAAATTTAAGCCACGCTCTTTTTCCCAACACAAGAAATAATATGCTCTGGAGAAGCCTCTAATTCACAGAAAATGGACTGGGATAACATTCGGGTTCTCATCCCTACCACAGTCCTCTTGAGAAGGACGGCCAGGTACACAAAGCATTTAACATTCTGACATTGAAGTAATGGAAGCATGATTAAAATAGAAATCTAATAAGATGCTTTGAGAAACCACTAAATTACTCTGTGTGGTCCAGGAAGGAGGAAAGGGCTGTTTTTAATCTCTCCGCCATGTCTGGGATGTGTTACTGTTTCTCTTGCTATAGTATGGTGTTTTAAATTGTGTGCCATCTTTCTTTAGCATTGTTTCTAAACAGTTAATTGTGATAGTGTTGATGCCTGCAGTTGAGCCTGTGCACGCAGGAAGGACTAGGAAAAGTAGAAATAAATAAATAAATAAAGCAGAACAAAAACTCCTGCAATAAGCTATCTTGATGTTTCTTCCAGTACTTTTATAATGGAGATTTTCTCTGTGAAATTGTCATTTGTTTTAAGAGCAAATTGCTATATGAAAAAGAAATTATTTGATTAGCCTGTCTTTATAACATTTTTCAGGACGTTCTTCTTTAGAAGATAAATAGGCTTGATACATAATTCCTCGACAAAACGTATCAAACGTGGACAATTTGGGACAGTGTCTCACAGTTCTTCCTGGGTGGCAATTGGACTCCTTTTGTTTTCAAGCACTTTGGGAAGACCAGAATGTCCTAGTACCCTTTCCACATTTTTCTTAGTCTTGTTCTGTACTGGAGAAAAGCAATGAGCCTGAAATACTGCAGGGAAGAGGGGGCAGCCATCCTGCAGATTCCAGTCCATTCTGTGATCAGCCTCTTCTTCCCCTGTTCCTCTCCGCACCTTCCACCAGCTGTGCCTGAATGCCTTTCTGTATTTTACATTCGCCCACTCTGAGTTCTTACAGCATTTTGCCCGAACTGCAACCGAATCTGTTGGAATATCTTCTATTGACTGGCTTATTTTAATGGCCCTTGAGTTCCAAGACACCTTTGTTCAGTAGGAAAGTGTCTTTTCAGGCTTGGGGGAACAAAGGTCCCTTTCTAGAAAGGGACCTGATACCTTAAGGAAGCTCTCTTCAAATGAAGTACGGAGAGAGGAAGCCAACAAAAAGCAGGTGACAATAAATACAAGAACAACCTTTGCCAGACAGCCAAGCAATATTCCAACATTTTTAGCCATAATCTCTATAAACAGGATGAACCATTGCTGGGGCTATGTTAGTAAGTCAGCTATAACAAATGTTTGTCCAGTAATGATAAAATAGTATTCTGTTGAGATCTGACAATGTATAATGCATTTTGCTCCAGTCAAAGACCTGCATTATTTTATGTGGTAAACTCTGGTGACCCATCATTGTTATCATTTTATTCTACCTACTTACCCATGACAATCACATTTTCCCTTGAAAGTTGGGACTCAAGAATGATTTATTAAACTACCACAGTAGCCCTCATATTGCTCCAGCGAATAAGTACTTTCTTCTCATCTCTTTGATTTTTTCAGTGAATAACTCAAAGATAACCCAAATAAGAACAACAATCTGTCTATCATTAGGCACCAGCATTTAGCAGCTGCCGATTCTGAACCACGAACCACACACCCTGGTTAAGGCGGCTTCTAAGAGTGTATTGTATTCCTTGTGAGCTGAGTTCCACAAGCACAGGAAACACAGAGAGCTACACAGTTTGTCTACAATGGCTGGAGTTGAGGTAAAGTTTCAGAGACCCTGGCTTTCACTCCCCGAGAGCAGTAAAGTTGGCTCAGCACATCCCTCAGGGTGTGCAGTGTGCAACGTGACTGGAGACTAGCCTTTCTGGCTCTGCCCTGCCTGGGTAACATAGTTTGAAGCTTCAAGCTTTGGAAGAAATAAGCCTTGGTCTGAGTCCCAGCTTGAATACTCGCACATTTTCAAATCTCCTGGCTTCCCTCGGCCCCATTCTTCAGTTCAGTTTACTGAAATTATCTGTGAGAACTCAACAGGACTTGGACAATGTGTTTTTGTAATGCTCCACACGGTAAATGCTCAACTAATAGACAATTCTATTAAATATTATCTTCTCTTATCATTGCTATTTTAATATGAATGACTTGCTTTTTTGCTATTAATGATATTCACAGGTAAAAGACTTGGACTTTTCTTGAGTAATATTAACAGTACAAGGAGATGGACTTGTACTAAACACTTTTGCAAGTAAAATGGTAAAAATAAAAATGTAGGAAGCTCCCTATGTTAAACGTGATCTAGTGGAGGCCTATATCACAAAGGTCTAGTATGACCTATGAACTTTATTGAACATAAGGTGGAAATTTAAAAATGTCACCAAATTTTATTGCTTATCTCTAACCAATACCAACTATTCAGGTGATCCTGAAAGAAAGGCAATTACAAGCAAGAACTTCCTGCCCTTGCTGCCAAGAATCCAGATGTCCAACTAATGAGCTTGCTTCATCCTTTTGTGAAGGGCACTTGACATTATGCAAAGCCTCCTTGTGATTGGCCTCCTTCGTTGCTGGTTGTGGTGGTCTGTAGATAACAGGGCTATAGAACTAACTGATCAGCATGAAGGCTGTCCATAAGAAAAGACAGCCTGCTGACTGAAAGGCTCTAGTGAGCTGCCAAGATACCGCCTTGGGTCCGGAACATCTTAGGAAAGCATGCAGACAGGTCTCAGGGCCGTTAAAAAGTTTATCTCTGCTTCTAAATAAGAGTAAATAGGATTGGGTTCACTTCCCCACAGAAAGATGAGTCAGATGCTAATAAAATCTTTGCAGAGCTGTAAAGGATCATGGCGTTCTGTATTGAAAAGTCAGCTTTAACTTCTAATTGGATGCCCACAAAAAAGGAGAGGCAGAAAAGGAAAAAAAAGACCCACAAATAAATTTGCTAACAAAGGTTCTTATTGTACACCAATCTCATTTAAAGGGAGAAATCTTCGTTTTCCCTTTGTCTTGGGGAAGATTTTAATGACAGTCGAATCTTTAGTAGAATAGTCTTGTCAATGGAGCTTGGTTATGCTTTGTTTAATTTCACTCTCTCCCGTGGGTTTCCCGCTTCCCTGCAACCACCCTTCAAATATACACCAGCAGAAAGCTGGTGCTTGCATGTTGCTGCACTTCCTGGCATTTCGTCTTAATCATTTCCCCGGAGTAAACATAGGTTTCCCTGTGCTTAGCATACAGCAAAAGTGAACTAAATAGCAATTACCAGGAAATAGCCACAGTTGAGTTACACTGATGCCTCCCTGTGCTGCCCTTCCATTTTGTCAGTCTGCAGAGGGAAGATGGAGAGATTTCTCTTCAAATGGGCAAGACTTCGAATTTTTCACAGTCACAAGCCAGAGAACAGAGTCAGAGAGGTTTTCATTTGTAAGATTGCCTTTCTCTTATCTGCTGGTCTTGTCTCCCAGACTGTCTGTCCATCTCTAGAAAGCAAAGTCAATAAAAATGATTAGAGTTGGCATCTCACGCACATACACCCTTAAAGCATGAAGCAGTGGTGTGCGGGAAATATTTTTCTGACCTTTTCAAATTGCATCCAACTGTCTCGGGAATTTCTCAGGGACTCGAGGTAATAAGGTTCAATCCGTTTTACCGTCTGCCTCAAATTTAGTTCCTCTGGAGCTCTGGAGCTGGAACTTATCTATTCCTTGCATCCTGACCCTGGCATCCAGTCTGTACGGAAATCCATGCATCTCATCTTTTTTCCACTCCATCTCAGTTTTTTTCTCTTTTGCCACAGTATGGAATCTACGACCATGTCAGATTTCCATGTACTGCCCCCTTCTAAAACCAAATGTTAACCTGAGATGAATTTGATTATGTGCTCCTTTGAGAAGGCCTTGTTGAATTTAATTAGCTTTTAAATTTCATTCTCTCTTAAATCTCAGGTTTTTACCTGTGTGATTTGTTGCCTCAGTAGGCTTTATAAAAAAAAAAAAAAAGAAAAAAAAACAACTTTTTCAACTTAACTACACTGTGGGCACTCTTTAAAAAAAATACAAAGGAAGCAAAAACATGGAAGTTTCTTTTGTTCTGAATCGATTTTTGCTTTTTTTCTGTGAGTCCAAATGGAATGGACAAGCTCTCTGGTAAGGAAGGGAACTATCCAAGTGTGACATGTTAAAAGGCAGCTGACTGGGCCCATTCTTCACTGTTCTCCTTAAAGGAGAATGGAAAACAGAAGCTGGGGACAGATGTATTTTTTTTTCCCGACCTCTTGACAGCTCCTGGTGTCCAGAAGCCTTGACAAGAAGTTAAAGAGCTTCTGAGGCTTCCAGACTCACAGCGTCTCATACGGCACGTGCCTCTGGAGTTGTAGGACATTCCCGATCCAACAGTTCACTCTGTTCCGTCATCCCATCCCTTGTCCCTTCTTGCTTTCTGTAGAGAGTAGACTCTTGGCTTAAATGACCTGTGGCGCCCCAGAGCCTCCTTCTGACTTGGGAGGTGAGTCTATGGACCAAGAGCCACCAGGAGGAGGACAGCTTTTTCAAGCTGCCCATCTGAGAGTCTCTCCTTTCTTGTAGTTTGTAGAGTTTGATGACATAAGATCTATGGCTTCATAAAGCTGTGATAGTTCCAGACAACCCTATTTAGAAAACAGGTTTTGGGGAAGGGGATGAAGGGATCTGTTTTCATATTTCCAGCAATGGGTCTTATTCTTCAAAAACTAGATCACATGGACTTACACCAAAGTTCATCATCCATAATATGGCTTTTTTTTTCCATTTTAAATACCTAATTTTGGGGGGAGGCATAAAATAAAAATGTGGTCTTCAGAGTGTAAGTGCAAGCTATTTTGTCATTTGGAACTGAATTCATCTTAGTAATGGCTTTTAATGTCCTTTGACAACCTGGACACAGTCAGCTGGTGCTTCAGAAGATTATGACCAGTTGGAGAGTAAAGGTTTTCACATGTAGTAAAGCAGGTTGATTTCTGGAGGGGAGCTAAAACACACCCAAAGAGTGTGAATGTAGGTGTACATGTGTGTCTATGTGTATAGATGTGTGTAGCCATGTGGGAGGCATGCACACCACACTGAATTGGGGGATGGAAGGCAGCAATGACACAGCCCAGAGAATCCTTTTTTCCCCATGGATGCTTTCCCTTCCATCAATGGAAACTTGGCTGTGCCTTATCTATGGGAACACAGAGTGCATGTTACTCTACTGAGTCATGCCTCTGTCTCATTCCTAAAACATCATTCTTTTCTATCTTCAGGACCCGTAAATAAAAGGAAGTCACTAGGTAGACTTGCCACTGAAATAGGGAAGTGTTTGGAATTGATCAGATTTAAAGCGGGGTGAATTTGTACTGTGTTTGTCTACTCGACTGGGTGTCCTTAGGAATGCTGGGAAATAAAAGGAACTTTTAGAGGAAGAGGCACAAAGGGGAAAGGAAGCCTAAATAACAATGTCAAGGATAATATTAACTGTTTCGTAAAAGATAACTGTCAGGTGTGTCATAGACGGTAAGACAGGGACAATGGTCCCACACAAAAGGAAGGAATTGAGGCCCAGGGAGTTTGCAACTGGATTTGTTTTGAGGGGGAAGAAGGAGGATTATTTTTACATGGAAAAGAACAAAAGTCACTCAGCTGTTCTGAGCGGCACATCCATGTTTCCTGATTCCGTCCTCCTCTTTCCCTTCTTCCGACATCTCCTCCTCTTTCTTTGTCTTATGCCTTTCTCCTTTTCCAAAAGGAGAACAGAATAAAGCTAGAATGTTGAAGCATCCCATTTTTTTTTAAAAAGTGGAGCGAGAATTGCCTTCAGTAGCGTTACCAGCTTTAATGGTGGCCAAGAATGCATTCACTTGCCCATCTCTGTGTTAATATCTACCCAGGGTAAAGGGGGAAGGAGTGTGAGAAACAATTTGAAGCAAGAGTGTGCTCAGGCATTATCTATCTATCCATCCATCCATCATCTATCTATCTATCTATCGATCGATCGATCTATCTTTTGTGAACAACTGTTTCTATTTGAATAATGTTTGCCTATCAGGATATCTAGGAATATTACATTCATTCAAACATACAACTGAGAATTTGTTTTCTATTTGCCTCCAACATCTCTGTAACAAAAACAAACACTCTTTATTGCAAAGCCAGGCTTATTACTGTGCTGTCCGCTCAATGGAAATATCGACACTCAGGGATTCAATTTTCCTATTATAACAATGTCTAATATGTTCCACGATGTGGCTCAGGGACAGGACTCCATGTTTATCAGGGTGAACTGGGACTCTTTGGGTTGCCACACATCACTTAGGCTTATAAGCCAGGGTGGGCACCTGCCCAGCACATTGTGTGTTCCCAGGCATATCAGATGGGAACGTGATTCAAATTTAATCAGAGTGGCTGGATCTTGAAGGCTGTCACCAACACTCACTGCACACACATTCTTCCTAAAGAGAGTGCTTGGAAAATCCAGTCACCATTTCGCTGGAAACAAATACAGCCCTTTAAAAACAATGTCAGATCTACATAGAAAGACACTTTTAAATGCAAATGTAGAATTTGAAAGTGTCTCTCTCCCTCCCTTGTTCCCTCCTTCTCTCTCCCCTTGGGTTTGAGGTCTCTTAAATATGCATGCAGTCCCGGTCCAGGGTTCAGAAAAGACTGTACACTTTGCACAAGATCCCCATTGGCTGCCACTATCAACCTGCCTGGAAACACACTCAAAATAATGTGTGCAAACGGGAATGAATCAACTCGCGAACTGCCCTGTCACACCCAGCTCTTCCTCAGCCCTTTGCTTGCTGACAACATGGCTCAGTCTGTGGTTTCAGAGCGGCACACCTGCCCGTGTGCTGTGATCGGCTGGTAATCTCCTCTTGCTGTCAGGCTGCAGCAGTATTTATTTTGCCTTAATTGGAACCCCGCTGTCACCCTGTGGGATCCTCCCCCTTGGCAAGGCAATATATCCCTATAGACACAGAACACTTCTGCCATGGTTAGGTGTAATATTATATTCAGAAACAGCAGCATTGGGACCAGAATTTAACCAGAACCTAGGTTAATGGAGTTTCTTGGTGTTTCTATTTTGGGTTTGGTTTTGGTGATAGTATTAAAAACTCATGATGTTTTTGTTTGTTGGTTTCTCAGTGTTTATCTTTGAGGTTGAAACAGCACAGTGAAGGCTCTGTCGTGTTGCCAGAGTTTCTCCTGCTTTAGCTCATTAATCCATTGCTTGGGTCAGAGTGAAACATGAGAATAGCTGTCAGCATGTCCAGTTATCACCCACCTTGAACTAGGAAGCAATAAACACAGACAGTGGGTAGGACACTCTGTGCAGAAATAGCACTCTTATGTGTATGTCTTTCCCCCTCTCGCTTTCTACATGGGCCAACGTGACAAGATGGCTGCAAAGTCTTACTTTTATTACAATTAAATGAGATAAAATTTGCAACTCGAGCCTGTTGCTCTTAACTTTGGGTGTCAAAAGAAGGTTTGCTTCCTTGGTCTCCGCGGACAGCCCATTGTGTACTTTTGGTTTCAGCACATCTGCTTTTCTCTTGTGCTAATTTTATTTTCATCATTAAAGTTCATGAAGACTTAATCATTAGCCCTCTAATTTTCCAGGAAAAAAAAATGTTGATTTATTGAACTGGCTACAGCAAAAGAAGATCAATCTGACAGTGTAGGTTAATAGTGGGGAACAAAATGCATCCATAATTAGGAGAGAAAGGACGTTCCTTGTTCCTTCCAGTTTATAATAAAAAGCCCCTTGCCAAAGTGTCTTGGAAAATAATGCATTCAGACTGAGATGAATTACTGCCTAGCACATTCTATTTATCTGTAGCTTAAAAAGCAGCTGCGGTTTTTGTAAGAAGCGATGAATGTGGCAATTCCTACTTAAAGGTAGAGGAGAAAGCGTACCCCTTGTTTTGTAATAAGGGGATTTTCAATTTAAAAGAGAGCTTGAGCCTGTTGTGTGAAGTAGGGTTGTTACAGCCACTGTATTCTCTCTCACCCACCAGGAGGCTAATAATGAAGGGGCCAGGGAAGAAGGCCAATGCTACAAGGGTTATCTCACCACCTCAGATGCTGGGTAAGTTGAAGGAGGCAGACTTGCTTCTGGACGACATTCAGAAAGGCTGGAGCAATTATTTGGAAGAGAAAACCCTGCCTCTGTTTTCAAAGGTAAACAGTTTGTTTCATCTCTCAGTCGCATGTTTCCGTACAAAAATACGTCTCTATAAAGGTATCTATAAAGTCTGCCTTTAAAAATAACACACAGTCTTTTCAGGTACGTGAATATTGTCGAGACCTGCCTGTCTAAAGGTCCCATCCTTAGAATCCTGCCTTAGACAAAGGATGCACTCGGAGCCCCACCACACCTAAAACCACATTTTGAAGGATCTGCCAAGCTCACTTTTAATCACGAGAAAGAAATTACCCACATGGAGGCAGCAGAAAATGAGAAAGTAGAGTTCGTGCCGCGATTAATTCCAGCGAGTGCCAAGGGGCTAGTTGAGGAATGGCTTCATGAGGTGAATATCTGTAGCTTGTACTTAGGGTTTGGTTAGCATATAATCATTTTCTCTTTTAGGAGTGTATATGATCCTAAGCGTATTTCCCATCCAAGCAACACTCAAGGCATTTGTGAGGACATTGACAGATTTAATATCGGCCTCACCCTTGCTGTTATTTATGATGACTAATGTTACATTTATAAATATGCAAAAATCAATTTAGGTGGAAAGGCTCTCTGAGCCCCATGTCTGTCCCTAGCTGTCTGTCTTCATGTGCAGTGCTGTGCTGTGTGACATGCCCAGTAATCTTTGTCTCTGTGTATATATGTGTTCTTGTTCTTGTCTCTGCTCTGTCATGAATGTGCATTGGGAGAATTAGCCAAATGATAGGAACCCAAAAGATGGAACCCAAGACTTTCATTTGATTTTTTGGAAAAAGTACATATATTAAAAAAAAAATGTATCCCATTGTTTTCGAATCATACCAAGAGGGAGGGCGCCAATTGGGTAGGAGTTATCACATGACCAAACAACCAGGATTCAAATTGAACATCACTTTCAGTGTCAAATTAGATTGAAGCCTCCTCCTTGATGATGGCTGCTTTAACCCCTGAATGTTTATTTGTTAAAAAAAAAAATCGCTGACTTCATTCTCAGGACACTGCAGCTCTTCTTGGTTGTATTTTCTAAAGATTAGATCCAAGAAAAATACTAATTTACTATACCAAGACTGTCATTATTTTCATGATGTGTCCCCCCCAAATATGTCATTTCTTTGTGGGTCAAATTAATGTTTCGTCAAATAAGCAAACAACTAAATCATAGCAATTTTTTTTCTTCTTTTAAGGCTAATTTTGATAGGGAGCAGGGACAGGGATAGGCCAGGGTCTTTGTGAGTCCCAGAGAAAGAATGCAGCAAAGACCACGTTGGTCTCCGTCTTTGTTTGCCCACACAAGCAAGTCCCAGGATCGCCATGCCAACCTTAAGCAATTTTGGCTCCCAGCAATCCTGTGCCCCGGAGTCTTTCAAACTACCCCTTCTATCCTGGTGCAGAAAGCCAAGGCAAAGGCGTGTAGAAAGAATGCATTAGCTGAGAAAATGCCAGGCTGTGTTCCCACATATGTGTTTGGTGCCACAATTTAAGTAGCACTTGGGTCCAAGATTGGATGATCCCCTTTGTGGAGTGTGGGGGTTCCTGATGAAAGGGAAGCTATTGAAGTAGCTAAGAAAAGGGGTCATTCTTCCGTGTGCTTCCAAAAAGAACAAGGCAGGGCTCTTTGATACCTTCTGTAAGAGAACAAGAGGCTCAGTAGAGAAAGTGAGCCACCTGGGATTGGAGCGAGGCAGAGAGATAGCCAGCTAGGGAAGGAGGTAGACCTGAAGCCCAGAGGTGGAGGTGGAGGCAGGTGAACAGCTGTGTTTATTTGAAGACATATCATTTAACCATCACCTAAAAACAAATTGGAGAGGTTTGGGAGTGCATTAATCTGGACCCAATTAGCATGTCTTTCTCCTTCCAAAAGTGCAACCTGAGATTAATGAACATCCACCAGAGTTTCAGGGGTGGCACGTAAATCATTTGCATGTTCGTGCATGATAATTGAATTTATGTATGCACTTCCTTTCATTTAACTCTTTCCAGGCTCCTTTTGATTCATAGAAACCAAAACTTCATTATAGTTATTTCTAGGTAGAAATAGCTTGAGTAGCATTTTACCCCTAAAGGAAAAAACTTAAGTGGTTAGTAGTCGAATTCCAACAGCACATTTTTTTTTTTCAAATGCAGAGGCCAGTTGGTAATAGGGTTGAATGCTGCTGCTTCTGGAGTTGGTGGATAGGCACCTCAGATATATTTTGAAAGAAAAATATGGAAAATTCAAACATAAGCTTTCAGGGTTTTGGTTCGGCCACGCGTAAGTCTCTTTATAATTCCGGGAACAAAGCCACTTAAATGCAACACAAGAAATGTTCTTGGAGTTTGGATTTGTGTTACTTAGATCACTGAGCAACTTTAGCACCCAGCATTGTTTATGGCTTAGTTGGAAACTTGTTTCCATAGAAAAGGGTGGGGATGCCCTCAACCTCTGTGAATGGCTACAGACAGGCAGGTAGCCCTTGTGGACCCTTGACGCTATGAGTTTGGTCCCTTCCTTCCTTTCTTCCTTCTCTCCCTTCCTCCCTCCCTCCTTCCTTTCTTCCTTCTCTCCTTCCTTCCCTTTCTCCCTTCCTTTCTTCTCTCCCTCCCTCCTTCCTTCCTTCTCTCCTTTCTCCCTCCTTCCTTCCTTCCTTCTCTTCCTTCTCTCCTTTCTTCTTCCTTCCTTCCCTCCCTCCATCCCCCTTTTCTTTCTTTTTTTTGATTATCTGAGTGTAGATTCGCTTACTGATGACACAGCACACACAGGTCTTAGGGGTCTTCCTTTCTGCTTGGTACCACACGAAACATCTGAACACAGACAGTGGGTGTATAAGAAAGCATCCTGTGGAAGAAAGTAGAAGCAGGAGGTTTGAAATAATTCTCCTAGCTTCAGTTTGTACAGTGATTTGTCTGTCTTCTGTCTCTCCTTATGTGTTTCCAAGTTCAATGTCCAAGTGATGAGCTTTTCTCCAGGAATTCTCCCCAGTGTCCCTTGTTTTTGATGACATTCTGTGGTTGAATGTTACTGTCTCCTGGTCTTGTTTCTGGTCCTTGTAGCTAAGAATGTCATTGAAGGATAAAATCTTGTTAATTTGCGATGTTACAATTTAAGTGTGCTTTGTGTCCCTTACAATGCAGCCTAAAATGTTCTCTAATGTAGCATGAAATGATTGGTTGGCTTGGAAATGGTTGTGAAGTCGTGTGAAGAAAATAAGTTTCACATCCGACCAAGATAAATTCACTCTAGTGCTTTATGGCTTTTTATTCCTATGTGATTGTAATGAAGTCTCATGTAGGGATGGAAGCCATGAAATACATTGTGAAAATTCATCACCTCAGAAGGGGCCATCAGGATAGAGAACTGTAGCCTTGGAGCGTGCTGGAGGCGTGAGCTAGTGGACAGCTCTGCTACCCTGTCGGTGTGTTCCTTGAGTGTCTTCATCTTTAGACGTTGACAGCTGAGGGATGGATGTTGTGAGAGTTTTTCCATCTTCCTGACCACCAAGTAACATGCACATCTGACTTTGCGCATTTCTGTCTCTCATACGTTTGCTTCTCCGTTTTTCCTACTAATGAACATGCTCTGGGAAAGTCTTAATAGTCCACTCTCCTTGTAGGCAGCGTTCAACCCTCCCGTGACTCTTTCCCTCCCCCCCCCCCCCAACTTTTGAGGTCTCTCTTCTGAAACCAAGAAGAAGTAAACAAACCAGATTTGTCCTCTTGGGAATGTGGTCCAGATTTCTCTACTCCCAATCTCCAAAAAAATAAAAAAAGAAAAGGTATACCTCGAATGGGCTAGCTCCATACCTAGATCCAAAGATCCCATGAGAGCCATCTTCCTTTTACAGGTGTGGTGTAGCGGAGGGGCCCTTGAGTCTTTGGAGACGGGTGGGGTTCTGATATCTTCACCAAGTCAGCTGTGTGACCGAGGCATGTGAATTGAACAGTGGGACTCTTTCTATAGCTTTAGAATGTGGGGGTGGGGGTGAGACCAGGCTCGTTATCAGGATTAAATGAAATGACAGCTCTACACTTTATCTAACCAAGTGTTTGACCTTGACTCTGTTTTAAAAAGCTCATGGAAATATTAGTTTTTCTTCCTTCCTCCCTCCTCCTGTTCCTCTCTCTCCCCCTGTCCTGTACCCGTTCCTCCTTCAGATGTTAGTCTGTCTAGAACAACACCTGAGGATCTAAGCCGGACCTTTGAGAAAGAAACGACTTCAAGGAAAGACTCCTTTCCCTATGGTTTAATTCCTTACTTTTTACCCGGATTGTATAAGATGCACTGTCAAACTATACTCACCCTTTCTGTCTCTGTGTATTTATTTTTTGCTTGAACTGCTTTAACATTGACTGTTGAACTGCATATTCATTCTGGATTTTTAAAAGAGAATTCTAATAAAACCTTATTTGTGTTTTTAATCTTTTGTCTCTCTGCTTCCTCTATATGATGAGATAGAGTCCTGCATCTTATTAATCTCTGACTGCTGTAAGGGGGCAAACACGTCTTAGGAGGGATTCCCTGATGGTGCCATGAGGACCGATTCCCTTATTTCTTATAGCCTGTCCGTGAGTGGAGGAAAATTGCCGGGGTAATTGTAAGTCTGATGATCATTTATCTAGTCATAGAGAATAACTAAAAAATAGAATTTGAAAGGCACTAAAGTCTGTAGAATAATTGTGGGTAAGGAAAAGAACTTTGAAAGAGCACACATAACGACACTTTAAAAAATTCCACAGTAATCTAAGTGCATTGCTATCAAAGCAGAATCTGGTGAGAACCAGAGCTGCTTCACTTGCTTCCAGGGTGTTTTTATTACCATTCAGTTTTCCCTTTAGATCTCATGACTACCCTTAGTGCGGTTCCTAGTTAATGGCCCCAACATTTATGAGAGGTCCAAAAAGTTGTAAGCCAGTGCATGGAAAAAGAAGAACTGAGAAAGAGAGGAGGGGAAAGAGATTCCGTGAATTATAGGAGGATTAAAAGAGTTAAAGACGAAGTCACATGAGAAACATGGTTGTTAAAGGAAAGGAGGAGAAAGGTGTATCCCTGTCCATACTGACCTGCAAGAATGAAGAGAGCTTAGGAGCCCTTGGCCACTCAAGACGAATACCACAAACAAGCTTAATATAGCGCTCGACACAAGGGAAGTTCCCTAGAATTGAGGGGGTGGGGATATCTGTTAGAAGGCAGAGCCACGGCCATATTTCCATTGGTCACAGTCAAAGATTTGAAATTGGCTTGTCAAGAAATTTATGAAAAGGCTTTATGAATGGTTCTTGAAAATTTTTCCAACATGTAAAACATTCTACCCTAGAGAAGATATTTACTTGTAAAAATCTTCACAAGCATCACTAGAAGCAGAGAACCAATTTGAATGGACACTGTCAGATTAATTAATGACTGCTGGGTCTCAGTGGGCTGCAATTAGCTGTTACCCTGCAGGGTAGGATGAGTCTAAGCTGTCAGAGTACCCATGAGTTCAAGGAGAGCCATGTATTTGTGCCTGTGTGTGTGCACGCTCTCTCTCTCTCTCTCTCTCTCTCTCTCTCTCTCTCTCTCTCCTCTTCCCTTTCTTCATTCCTTTCATGTGATTAGATCTTAACTGTAATACTTGGAGGAGTAAAGACAGTGTGTGAGAAAGTTGTCTTTAAGATGAGTTTCTCAGTTGTCACTGGCCTGTTGGGATTATGGACTGGCAATATGTCTCCGAGGATATTCCTATTTAAGAGGTCCATAGAGCAGAAGGTTCCAAAACGAAGCAATCTCATTTGGTAATGAGTAAATACACATCCGCCTGCCCTTGCCAGGGTCTTAGTGCCAGCAGCAGGTACACCATGCATCAGAAAAGCATGAGTAATTAACATGCCCCCCCATGAGCTGGTCCTCCTTATCAAGTTGCCATTGTCCAATACATTAAAATCCAAAAATGGGGCCATGGGTTTGTGGGATCTCCTAAGAAGATGAAATAAAGAGTTCAGAATTCTCTTCTCCTTTGATTAGTACAACAAACTCTAACCCTATGCTTCACAAAGCAGAAAAGAGTCTCACAAAATACACATACATGCATGCATACACACATACACATAAAGACACATACACACATACACACAAACACACTGATTTACTCTCTATTATTGTTTTTACCAATATCACCTACAGAGGAGGAGTCTACAACTCCTGACTGAGATGGAGATCCACACAGGAGAGCAAGGACCCAGAACGCTGTGTGTAACAATGAACATGAACTTTGAGCATGAAATCCATGTTTTCCAGCTCTAAACCAAAGCTTAGAATCTAGGTAGGGTTGTCACAGAAAGTACAGATTACACTATCATTGGCGTGAAAATGCTGATGGCAGTGTGAAGTGGGGTCAGGTTTAAGAATATCTGTTACTATTCTACTAGATGACCGTTTCCCCTATAAACCTCCTATGAAGGAAACTTGCAGACTTGTGGTAGTTCAGACACAGGTAAAGACAGTAATGTCCCGGCCTTCTAGCCTTGTCTTTGGCCTCTTGTCCTTATCAGAAAGAATGCAGAGTTGATTTAAGGTAACACTCATTATTGCATTCTGTCAGCTTTCCTCCCATCCTTGAGTTTGAGCAATGCCAAATGCTTTTAGGCAAGACATGTAATTACACCGGTGCATGTTTTAGCAGAGAATACGCAAGCACTTTGTAGTTTAAAATTAGGCCTCACAATGAAAGCTCATAGCTCTTTGCTTGAGGTCCAAGTACTTGTAAGTCACCCGTAGGTCCACATGGCCTATAGTCAGGCATCTTTCTGGATTAATCGACCACATTCTCCCACCTCATCTATTCCTGTTGTCCTATTCTGGGAAAATACCAAACTGGCTTCTTCTTCAGAACCGATAGTATGGTTTCTCATCCTGATTAATTTTCTGAGATAGCTACTTATGTGCCTCATGCCGTCTCACTGCCTCAGGATTCTTGTGAGATAAAAATTTCAGAAATCTCTTATCAGTGATATTTGGTCTGATTGTCTTTTATAAAATTGTGTCTGTCCCTCCTCTGGATTACAAACTCCTTATCCTGATTGGCTCTTTTCTATGGATAAAACTGACTTTTCTCTGGTATACTACATATTTACCTGTTTGTTTCTCTGTGTGTTGTTCTACCCAAAGCAGATCATAAGCTGTAGGGGGGCCGGAATGAATCTTCTCTGTTGATGACTGTTCTTCCCCAAAGCCTAGAATAGCATCCACATCAGGTAGACAAAATCTGGCTGGAGTTACCGTGTATCTGAAAATTCCTAGCATTCAGGACTCCAAATCCTGTGATTATTTAGTGCCACAATGAAATGTTCACAGTTCTCACTGCATGAATTAAGCATGCATCTTGTCAAACATAGAACTTCGCTTTCCTGCTTTTCCCACCTAAGAACCTTGCTCCAATATATCTTTACCTGTTAAAGATTTTATCCATTTCCTTCTTGGAATAAATTCAAAATCAGAAGTTAACAGTTAGGTAGGTGGCATAGGCCTGTAATCCCAGCATTTAGGAGGCTGAGGCAGAAGGGCAACAGGCTCACAAATTTAAGGCCAGTCTGGGTTACAGAGCTCTTGCCTCAAGATTTTGTTTTTTTAAAAAGAGTTAAATTCAGTGTGTGTGTGTGTGTGTGTGTGTGTGTGTGTGTGTGTGTGTGTGTGTGTGTGTGTGTGTGTGTGGTGTGTGTGTGTGTGTGTGTGAGAGAGACAGAGAGAGAGAGAGAGAGAGAGAGAGAGAGAGAGAGAGAAAGCCATTAGGTTGAGGAACCTAAACTTACTTGAAACTCAAAGGCAGAAAAGACCCACCTGAGAGAACACTAGGATTTGAAAAACTGCTGCCAATTTTATCCTTGCTTTAAATATATATTTCTTGATTATGCCTTGTTCTTATCAAGATTATAGGATATAATTTCAGAACATATTTCCTTAGCTTTGTCATATCCAAATTGTGAAAGATAGCTGGATTCCCAATATCTGTCAACCATTGCAATCTGTTGAGTCTAGAAAACAACTTCTTTTGAAGTGTTTGTGACTTCACCACCACCCCCTCCATCTCTGTAGTCTTTCGCCTGAGTATGCCTAGGAAGCAAGAAAACAACGGTGTGCCCATGGCATGTTAAAAACCATGTCATTCATACATGCGATTTTGTTTCATCCTCTCTACAACATCACTAGCAGGTTAATATACTCAAACAAAAAGTACTAGATTTGGAAACTGAGACTCCAAGATACTGTGTGTACTTAATTGGGTTCCTTTTGGCATTAGTCCTATTCTGTCCTCATATCAGTGCTTAAACCTAAGGCATGGATCTTAATGAATGTGGTAACTATCAAGATATCATCTCTCAACTCCAAGCTGCCTTGTGTATTTTGTTTACATGGAAAGGACTTTTCTCTTCCTATTCTGTGGTTTACAACCAAGAAGTGATGGCTGGCTAGCCTGCCCATAAATATACCCGTGTGTTTATAATGTCTAATGATTGAAACTGTTCAGAGAAGGGAAGGCTTGAAACAGGAAAACTGGCTAACATTGCCTATAACTTTCAGAAGAAAATCTGTCCTAATTAATGCCTATGCCAGGTATATTTCAATTATAGTAGCTGTAACAAATCTCAATACAATTGTGACTACAAGTTTCTCACTGTGTCCAAGGCACCTCTTCCAGATGCTTTTCCAGATACACAAACACACACACCTTCTGTAATCTCCCTGTATCTTCCTGCCTGCATTATCAACCATTTTCTATAACACTTACTGAAAATCAAACTGGTGCTGGAAAAGGCAGGGAAGGTCCTATCAAGACACATTGGCTGCCAACAAAGAGTTAATTGATCTTTTGGGGGAAGGGCTTTGAGATTTTTCTTTGTTCCCCACCTCCTTGTGCAAACTTAATTGAAGAGGGCCTGAATCCTAATTCTATTAGTACATGCATGGGACTGACCTAGGCCCTCTTCCTATGTGTGACAGTTGTGTAGCTTGGTCTCTTTGTTGAACTCCTAGCACAGTGGAATGAGGACCAGGCCAAAATGCTTGAGCTGACTTTTGGGAACCTATTCCCCATACTTGATTGCCTTGCCCAACCTTAATACAAAGAGAGGAGCTTAGTCCTACCTAAACTGGATATGCCATGCTTTGTTGACAGGCATGGGAGACCTGCCCCTTTCTAAACAAAAACAGAAGAGAAGTGGATGGAGGGGGCAGGGGGGAGTCATGGGAGGGATGAGAGCAGAGGAGGGAGGGGAAACTGTGGTTGGGATGTAAAATAAATAAAAAAATTGAATTAATTAAATAGATGATAGCAACAAAAAAAATTTAATAGCATACCTGCTATGATATCAAAAGCTCAAGGGAAGGAAAAAGAAACTTTAGAGACTCTATAATGTTGGAATATTTGTTTACATTATAAAGATGTGTCTTTGCCAAGGTGCCTTCTGATTGGTTTAATACAGAGCTGAATGGTCAATAAGTGGGCAGGAGGTACAGGTGGGACTTCGGGGCAAAGAGAGAGAGGAAGAAGAATCTAGGCTCATGACAGATGCCAGGAAACTCAGAACAAGTAGGACATACACAAGGAAAGAAAGTTACAAAGGCACATGGTAGAACGTAGCTTAAAAATTATGGGTTAAGATACGAGAACTAGTTAGGAACAAGCCTAAGCTATTTCATAATTAATCTAATGTCATTATTTGGGAGCTGACTGGTGAGACAGAGAAAGACTAGTTACACCTTGATGAGTTTTTTGATCCTTAGAAGCATTCTGTAGTAAAACACAGAGCATAGTAGACGATGGTAACTAGGAAACAAGAGAGCAGAACAAAACTTCAAGGTTCAACTCTTCCCCTCATTGGATGTATGTCCAGGAGGCCATTTACTCTCATCAAACCTATTTGCAACCCAGAAATGATTTCCCCATCCTTACCATCTCAAGGTATTCTGAGCATTAGCTGGGGACACTGATCTGAAATGTTTTGGTAAAACGTAGCATCACTATAAACATATAGCTTCTGCACAGCTGTTATTTTGCAAAATGAAGTAAAATGCAAAAAATGTCATTTCATGTTAAATTTACTCATATCCTGACCTAAAGGCTGAGAAGCAAATTGCTTAAATTTAATATGCACCTTTTAAGTTCCTGCGCTGACTCATGTACCATGGCTTGTTAGCCAGGGTTGGAGATATTGTCAAGAAGAGAGTAAGTATCACCTCCAGTAGGGGCTACACAATGGAAGGGTAGAGAGTGAACGGTCGAAAGTGAGATTAGAAAGAAGTTTGGGAAAAATAGATGCCCAGAGTTTAAGGGAGGTGTAAAGAGCCACCTTTGGGGGGGGGGCTCTAAGAGGGTTTCCTGAAGAAGTGACATCTAACCCTGTGTGTTCTTAACTTTCCATCCCCATAACAAAATCTGTGAGGCACAGCAGGAGAGATTGGTCCGAAAGTACAGGACTTGCCTTGCAAGCATAATGAGCCGAGTTCTACAAACTGCACAAAGAGCCAAGTGTGGTGGCCCAGCTGAGAATCCCAGCCCGGAGCTGGTGGAGAGACTCTTGGGACTATCTGAATAGCCAGCTGAGAATCCCAGCCCGGAGCTGGTGGAGAGACTCTTAGGACTATCTAAATAGCCAGCTAAGGCGTAGTTGGCTACCTGAGGCAGATGAGAAGCCATGTCTCTAAATACAGGGAGATAGCACCTGAGAAATGATATCTAAGGTTATCTTTTGGCCTCCGCAAGTGTGGACATACATGTATGTGTGCACCCATGTACTGCATACATCTGATCATGTGATGCACACACACATACACACACGCCATACCTGAAACAAACAGCTTAGAAGGGGGAAAGATGAGGTTTCAGATGCATGGTTTCAGCAGCCTTGGCCCATGATCCTTGGTCCATGTCGCTATGGGTTTGCAATGAGACAGATGATGAAGGAAGCACAGCACACAGCTAAGCAGATCAACTCAACTCAAGGGAACTGGAAGCAGGAAGAAAGGAAGATAACAGAAAGAAGGGAATAAGGGGAAAAAGAGAGGAAGGGAGAAGGGGAAAGAGAGAAAGGAAGGAAAGGGAAAGAAGGCTGGAGACTATTCTTGGGTATTTCCAGTGACCTCATTGTTCACATGGGTCTCGCCTCCTAAAGTTTCTACTGGCTCTGCCTTGGTCACTTCCATCACTGATGTGACACAATAACCCCCCCCCAAAAAAAACTGAGAGAGGGGTTTATTTTGGCTTACACTTCTGAAGAGCTGTAGTCTCTCATGGCGGAGCAGGAGGCCAGCTAGGTACACTGTATAGCCAGGCAGCCAAGAGCGATGGATCCAGATCTCAGCTAGATCTCTCCTTTATATGAAGTCCAGGACTCAAACTCATGGAACAGGACTGGCAACTTTTGAGGTGGGTCTTCTACCACAAGAAACCTAGTCAATATAATCCCTCAAAGGCATAGCCAAAGGCTAACTGAATCTAGATATCATCTCATAGGTATGTCTGGATCATCTTTTGGGTGATCCTAGATCCTATCAAGATAACATTAGCTACTGCAGCTTTCCAATAGCCCATTAGACTATGAGTCCATATGTGGGTTGATCCATTGATTCTGATCCACTGGGTTGTTACTTGTGATCCAGGCAACTCCCAAAGGCCCCACCTCTAAACATTGCCATGGTGAGGACTGAGCCCATGAACTCTTAAGCTTTTGGAAGATCTTTGTGATCCGAATCATGACACCTTGGCTTTAAAGGCAATGGTTACTTACTTTAGAAACTGAGATGCACAGAGTACATAACCCACTGTGCTGCAATTTCCATACCTTATTTAAGGATTCAAGGCAGTTCAGTCTTCTAATCCCCCCCCCCACATACATAAAGGTGTGAAAATGAAATTAAAAGGAATTTGTAGCCAAAGGGTGGTCATTTTTCCACAAAGAATTTTCCATGTTGATTGATCTTCCCTGGGTCGGTGAACAGGGCCCAGTGCCTCATCATGGTGATGCAAAACAGGAGTACAGCTTCATTTCCGTATCTCTCCTTCCTTGAGGGGATTAGGATATACATTTCCTATCTCTACATATGCAAGCCAAGGGCTTCCCTCTAAAGGTTAAACACAAATCAAGCCAAAGCTGCCCGAATGCCTTCAGCCACTTTCCTAATCAAATCTCTCTTCCTCACATATAAAACTTCTGAGGATTGTCATTGTGTATGACCCTGACCAAATAATTTAACCTCCATAAGGAAAAATATTAATACCTCAAGAATCCTAGGAGGATTCTAGGATTAATGAAGAATGACTTGAAATAGTGCCTGGAACTTAGAACATTTTAGACAAGTGTAAGCTGGTGTTATGATTGCAACCAACATTTCCATTTTCTTACTTTCTGCTTACCCTCGATTCAGTCTAATTTGCCCATAAAATATGACTCATACCCATAAAGACATCCTGCTTTCCGTGTAGCTAAATCTAATGAGCTATTTAAGTCTTCGTTTTGCTGACTCCCCTGTAACAACCTTTCCTGTTGATCCATAGCTTCCAAAAAAACCTAACACATATATTCTCTTCTGTGTCATGTTGTTGCTAATGTCATAACTACGTTTTATCTTTTTTGTAGCTATAGATCTTTATTCCTTCCTTCTCTCCCTCCCTCCCTCCTTCCTTTCCTGCCTCCCTCCCTTCCTTCCTCCCTCTTTCTCTCCCTTTCCTTTCCTTTAAGACAGAATGCCATGCTGTAGGCTAGGCAAATGTCAAGCTTGCTGCCATACCCTTGTCCCAGTCTTCTGAGTGCCAGGATTACTGGAGTGAGCCACCATAGCTGGCTTGCACCATCTTTTGTAGGTGTTTTTTGGTTTTT
This sequence comes from Ondatra zibethicus, assembly GCA_004026605.1. NCBI lineage: Eukaryota > Metazoa > Chordata > Mammalia > Rodentia > Cricetidae > Ondatra > Ondatra zibethicus. The sequence continues at coordinate 329,840 of PVIU01000061.1, read as the reverse complement.
TTTTTTTTTTTTTGAGCTGAAGCTCTCAAAATTCTTGTCCTTTTCCTGAACATCCATCTTCTCTCCATAAAAATCTCCTTCAGGCCTCTGACGTCAATAACTTTTCCTTGGTCCATGTAATGGTTAATGCGATGATGCACTTGGCAGAATCTAGAACCGCACAGGAACAAAACCTCAAAGCATGTCTGTGATGCAGGTCCCAGACTGGTTCCATGGAGGTGAGAAGACACCTGGTTTAGGTGCCACTCTACCTTTGGTTGGGCGATAGCATTCTGTGAGCTGGATTCCTTGACTAAGAGATGAGAGCTGAGCGCCAGGATTTCGCTCTCTGCCTCCTAACACAGCTGTAGACACAACTTAACCAGGTGCCACTAGTTCTGACCCATGCCTTCCTATTCATACTGGATTTTATCTCTCCTTAAACCAAAAACCAAACTCAATACCACGTCCCATAATTTGCTTCTTCTCAAGTATTTGTCATCGCCAAAGACAGGTGACTAATACAGCATGTCTTCATCAATTCTATCTCCATCAGCAACTGCCTTCTAGACATTCTGACTAGAACATTCCACACACGTCACTGCACTATATTCCAAAGAAGCTGTCTTCTGTAAGCTTTCATAGACCAATTGTGCAGAACCAAAGCCTGGAAGTAATCTTTGGCATAGCTCTTGATCCACTGCTAATCTCACATTAATTGATGGCCTTAAAAATAATCTCTTTGGTACCCATTAAACACATCTTATATCTGGGTCCTACTGCGTCTTCCCAAGTTCACGATGGCAGAGTTGCTGTCCTACAGCACAGTTCCGGTATCCATGCCTACAGCCTCCTGCACAGCTCATCAGTTTGGATAACAACATGCCAGGATTCTCTAGTTCAAGTCTTGCTTATGATTGCAGTGTTTGTGGCTGTAGGGAAGTGTGCATGCACATCTGTAAAGATGCGTGTGGATGCCCGGGGAAATCCTTAGGGGTCATCCTAAAGGCATGGCCTCCCCCATCCTGAAATTTGCAAGTTAAGGCTGGCTGGCTGGTCAGCAAGGCCCCAGGATCCTCTCATCTTTGTCATGATTACAGTTACACATTGCGACACCTGACACCTTTCACTTTGGTTCTAAGAATCAGTCTTAAGCCCTTGCCAGGCAAACACTTTACCAACTTGTGTATGATCCCAGTCCCACTTTGATGTTTTCTTAATGTTGCTAAACTAAAAGACATCAGCATGGGACATGTAGTCTGTTAAGATCTGCAGCCCATCCCTATTGCTTTAGGCATCACCTCCACACCTTCTGGGTCCTCAGAGGGGCTTGCTGGTCTCATCTCTATCCTTTCAGCTGCTCCCCATAGGAAGCCTCTCCAAATATACCACCTTACTCTCCTGGCTAGTCAATCTATTTAAACTTCAGCTCCTCGTCCTATATCCCTCCTCCCCAATTGTCCACTTTGGGTAAGATTCATCTGATTCCTGCTCCCACCAATGTACCTTTTTTTTTTTCTTTCAGGACATTTGGCTCAGCCTTTCATTAATTACTCATTTGTGGCATTAATTCGATTGTGGTCTTCTTTACAGTTGTAAGCATTCATGCTCTGTCAAACCAGGGGCTGCTTCTGGTTTTTTTCTGGTTTCCTCAATGCTTACCATAGAAGGAACTCAAAGTTTGCTCAGTAATTGAAATTAATAGTTTCTTGATCCTGGGGTAAGTTATTAAAAGAATTTGTTTCTTTTCTTTTTTATTAATTTTTAAAATTTCCCCTTCCTCCTCTTCTCCAGTTTCCTCCCCCGCCACCTTCTTTCTACCCACCCCACATCCACTTCTCAGAAAGAGTAAGGCCTCCCATGGGGGTCAACAAAGAATGGCACATCAATTTGAGGCAAGACTAAGCTCCTGCTCACCTGCATCAAGGCTGAGCAAGGCATCCACCATAGGGAAAGGTTCCAAAAAGCCAGCTCATACACCAGGGACAATTCCTGGTCCCACTACTAGGGGCCCCACAAACAGACCAAGCTACACAACTGTCACCCACATGCTGAGGTTTTAAGTCAGTCCCATGTAGGATCCCTAAATGTTGGTCTGAAGTCCATGAGCTCCCACAAGCTTGGGACAGCTGTCTCTGTGGGTTTCCCTATCATGATCTTGACCCAGCCCCCCACTCTTGCTCATATAATCCCTCCTCCCTCTGTTCAACTGGACTCCTGGAGCTTGGCTGTGGATCTCTGCATCTGCTTCCACCAGTTACTGGATGAAGGTTTTATGATGACAATTAGGGTAGTCACCAATCTGATTAGAGGAGAAACCAATCATGCACCCTCTTCACTATTGCTAGCAGTCTTAGCTGGGGTCACTCTTGTAGATTTGTGAGAGTTTCCCTGGCACCAGGTTTCTCCCTAACCCCATAATGGCACCCTCTATCAAGATATCTCATTCATTGCTCTCCCTCTCTGTCCCTCCCCTTTAAACTGGTGTGGGATTAGAGGGAAGAGGACAGGGGATGGGATTTTGTTTCTTTTCAAAATTCCAAAATCATCTTCCTAACTTGAACCATTTAAAGAAATAGAACTGATGCTTGTAATTGCAATTTTGGGTAAGATTTAATTTCATCTCGACTTCCACTTTAATAGATATGATCTTCCCATAAAAATGACATTTGTTAAATTAAAATTGGGAAGAATTCATGTAAACAGCTTCAGATAAACCATGCAAGGTTCAAATGTCAGTACAGCTGTAATTAATTTGCAACCTAAATTGTATTCATGCATCAACTATTTTATAGGAAAATGGCATTAATAACTGATATTGTGACATAACTTCATGTGAGAGCCGAAGTGTGTTGCACAGCTGTAATCTCAAATGAGCTTGAGGTCTGCCACATTCTTTCATATTCTGATTGATTAAATGGATTATTTGACATCTTGGCAGATCACAGAAATCGGTGGATAACAAAGACTTTTTCATTCTTCATTATTTGCTCTTTGAAAACATGCAAATTTTTTTATTTTTTAGAAACAAAGGCATGATATTTCTCTTCCATAATTTTGTTTCAGTGTTGGGTTTTTACTGGTAATAATAGCAGTTCCTACACAAAAGTTCCTATTATTAACTTTCATATCACTTCACCTAATTAAAATATAATGCATAATGAGACATGCACTTCATATTACATTCAGACTTTTGTACTCTTGTCATTTGTATGGAAAATTATGGGGTTCTGTTTTCTTTTCACTGGAGTGAGGAATTTTAAAACAAGAAAATCCTCAATGGTAATAGAAAATGTCTTCAGTTCTGACTGCTGCTGTGTCCTTTGGGAAGCTACATGCTCCAGACGTCCAGCTAAGCAATGGTTTGGTCAGTATCCATACCGAGGAGATTGGCTAGGGGAGCTTAATGGTTCCAGGCTCATTTTCTCTCGTCTATTCAGTTAACACTGGTTATCTAAATATTGCACAGTTGTCCTTCATTTGCTGGGACCCCCACAGATGTGTGCTTATGGACCCCACGTGGCCTCTAACTTCCAGAAAGTTCTTCAGCACAGCATCTCTTGTCAGAGGCTCACGCATGTGAGGAGCAGAGATATTTTTTACAGGGCAGGTTGACTACAAAGAACTGCCCACCGAACCATCCATTCTGCCCTTCCTGTGGGATGGAAGCTGTGCTAGTTCAGGAATAGACACTGGCTTTTCTCTAGTGCTCAAACTCCAATGAAGGAATAACCATGATATGGTTGAACAACCACAATGTTAGAGGATTGGATCCCCAAATGTCAAAAATGTCATAGCTAGGCTGAAATTGGAGGGTTGACTAGAAGAAAATCCAGCGAAGAAGGGTAAAGAAGGAACAGAACCTTCAGCATGAAAATGGTAGCAGTGGTAAGCTTGGGCGCATCATCCACTATTACGAGATTCAAGATATGTAATCAAGTCGGTCCTTCACAGACACAAGTATAAAAGAAGGAGCACAAGAAGACACCTGAATGGCCCATCAAAGGCATTATGTATTATGTGTGTGCAATACAGAGCCACTTAAGATTCAGAGAAAGGGAGCACTGATCGGTCTTGCTCCTCAGGAAGCTCTCTCCAGCTGCAGTGGAAACAAAAGATGAGATGTGGGCAGGGAGACCCATTAGGAGGTTGACACAGTCACCCATGAGAGAATTTATCAGAAGCCCAGCTACAGTGGTAGCTACAGAGACGCAGACAACAGGAGACAGATTAGAAAGCCAGCAGGGAGCGATATTAGGTAGGACTTTGCAACAGATGGAACAAGGTAGGAAGAGGGAAGTGGGGTAGAGGACAATATGTTGGCTTTTGTTGGCTCCTTCGTGGATGGAATTCCAGTCTGAAAGATAACGTGAGCTCCCTGATAGCAGTGCTAACTAACAAAAACAAAAACAAAACAAAACACCAAACTAAAACAAAAAATGGTCATACTCCTGGATACTGGACAGCTGAAATAAATGCGTTCGGGTCATGCTTCAGTGGGAAACCTTTCTCTCTAGGTGAGAGATTAGAGTCTATGACCTTTTTCCTCCATGAAAGCTCTTCTTTGAGGGGCACTTTATGTTCTTATGTCCGTCCTCCCCTCTGAATTTAGCTGCTTTGCAACACATCTCAGCTCAGCCTGTTATTATTGTTTTCTTTAATAAGTTTACCACCATACTGTGAGTTTCTTTATTGTTGTTGTTGGTTGTTTATTTGTTGTTTCTCTAGACAAGGTTATTCTGTATAGTCCTGGCTCTCCTGGAACTCACTCTGTAGACCAGGTTGACCTCGAATTTACTGAGATCCACCTGCTTTTGCTTTCTGAGGGCTGGGATTAAAGGAGTGCACCACCACCGCCCAATGACTATGAGTTTAAGTAAGAACCTTGTAAGCCGATTACTTGGACATTTGTGAATTCAGTCACAGACTCAACGTCGCCAGTGTCGGCCACACATTGGACACCAGTTCTTTGTTGAGGTCCTTGCATGGTGGAGGGCACATGACTTAGTTTGCTAGTATTTACAGATATTTCTCTGTATGGTGAGAAACACATAAATTATAAGGTTCCTGCAACAGATTCAAGTGTGCACTTATGTTTAGTCCCAGGTAGACTTTGCATGTTCACATCCACCCACTGACCTCTAGTTTTGAAAGAGCACATTTTTCTGTGTACCCTTCTGGTTGGGCTGTATTTTGGCTGTACTTTGGTAGTAGCCATAGGTCATGTGAACTTTTGATGGCCTCAGAGCACACGTATGTTTCATCTTCATCAAAATAGGGGTAACAACAGCACCTACCTGGTAGAACTAGGTTAAAAAGTAAATGAACTGGGAGGAGGAATCTAACAGAGTAATTGTCGCACCAAGCTCCCTGAATATACCTTGGAAGGTTTTGTTGCAGAAATGCATCTCTGGTTTTCTGAATTTGTTTTGTAACCTGCTGAGTAGCACTGAGGCACAAGACCTTGAAGAAGGGATGATGGAAAGTGAAGGATCCAGGACTTGAGTGTGGTAATAGGCAAATTACCTCACTAAAAGGAAGCACCTGCTAAGTGCCACAGGTATCGTCTATTGCTGATTCCACTACAGATTTTATAACCCGTTGATTCCGGTCTCCACACAGAAACTAGTTCATGTGGCGTAGCTATCTTACAAGTCTTGAAGTATACTATGGTTGGCTCTCCTCTACTTAGTAAGCTTCAGAACCATCAGAGATAGAATAAATCCACTGAGGAAAAAATATTTCCGTGGAAGGCTTCCTGTAGAGTTAGCTCAAAGAGAAACAGGAGCATCTTTAAGCTTTATATTTTTGTTATACACAATCAAAATTCAAAAATAATTTTTCCAAAAACAAAAGCAAACCCAACTCTCTGATCATATTCTTTTTACAGAACCTCTCTGTCTGTCTTTGTATTGTCACACTAAAGCAGAATTCTTCAGTGGGAATAGAACAGGAGCCACAAACTCAAACCATGCATATAATTTTAAAATCCCCCAAAATCTACATTATAAATTAAGACAATGTATATAATTTTGTTCTTAATTTAACCTAATATAACAAAGTATGATAATTTCAATGCAGAATCAGTGTAAAACTACTGCCATATAATACATTATTTTCATGTAGTACATTTTCAAAATTCAGTATTTTACATTTGCAGTGCATTTTAGATTGTTAGTCTCCTTCAAGTTTTCAGGAATTATACATGACTGGTGTCTACTGTGTTTGACAATACAGTTCTAGAGGATATGTTTTATATAAAATTAGAGTGAGATTAAAATTTAATCATGTATGTTGACTGCTAGTATCTGGTACAAGACGAATTCCATAGAGCCAGAGCATAATGCCTCTAACACTGGGCTAATAAGTTGCTATTTTATGAAAGGTACAAGAGGAAACACTGACAGTTTGAGAAAGGAGAGTTGAAGGTGAAGAGCTCAAAGTGGCATCTAAGGGAGAGCAGGATGCTCGCCAAGGGAGGGGAAAGAGGATGAAAGAGACAAGTGAGGTGACAGTCACCAAGGCGTCATCATCTATGTCATCTATGGTCGGCCAATGGCGGAATCAAAGATGACTCCTTTGCAGCTGGGAAAATCCAAGGGAAGAGCTGGTGTAGCTGCCCAGGAGGGGTCTTGTTAATTTTTGCTGTGGTAACATTGAGTTCTATGCAGAATAGTGGGATATGGACTTGGAATTTACATTGAGTGAGTGATGTGCTCTGCAGAGAGTGGAAATCATAGTGAAGCTGAAGTACAGAGGAATACAATACCTGCCTTTAAATGCCCCAAGAATTTAGGACAGCGGACACACTTACCACTCTAGCCCTGACAAATATGCCAATGGCTGCCAGAACCACAGATAAGCAGAAATTTTTCTGGCAAATGCCTAATTAATATACAGGTAGCTTTCCATGCATAGAATAGAATAAATAGCCACCAAAAAACAAAAAACCAAAAAAAAAAAAAAAACCCCAAACCTTTGGCTCCTGAGATCTTGTCAGCTTCTTGAACTTCTAATTGATCTTTTCACTTCCAACTGCCCTTTCTTTCTCAACATTGCCATTGTGTTCACTTGTACATTTAATAAAATACAAATAGGTTTATTCTGCTTTGACATCATGTAAAGCATTAAGAGCAGAAACAGAAAGTTTTCTAAACTGATGGCATTCTTCAACCCAGGGTCAACAAGTTTTAAACATTTCAAATGAGGCAAATGGAAGGAAACTACTTATGGCTAAACCCAGAAATTCTTAATAATATGAAAGATGCTTTAAATTTAAGGTAGCAACTTCAGGACTACAGCTGACTGCATGTTAGCCATGATGAAAGCGGGAAGAAAACGGAGCATTATTAACAGGCTGGAAGAATTAGTCTCAATGTAGAATATTACACCAATGTGAAGTTATCCATTTCAACTGAAGACAATGAGATGATTTTGCACACCAATTCAAAACAGCAGATTTGCATGGAAATACAAAAGTAGTTGCTTTCTGCAGATAAAGAGAATTATAGGATTTAGGCGGCGCGTTGTGAAGCATGAAGGTGTCAGAGGAATAAATATTACCAGAAAGGGCGAAATTTGAAAATCTGAATGTCTTGTCAATATCAGAGAGTGGTGAGACCTGAAGATGCACGTTGCAGGTTTCTGGAGTCAAATCCTATCGTTCCCTTTTATATGGTATGGTAGATTTCGGTGTAACTGGATTTAACACTGTGTCTCTTACCACACTAGCAGAAGCTGGGACAAATTCATGCACAATGTTGGACATAGAGTAGGATTTGCCCCCATAATCACATATTTATTACAAAAGCCATACTCAGAACAATTGAATGCAGCAGAGTGATGCGCTGAAGACAAGATCATGAAAGGCAATAATTATTTTTGTTTGAACTCTTTAACTCTGTCCAACCATATGGAAAGTGAGAACACTATGTTAATTCTTAGTGCTTTGTTCTTAAATATTTCTACTTTAAAAGAACAGTCTACCATATAAATTTCATCCAAATATTTTCCCCAATTATTAAAAATTTCTCCTTTGAATGTTATTAGGAGAAGAGTACTGAGATTACAAGTTTAATAATGAGCTAAACACTCAGGCTAGGATTATTATTTAGAAATAAAATCATGCCGGGCGGTGGTGGTGCACACCTTTAATCCCAGAACTCGGGAGGCAGAGGCAGGTGAATCCCTGTGAGTTCGAGGCCGTCCTAGTATACAAAGAGCGAGTTCCAGGACAGCTAGGACTGTTACACAGGGAAACCCTGTCTCAAAAAAACAAAACAAAACAAAAAAAGAAATAAAATAGTAAAATTAGAAGGACCTAAAGGTTGAGGAGGTTCTAAAAGTGTGGAGAAGAGGCAGGAAGGAGGTCAGGCAGGGTCTGCTGAACTTCTCCTTCGGTCAAAGCCATTCAGGGTGTTCAACTACTATGGCATTTGAACGAAGATTTCCACTGGTTGCATAAATATAGAAAGAAAGACTTCAAAGTCGATGGCAACCACTAGACTCTTCCAACGCCTTCCATGAAGAAATTCATTTTGGTGGAGGACAGTGGACAGAAGTTTCGCACAACAGCAATGTGCGGCTTCCAATGAATATGCCGTTTTCTTGCACAACAAGGTATGAAATGCAAATCTTTGCACAGGCCAGTCAAGTGCTCTGCCCATGAGCCTCAGCCCTGGCCCTACTATTTTTTTTTAACTGCAAAGAAAACCCAAAGCTTTATCCAGTAGAAGTGCTCATGTGTGAAACCCTACATTACTCAGGCAGAGAAAATTACCTGGACAATTTCACTGGTGAATAAATCAGTAATCTGCAATGATTTAGCATGGGACTAATGGCACTTTATATCATTTTAAGTACAGTTAAACTTCTTAATTACAGACACTCTAGAGACTTAGAAAAATTGCTACAATAATGGCATGTCATTAATTCTTAGGAAACACAGCTTCCTGGCCAACACCTGCTAGGTGTATACAGTTGCCAGGTTAATATGGAGGCTCAGAAATTAATAGTTTCCTTGTTCATAAGCTGCAAGGAACTTCCCAAATCTCTGCCCAGCTGCATGGTAGCCACGGTGGTTCACTTCAGTATTTCCTACTTGAGGCTTGCGTTTTATAACTTTCGAGGTTGGAAAGAGTCAGGGTGAGCGTCGCCTGCTTGTCACAGAATAGGCAGCAGCGGACTCAGAGAGAGCTGCAGGCTGTGAAAATGAATCTTTTATGAGAAGTAATATGTGCTCAGTGCAAGGTGATAGAACGGAAAATAGAAGCTGGCACTCGCCATATACCTTTCTCACTTCCAACTACAAAAGTTGAGCAAATAGCAATATTCTCCTTTTCATCATTTCATAGCATTTGACAGACTAAGAAATATATTTAAGTTCATTTCTTCTGCTTTGAATAAATTATTTTTATCCTTAACTATGAAAGCATTCCAGTGTTTGGGCCCTTCAGATTCAGTCAGAATTCTGCTTGACTAACCACAGTATTGCATGGTTATTGGGTCCTCACAGTTATAGAAAGTTTCTATGCTCTTCCATGGTGATTAAAAAAACCCTAATAATTATGTATCAATCAGTAGACCCAGCATGGGTTTTTATGTACTATCCAAGTACTACCCAATCAATAAATCAATCTAATCTATAACTATCCATGTTTTGTACATTCATAAACTTGGTTTTAAGAGGGAAAAGCAAGTGTTGGCTGTCACAGGGTTGACAATGGCTACTTTGAATGTAGAAATTTGTTTGTTTTTTAATTGAAAATAGGTTCTTCTCTCACATAATCCATCCTGACCACAGTTTCCTTCCCCTCTACACTGCCCATCTGCCCCTAACCTCTCTCCCCCAGATCAACTCCCCCCCCCCCGTTTCCCTTCAGAAGAGATCAGGCCAGCCAAACACGACAAAACAAAATACAATAAGGCAAGGCAAAAGCCCTCATCTCAAGGCTGAACAAGGCAACCCTAATAGGACGAAATGAGTCCCAAGAGCAGGCAAAAGGGTCTTCTTGTTTAAATAAAAACTATTTTAGTTTTGAGTGTATGTGGGTGTGTACGTGGGTGTGTGCAAGACCATAGGTACCCATGAAGGCCAGAAGAAGGCATCAGATTCCATGAGAATGGAGTAACAAGCAGTCATGAGCCACCTGATATGCATCTTGGGAATGGAACTCGGGTTCACTACAGTAACAGTACATACTCTTAACTTCTGAGCCATGGGTCCCGCCTCTTAAACTTGTTTCTTATTCCAAGTCTTATGCTAGGAAGACTCTAAATGCAAGCCATTGATTAACTGTGTTTTGTAATCTATGAAGTCCATCTTAATGCCTTTTAAAATTTGATTCTCAACACCTTCTACTGCAGTAAGAAGGGTAGTAGGCTGTAGCCTGTCAAGAAACCTATATACCTCCTTTTGTTCTATCTATGCCTTCTTTACTAGCATGCTCTTCTTCCGTACAAGGTAAAATGACAACAGTAATAATGATAAGCTACATGCGTGTGGGATGCTTTCCATGCGTCATGACTTCTTTCCTTCCCACTTGCCAGTACCTTGTATTTAAAAATAAAAATCCTAATATATCTTTAACGACCTCACATCTACAGTAGTGTTTGTGGGCCCACACTTGCCTGAACTTTCAATTTAGAATCATCTTTCCATTGTGAACTGCCTTGCACTTTGGCAAAGATTTGTTCAGGAGACTAAAGATCATGCCTGTATTATTTCCCTGTTATTTGAAACGCTCCTGCCTTTATATAAAATCTCCCCATTACACATCCGAGTCGCTCCAGCTTCCCAGGCAGTCCTCTTTATCACTTTCAATTATGTGTGTCTTGTTTCTGTACAGTGCTTTCCCTTTAGATTTGTGTTCTTGTACAAAATGACTTATCTCGCAAATTTTATTTATTTCCATGTACTTAAAACACTTGTGTTAGAGACAAATGCTGATGTTTTATCTTGAAATTAACCATCAATAATTCCTAAAGTATTCTTTCTACTATGTCACCATCCTGAGCATTCCAGGGTTTCTCAATATCTACATTATAAACCACAATATTATAAAATTTAAGGCAATATTCTTTGTATCCTATCTTGTCTTTATTATGTTTTTTTAATAATCATTGTATCTATGAATGATCAGCTGCTTCCAGACAACATACTGTGTTTCTTCTGTTCCCATTATTGTTTTCCACTGTGTAAGCTTTATAATCTTTTCTCGTGGCTAATACCATGTGGCGCCTATAAATAATGGACTATAACCTGAGACAATAAAATAAACATACTAAAAATAACCGAACAAAGAACAATATGGGAAACAATAGGGTAGGTTTGAAAGAGACTCAGAATTCTAAAATCAAAATCTAGAGGAAAAATAATGTGAACACGAAATACAGCTGATAAGGGAGTCAGTAACTAGAAGGCTGATTTGCAGAAATTTTCCAGGTTGCCAAAGAATGATAAAGCAGAGCCTCCGAGAGAGGCAAGAGCCGTAGGATGAGTTCCAATAAGGGGGACAAAAGGGTGACATTAAATTTAATAAAATGGTTGGATTTTTTTTCTAAGAAAAGAAAATCCCACATAAATTCATAGAGTACGCAATAAAGAGCTGTCCAAAAAAAAAAAAAAACTCCTCTACATCGAATTTCATGAAATTACAGAGCACAAAGAACAAACGGAAAATGTGATGTAGAACAAGATAAAGATAGTTAGCTTTCCTGAAAGAATTGTGTACACAATAGATGATAAAATATAAAGGAGTAACATCCTCAATCAACCTAAAATTTTACTCCCTACTCAATTCTATAAATTTACAATCAAAATAAATATCCATTCATAAAAATCACAGAACGGCATAAAATGATGCTGCTCCCCTGAAACATCCTGAATTTTGAGTGTATTCTTTTATTTCCTGGTAATTTCTATACTCCAAGGCATTGATTTTCTCGCTTGTTTTCCCCAACGTCTTGTTTTATATCAGGTCTATTGTAGTAAAGTTCTTTCTTGCTCCAGTTTGTTTTCTGATTGGCATATGTAAAAGTTAACATTTGGCTGGCCTTGGAACCCATCTGTAGAACGTTGGCTGAAAAGGAGCGAGGTTTCACAATTGCCAGTCAGTGCTACAAAAACAACAAACTTTATCTTGATTGTGTGTGTCTTGGTTGCTGAGAACTGAACCCACAGCCTTACACACGAGAGACAAGTACTCTATCTTTACATTGATTAGCTTCTTATTGACTTGACCTAAATTAGAGTTATTCTGGTGGGGGGGGGAGGAAAGGAGCCTCAACAGAGAGTACGCTTCCTTCAGTTTGGCCTGTAAGCAAGCCTGCCAGGCATTTTCTTGATTCAAGCTTGATGGCAGAAGGGCCCAGTCCCTTGAGGTTGATACCTCTTCTGGGCAAGTGGTCTTGGGTTATAGAAGAAAACAAGACACAGAGACAGCACGTTTTGTAAGCAGTGCTCCTTTTGGGTCTCTGCTTCATTTCCTGCCTCCAGGTTCCTGTTTGAGTTCCTGTCCCAGCCTCCTTTAAAAATGAACTGTACCTTGTATGATAAGATAAACCCTTTCCTCCCAGGTTTTTAGTTAGTTTTTGATCTGCGCAACAGAAAGCAAAGTAGAACAGCCAGTGAGCTAAATCTCCACTCCATTTCCATTTTTTATTTTGAGACAGCATCTTACTACACTGTCCAGACAGGCCTTGAACTTGTAATTCTCCTGGCTTTGCCTCTGGGCCTGTTTCATGAGACTTGATCATGTTGCCTTTCACTAAAACACTCCCGAGGGTTTGCTATCCCATAACATCAGGACTCAAAAGCTTTTGTCCAAAATATTTTAAATATTCAGGACATTGTTTAGGTTTGTGGGGTGAATACATTTCTCTTGCATATTCTTCTTTAACTTCTGTTGACATTCCTTTAAAAAAATTCCTCAGAACAGTCATAGTACGTGTGTTCTACAGAAAGAGGCAGCAGGAGGCATTGGCTCGAGATGTCTTTGGCTACCCGCAGATCTAAGCTTGTCCTTCAGTGTCCTATGGTTTCTTGCATAATTTCTTACAAATATTATACTACAAGGGAAAATCTTATTCTGAGTTATTCAGTAGAATAAGCTATATTCACTACAAACTACACATTCTCCTTCTGGGCTGTGCTAAACGTTACTGGCTGGTGGAGAAAGGACTGACAGCTATTAGTGGGTTTCAAAAAGGTTCTTCCTTAACAGGGCTATGATTCAGAAATGAAGACTCAACGGGAGAATTTATCAGTTTGCAGTCACCCTTGGAAGTAGGCTCACATATGCTAGACAATGTAAAGTAAAAGGGGTTCTTTTCAGAATCATGCATAACCTGGCTTAAAATCACATCAAATGACTCGATTAGATCGAGACACTGGGTTAATTGCCAGAATTGTGGGATAGCCAGTTTTCCATCCCTCTGACAAAATAACTGAGATAATCAGCCTCCAAGGAAGAAGGACCCATTTTGCTTTAAAGTTTCAGAAGATTTCAGTCATGCATGCTTGGCTCCCTCACTTCGAATCTGTTGTACCCAGTACATCACAGTGAGGTATCAGAGGCTTGTTCACTTCCTAGCAGCCAGGAAACAAAAATGAGAAACCCTGGTCTCCGTAATCCCTTCCTAAAGACATTTCCAGGGATATGACTTCATTCCTCAAAGCTATGCTTTCCACAGGTTCCACTACCTCTCAAGAGCATCACAGATCTGGGACTCTCGGGTACACTTATCCAAACCACAGTGGGATGTAAGTCTGTGCAGGACCACAGAATTTAAAAAGGAAGAGGATTTAGATGGCGTGGGCGAAACTACACTCTTAAACTCATGATTATCCATTATAAAGAATTTTCTATTAAGAGACGTTCCCAGGAAAAGTCTAGAAATTTCTGCACAATTACCACACACTGTTCAAAAATCAAAGGGAGACTCTTCTACCACATAGGAAAAAGAAACAATTGGCTATTTCAAGGTTGTTCTCCGACTGTAATTTTTGTTTCAAAAATTAAAACCTTGTTTCTGTGATTTCTTTCTTTTATGCACACAGTTAGATCCTTGTTACCTTCCTGTTTACTAGTTAGGGAAGATTTACAGTGATCTCTGTCCGAAGTTATTTATGCTTTCTGTAGAGTGTGGTGTGTGCATGTGTTCGTGTGTGCATGTGTGTTGTAGGTGAGTAGAGAGTGACAATGCATATTGCTGAAGATAAAGAGATGAAAAAGTCTCTGCTCAGTTTCTTTTCTTGATCTCTTAAAGACCCCAGAAATCCCCGTAAATTCAGCTACGCTCCCAACTATCAATCCCGTTGCTCAATCAAAACCCCAATGCAATCATCTTCCAGATCCCCACACAGTCCAGCCCCAACCGCTCCATGCCCGAGCCATGGCATTAACAGCATGTATTAAGTTGCTTGCAAAGCTTCCCTCGCCGTAATCAGAAAAAGATGCAAGCAGGCACATTTATCACTGTGGCTGTGGAGTCTGTAGGTGAGGTGTTCCAAAGGGGGAAGATAACTTTGATTAAGTTAAGACAAACTATAATGGATGAGAGCTTTGCTTGGGTCCAATAAATCACTGAAGCCTTTCTAAACTGGCAGACATAGGAATCGCTGGTAAATTAAAACTTGCTGGAGTAGCTATGCTGATGCTACTTTGTGCCTTTTTGGTGAGGCACCTCTGTCGAGGCAAGCCGGGAAAGGAAGCGGAAGCAGTCTTGAGAGGGCATTTGTAATGGATGGCAACATTACCATATGACCCATTGGATGCATCCCAGGCAATGCTTCGACGAACCTGGGTCTCTTTTAATTGTGGGACCTGGTGAAAAGCCACAAGGCAAACTCTTAGTGCTCACATGGGCTGAATGACATGGTGATGATGCTGGGACCATTCTGGGAGAAGACCCATGTCTTCTCAAAGGCACTGGGAGTCAGAAGGTAGCGTTTGAAGTAAGGAGATAGGAGCCTTTTTGTCTTGGGTTTCTCCGTGTCTTTAAGTTCCTAGAAATTTGTCCCTGGGATTTTGAGACCATGAATAAAATATGAGTGTGTTCTATTTCTTTTTCCTTAATGAGAGGTTGCCCAGGATGCTAGGACATTCCCTACACAAAGAAAGCCATGAACTGGATGTATTAACTCTTAGCAAATGTTTGTTCGGTGGTGAGTAATGAGGGGGTTTGCAGGTGCAGCAAGCTAAAAAGGCTTCCCCCACTTCATGTCTATCCTCTGGGTAATGAAAAAACAAATTGGTGAGTTTGTATTTTTCCCTGTTGGAAATGCATGAAGTCATGGAGGGCGGGGGCACGGGGGAGGTTAACTGACATAAACACTTGGCCGTAAGTAGGGTGCCAGGAGAAAAAGGTCACACACAGATGAAATATCCCAAACCGTAACCAGGGATGCTGCAAATGTGAGGCCTGGAGAAAGGAAATTGTATTTAATGAAAGCCGTGCCCTGGGACTTGGGCTGACTGGTCTGCAATTCGTCCTGTGTGCGAGCACCTTCTGGGAACCCAGTGGAACAAGAGCTTCTTGGTTGTTTTCCTACAATCCACTCTCTCCTGCTCTATTGCCCCCCACGTCTCCCTCTTCCTTTGTATTTTCTTGCTTTGCCCCCTTTTCTCTTTCATCTCTCTCTACAGAGAAAAGCTTTTTGCTAAGGGGTCAAAAGGGTGGCAGTTGCAGAGGCTTGGGGATCCCGAAAGCTATAGACTTTGGATGATGGATAATCTCTGTGGAGTTCAGTGCCTGCAGACCTGCCTTAAGCTTTGGTTTCCTAACTATTCTTGACACAAAATAAGACTGGTCTTTTTTTCTCTTTCTTTCTTTCTTCCTTTCTTTTTTTTTCTTCTTTTCTTCTCTTCCTCCTCCTTCTTCCTCCTCCTTGTTCCTCCTCTTTCTTCTTCTTCCTACTCTTGCTCCTCCTCTTCCTTCTCTTTTTCTTTTTCTCCTTCTTCTTCTTTCTTCTTCCTCCTTCTCCTTCCTTCTTCCTTCAATGGGGAACTAAGATTCCATGACAGGTCATGAATATTTCAGTCAAATATATAGCTACACAATTACACTTGCCATTCTCTTTGCATGAACAGAGCAGTGTGGTTAAGGACCCAGTTAAGGTAGAGGGCAAAGCCCAAGGTCATTTCTTTAAGGCAAGCTCCCTTCTCTACTCTGGGAAAAATTGCCTCTGGGAATACCTATTCTGTCTTGCATCAGTCTGGACAGGTTCAAACTCTAAGGAAAACTTTGGCTTGACTGTTTTTCCACTGTGCAGAATAGGCCTGCTCTTGGTAGACAGGACAAAGTTGGTAGACAGGTCACTAGAATATGAAGATGAAAGAAGACTGGGAGGAGAGGAAAGATGGCAGGGGGAGGGGAAGGCTGGCAAAAGAAATGGAAAGACGGCAGAAATAACAGAGTAAGTTATGGGGAAGAAGAGAACTGTAGGAGAGAAGGGGCTAGGGGAAAAACAATCTGAATGTAGTTTGTTCAGAGTGGACAAGGTTTGGAAGAAATAAGTGCAATCAAAGGCGGGTTTGTTGGGATTTCAATCATCTCATGTGTCTGTGTCTTCCTGAGGTGGAAAATTACTGCGTACAAATTGGAATAGCACAGCCTCTCATTCATTCTGTGTCTGGAAGGCGGAAACATGCAGAAAGCGCTCAGAGGAAGAGGCATGGTACAGCTGCTAAATCTCAATCAGCAGCTCTGGAGAAAGATATAGGTCATGGCACCCCCAAGGTGGAGAGACCATTGACAGCAGTTAGATCTTTAGTTGCTTCACACCCTGAGGAAGTCTAGGTCTAGACTGGAGGAGAGTCATGCTGTGTCAAAACAGCTTGTTAAAGAAAGGCCGTTGGGAGCTGAACCCAGATTCTCTGCCTGGCTGTCATGTGACTTCTATAGCTGCTGCCAGAGCTGACCATTTATTCCTCATTGCAGGTACCTGGTCTCTGACAGTGCCCTGGGCACCTGCCAGCTGATCACTGCTCATGGCTTAGACACTAGAAACAATGGGGGCCACAGGAGGTTTCCAAGCAGGGGAGCGAGGTGACAATAGCAGCCTTGGCAGAGAACCATTGTAGCAACAGAATGGAGAGAGCAGACAGACCTTAAATGCCATGCAGAACTGGTACAGTATTTATGTGACCCTGAAAAATGAAAAACAAAAAACTGAATTCATGAACCCAGTTTTCTCATGCTAAATAAATAAATAAACAAATAAATAAATAAATAAATAATAAATCATGGCATTGATGTTTGCACGCACCTTTAACCCTGTATGGAGCTGAGCTATACCTGCTGTTCTGTAATCGTAACATTTAAGATTTAATTGCAGCATTTGACAGGCTATGACATCCCTGTCATTTATTCACTCAGTGTTAGCCACATAGGCCCAGAGGTAAACCAGCCATTCCACAGACAGATCCTTGAAAAACAGCAATTCTACTAGCATGCCAGAGCCTGGCCCATGTGCTCAGGATGGGAGCCCACAAATTACTGTTTGACTCCCCTGTCTTGATTAATGAATATTATTCAAGGCAGTAAACTTCAGTTGCAAAAAATTACAGAGACTCTCCACACATTTCCCCAACTTCTACCAGCTAATAGGAACATAGTCCCAGAGGTTCTGAGGGAAATAGTTCAGTATTTAATTGAAGGTGAAGAAACAGCCGTCTGCTTGTGCTGTCATTGGTGACATCGTCAGCATGAAGAAAATCTAACGCCTTAATTGTTTCGGATCAGTTGCGCTCTTGCTTTGTGTTTGAAAAGATGTCACTTCAGAGAAAAGGTCAACTCATGGCAGAATTTACCCTTTAAAATCAAGTTGATAATGACCCATTATATAGAGAAAGGGGTCAATAATGAGAATTTGGAAGATAGTTAGTTCTTGTCAAAAAAAAAAAAAGGCAGAAGAGCCCTCTGAGGGAGAAAAACGTTGCATTGAGAATACCATTCGGGTATTCTCAGAAGCGTGTGGGCTTATGTTCATAGCGTAATCTCTGAGGGTTTACAAAAAGGTAGTTTTAGATGTCCCATTAGCATGAGGTTTGAGGATGCTGATTAAAGACAGGAGGGAACTGGAATCACTTGTGGCTCTCACACCAATTACTGATTAAGAAAACACTCTCAAGCTTGGCTACCGGTTATTCTTGTGGCTGGATGCATAGTTTCAATTGTGCTTCCTTCTCAGCTAACTCTAGGCAATATCAACTCGACAACAGACAAACCAAAACACTCAGGACAGTAACTAACATAGACCATCTGTTTACTAATTTCTGGGTACTTTTGTTTTCTTATCCTCTCTCTCTCTCTCTCTCTCTCTCTGCGTGTGTGTTGGGTGCTCAGTCATGAAGGCACATATGAAGACTATAGGCTGGCATCAGGTTTCTTTCTTAATAGTTTCCCACTTTGTTATTTTAGACTGGGTCTCTCAGGGAACCTAGAGTTCACTCTATTGGTTAGAATAACTGGCCAGTGACCTTCCCAGATCTCCTTGTCTCTGATCGCCCAACTCTACTCCCCTATGCCCTAGCTCTGAGACTATAGATGAAATACATTGCCACACTGACTTTTTCCACAGATGCTGGGGTTGAACTTCGGTACTCTGACACAACAACCCCAATTTTTTTTTTAATGAAGATGTGTATACCTGATATGTACCTCCTATTGGGCCAGCAACATTCATAACGAACATCATAGGCATTTTGTTTTAACAGCTGAAGATGGACTGAAACAGTTTACAAGGAAGGTAGCTTTCCATTGAGGTCACTGCCATTTGGGATTTAGGCAGGTAAGTTACCCAATTAGAACGTAGTAGAAGCACCTTACTTTAAAGTACTAAAAATGAGCCAGGTATGGTACACACTTGTGATTCTAACATTTAGGAATCTGCAGTAGGGGGTTCTCAAGTTTGAAGCTACAGAGTAAAACTGTCATTGTTAAAAAGTATAAGCATTGGCTGGGAGGTGTTGGCTCACACCTTTAATCCCAGCACTCGGGAGGCAGAGGCAGGTGGATTTCTGTGAGTTGGAGGCCAGCCTGGTCTACAGAGGGAGTTCCAGGACAGGCAGGGTTGTTACATAGAGAAACCCTCTTGTCTTCTCAAAAACTAATATATATATATACATACATATACAAACACCACACCATTTCACACTCCCACATCCTGCTAACAAATACAGTAGCTAAGGCAGTAAAATAGATAAAATTGAAACCAAATGAAGGCAGCCAATCTTAAACAGAAAGATTGAAGAGATAACAACTTTTATAACTCCTCCTAGGAAGAGCAGAGGAAGAGGGACATGGTACTTGTCTTGAGTTTTTGAGGAAATGGGTTTGCTTTATGCTGGGAGAAAATCTGTCTGACCCTTAGGCATTTTTTTTTTTTTTCTGTAAGGGAGACCTAGGAATGAATCATCTCATAGTTAGCTAGTCCCAGCTCTGGAAACTTCCAAGAAAACCCATCTCCTAGTCCCCTTTTTTATTTATTAAATTATTCAACCACAATCCAAAATGTATTCCACCTCTTAAGCAAATTCAATGAAATAATAATGCCCTACTTCCAGAATGCCCCACTAGCAAAACCCTGTGATTGACCCTGACAGTCCTGGTTTGAATCAAGGACTTGCTCATTATGAAATGGCTGAGATGAAGTAATTTAAAGAGTGCAGTCCCTCGTAAGTCACACATGCAACACGGAAGCTGAGAGATCGGATCAACATCACCTAACGTGAGTCTGGATACGATGCAGTCACATTGCTGGGTAATTTTTCAAAGTACGTTGAGACATTTTTTAAAAGAGGTAGATCATAGCCAGGGTCATCAAACACACAGACAGAGAGACAGACAGACAGACAGACGGGGGGTGGGGGGGCGAGCAAGCTCCTCTACATTTTGAAGTCTCTTCCATGCCCATATTTACAGTTGTTTATATCTCAGAATGATGAACCCATCTAGTAAAATTCTATATACACCGGTTTTTACACTGATAGAATTTGCCCCTTTGTTCTCATCCTCCACTAAATAGCTTTAACTTTCAACCTTGCACATTTTTTAGAGTGAAATGCCAAGCTTTAAAGGAACTAACTTCTTGGCTATGGGTCATGTAACAAAGTCTGCTCCTGTATATCCCGTGGACTGGAACTATGTCTTGGCAAGAAAATAGTGAAGTTGCTGCCCTCAGTTACAAGGAAAAGAGCCACGGGTAGCTTATGTCTGAAATAAAAACCCAGTGCACAACAGATTGTCCTCAGTGCTGGTGAGCCGTGGGCAGTGACAAATGAAGCCTTCTCAGGCTGGCTGGCCCTTGTACCTTAGTTGTGTGTTCAACAGGACAGAGCTATGGCTGAGAGTCCCTGGGGCATAGCGCCCAGCTAATCCTTAGTGCCTGTGCCAAGACTGTCAGACAAAGGGGTCCATTGTTGTGGCACAGTAGGACTGTGGGTACCAGTGTACGAGGAGCTGGATGGAGACCACCAACATGTTGACTGAAATGCTTTTGCCCAGCCCCTTCCCCAAAAAAGAAACCAGTGTCTGACACTTAGTATTCATAAGACATCCCGCAATACTGATCTTGATGTGCAGATACGTGTGAAGCAAGAGAGGGTAAACCAAGCAGACTTCCTTCCCAAACACCAGACGAGTTGCAAGCATTGAGAAAAATCAATTTAGGAAAATTGTGCCTGGTCCCAACTACCTTTTTAATTGCTCTGTTTAGTGCTGCTGAGTCTGATTTTCTTCAAGCGCTAAAAGCAGAGCAAAAAGAAAAGAAGGAGGAGAAGGAGGGGGAGGAGGAGATGGGAAGAAAAAGCTTGGGAATCAAGAATCCCTGGAATTTTCTTCTAAATGTCCAGGCTCAGCACTACAGGGCTGGCTGGCTCTTTCTCTTTATTCCTTGCTAAATGATCTCTCTTTCGGTGTTGGGAGGTTATTCTCTCAAACCATTGCAGGCCGTTCTCTCTTATTACTTTAATTCTCGGTAAGCTGTTGGCAATTGCTACCAAATTGCTTCACGGATCAATTCTTCCCACATAGCCCATTACGCTTTGCTTTTTTTGTCCTGAGTAAGAAGTCACAAACACATTTAGTTACATTTGGTCAGGAGGCCATGAGCCTTTTTCAGAACTTCCTGCAATAGGCTCGCCTTAGGATTTCTGAATGCCCTGTGTTTATGGGAATTTTCGATACTCAGCCCCACATCTTGAGGTTAGGGAAAGGTCTCTAGGGATTTATTGCTGTTATTTGCAATATTTAATATTTAACCAGGAAGAGGTGTAGAGAAGGTGTAGCTGTATTTGTTAATTCCAAATAATTATCTTGTAGATTATGAAAATGGTCATATATTAGTGCTCTTTCCTGGTTAAGTTAGCATTTCATATTTCACTCGCTTGGCAACATGACTCTGCAGCCCCCTAAGGTGAGGCATTTCCCTCCCCACCAATTGTATTCTGTCCAGGGACTTGCATTGGGAAATGGTACGCCACAGAAGTTTATATGCCAGTCACATGCCTAGGTTTCCAGAGGCCACTTTGTAAGGCATCACCCCAGGGGAACAATCTCAGCCTTGCCTACCAGAAGATAAGAAACCACATGGAGAACAGTTATGGATCCTCAGCTTCCAATAAACCCAGATATCCTGGCTGTAGATCCCAGACACAGCTGAGCCCCACCCAAGTTACTAACCTCTACAGCTAAGAAAATGATTTTTGTTCCGTGCCTTGAGATTGGCGATGATTTGTTATAGCACAGATCATAATTGCTAGGATCCAGGCTGCCTTGGTTCTTGTGATACTCAGTACCTTTAACTTGTAAATGTATCAGAAACTGAGTAATCCTTGCTGCCTGCCTCCTTAGCAAATGGTGCATGAGCTTGTCATTTCTCTCTGCAGTGGTATATAATGCAACTTCTCTCTTAAAAAATTTACAAGCACCACTTGGGAGGCAGAGGCAGGCAGATCTCTGTGAGTCTGAGGCCAGCCTGGTCTATAGAGTCAGTTCCAGGACAGCCAGGGCTGTTACACAGAGAAACCTGGTCTTGAAAACCAAACCAAAACAGAACAAAATAATCTACAAACACCTCCCCCTTGCACGGTGTGGTTTTAGCATATTCTTCTGTTCTAATATCTCTCGGATTCCATTGAAAAACTGGCTCTGGACTATTTGGAAGCTTTATCTTCCCAAACTCGTGATGACTTTACCTACCCCTCCCACACTTTCTTTTCTGATTATCCTTCCACTCCCTGTAATGGCCTCACCTTGTTTCTGCATAGTAAAACCTATACAGCCATCACTGTCCATCTCGAGAGCTTTTCCAAAATAACCTAGTGAGAAGGGGTGACCTCTTCCTTCCTCAGAATCCCTCTGTATCTCTTGGGAGTCGCCAAAGGCTGCCATCACATGTTTCTATTGCTTTGTCTTCTGCCGTATTCTGGTATAGAATGTCATGGCTAACGTCCTTAATCATAATATTTCTGTATGCTTACCAAGGGTGAGACCCTTTGCTGGGCACTTTCCAGATACTTGTTTTTCTTAAATGTTCTATCTGGTAAGTTTAGTAAGTTTCAATTTGTAGATAAGAAAGACAAAATTTAAAAACCTAAATCCTGGCTGAGGTCTCACAGGTGCCAGGCAGGGGCTCTGATATTCCGCTGAGCCTCATAGCTCTCCTCCAAAGCTCTCTGTGCAAGAGCACACAGTGGATGGTAGATAATGACTGGGGGGGATGGTTATGAAGAGCTTTGACCTCATATATTGGCTAAAAGGGGAACCTTGCCTGAGAGTAGTCAGCTGAAGGAAAGCAGCTGCCCAACAGAGTGGATGGGAGGCATTGCCTTGAGGTAGCTGGTTGCTCCCACTGGAGCTAGACCAGGGCTTGCTTCTTTACCTTTGCCTCCTCACGAAGGCTTGGAAATACTTTGCGAGTTATCCCTGCCTGACGGTGGCTCACCGCACTGACAGTTAATAAGCTGCCTGTTGGTGTTGTTAATTGTCTGAGAACTAAAAAGCCTCCCCTATCCCTCAGAATGGATTTTCATTAGTTAAGCTTAGCTATGTCCATAAGACCATCTGTGGGACACCCCAGAAGTTGGAGCTAATTGATCAGATTTCAATATGGCCTCGGTTGTTGGGCCCAGGTACTGCTGCGTGGGCTGGCAGCAGAGATTCCGAGATGAGGCAGGGAAGCTTGGCTCTGTCGCTTATTGGGATATAGGCAAGCCTTGCTCCTTTGCCAAAACAATCACCAGGGTTAGCTGATTTGTCCACAAAGACCTGAATCAGCCTCCACACGCCTGCCTAGAGTTGTGCTTTCCATCTTAAAATTGTAAAAAAGAAAGGGCCCAAAAGGCATCACGCTCTGTGGCTATCGAAAGGTAGACAAAAAGCCTCTGGATTCTGTTTTTAATTCTGAGGTGCAGAGAGGAGATCTGAGTCTTCCAGCCTGCTATATTCCACCAATTGTGAGCATAGTCATCATATTATTTATCATTCTGTGTAGTTATGAAATGGTGTTTGCACGACAGACAGAGCTTAGGCTTGTCCGGTCATTGAGAGGCAGGATTCTTGACCAAACCAGCATTTCTGTTGGAGCGTTTCCTGGGTCCCTATCTTAAGGAGTCTTACCTTGACAGAACATCAATGCGACAACCTCGGAACTTGTTTGTGAAAGACAGCATTTTACCCAAAGACATAAACTGTCTATTTAAGAAAGTTCCCGTCTATCCCCCTTCTCACCGCTAAAGTACCATACCGAATTTAGAAAGTGGTCATTCATACCAAATTCCTTCCCTGGTTTCGATGAAGCCAGGACCCTAAGGGATCTGCAGCATGTTGATGTAAGCCATGGTCCTGACACAGTCTGATGCATAAACGCCGGCAGATCTCTGAGGGCTGCCATCATGCTAGGCCCAGGGGAGAAACAGATCTGAGTTCCAGCTTCCAAAGCCACTTCAAGGAGATGAGCAAAATACACAACAGAAACTAAAACACATCGAGCCACAGCTCAGAGAACAAACTGCTCCTCCTTGTAGTTTCTGTGTTCTTATCCCATTGGTTTCCTCTTTATTCTATGGTGTGCAAAACTGTTCTACGCAGTTCAGGTGATAAGTTTGGTTGGCCTTATGTTACTGCAGGATACTTCAGTTCAGAGCTATTTTCTCTTTGCCCTTGCAGAATGCTGGTGCCATTTTCCATCAAACAGAATAAAGCACTCTCATTTCATTTGATAATGACCACTTCCCTTTCTCAGAGCGTTCATTACCCTACAGGCAAGTAGTGATCACAGAGGATCTCTTCAGTTGTCTCAGGCTTCATCCGAGTCTGCTGTTCCTTCCCCTCTCCCAGTGGGGACACAGAAACACTAAAATAATTTCTCTGACAAGCTCCCTACAAATGCTCACACCTGGCACACAGGCACACGCCCCCAGCTGAGATTATCTTCCTACAGCAACGAATACTCAGTCCATCCGGACATACTCTCAGTGGCCTTGACCTCCTATGCAACTGCCGTTTTGAATGGAGACCATGATAGACGCGGCTTCAGCTGCTTCTCCCAACAGCTACCCCACAGAGGATCTCAACAGCAATGTTTCCCAAGCGCTGCTGTTTGCTTGCAAACCTACCCTGTGCAAAAGTCTCAGTTACCAAGACTGTGCCTGTCCCTGTAACTTTCCATTCAGTTCAGGACTCTTTCAGGACTCTTCCCGGGGCAACTTTCCATGACAGTGGCCGTGAAGTTCCTAGAGTGGAGGCAATGAGTTCTTCCCCTCCCAAATGCCCAACTTCCAAATCTCCCCAGCTTTCCTGAAGACTCAAAGTACACCCTCAGCCTCATCCCAGAAAAAAAGCTTCTCCCACCCACATTTCTACAAAACCCTCTAATACTGTAGTGAGAAAGAACATCACCCTAAACTTTCAAACTCCAATTACTAGCTACTCCTGATAATTTACTCCTGGTAACAGGGTTATAGAGAACAACATTTAACAAAGCTTACCATTTTAGATACTTCCCACATGCATGTCCTGCTCTTGCTTATTTAATTTTATTATGTGTTTGCAAGATGTGTGCACCCAATACACATCTAAAACATGAGGATTACACAGGACAATCACCGGCTCCAAGTTACAACATGATAAGCGTTTGAATTCAAAGCTGTCCCGCTTAAACACTGTCGGTTAAATTATCAAATTTACATTTCTTAACAGTCTCCTGCGTAGCCATTGTCAACTTGGCCGAATTTAGAATCACCATGAGAACACTCCTGAGCACAGCTAGGAGAGTGTTCCCAGAAAGGCTTAATTGAAGAGGGAATGCCCACCCAGATGCAGGCCCAAACCCTATCACCCGTGGCTGCAGATGATAAAAAGAGAAGCTAAACGAGTGACAGTGGTCATCTCGCTCTGCTTCTTGGCCATCGTTGCAATGTGACCAGCTGTCCCATGTTCTTAACTGCTGTGTCCTCCCTACCAAGAAGAACTATGCCTTTGAATTTTAAGCCAAAATAAACCCTCCTTTATCCTTAAGTTGCCTTTTTCACGAGCAAAAAGGCATAACCACCAATGCATAGCCTTTCCATGAAGGAAGAAAATGTAAGGCCATCCTTCTGAAGTGCCCTGTGCTGGCTGGAGGAGCTTCCAGCGCAGAGGGAGCTCTCGGGCTTCTGTCAAGTCATCCGCACTTCTTACAAGTGCCTGTCAGGACACTGGTAAGAGTTTAAGCTCTGGATCGCATCTACGGCTCCTTTTTCACCACCTGCCTCCTCCCTCTGCAAAGCAATTCTTGGGATACTTCATTTTATCCAAGGCGTGCTAACCCAATTCCCAATTTTGGCTGACCTAAATTCTCTAAAAAATGATGATGATGAATATGCTTGACACTACATAAACTGATTTGTGTGTCTCTCAGAAGCAGAGCAAAAGTCAAATCTAATCACCAGAATAAAATCCCGACTTTGATTATCCGTGAATATCCTATCCATGGCAAATGCTTAATCCCACATGAGGTAACATATGCAAAAGGACTTTGAAATGTGTAAGATATTCTACAAATGCCAAGTACAATTATTCTTGTCAGTGCCACAGTTGCTTGCCCAGCAGGTACATGCTGAGCGAATACGAATGACTTCAGGATTACTCTAAGCCAAATATAATTGGGGATGTGAGCTGTGTGATAGTAAGGGACAGGGATGTCAGGGTAAGAGTCATCATGTAACAGGGTCTGATGCCCGAGAAACGGGGAAGTCACTGGCTTTCTTTGCTCTTAGTGTATTGATATTCAGCAATAATCACAGCATATTGATTGGTTCACAAATATTGATTATTCTCTATTTACTCCAAACGGTATGTGTCTTGTAAGAGTTTTATGAATAATATCCTATTGTCTTCTCACAGCAGTCCCCTGTGGTGATATTGCCCCCATTTCATAGATATGTAACAGAGACCACAGAGTAGTAAATGTTACCCCACTTCCTGTAGCAAATATTTGAATCCTAAGCCAAATTCTGTTTTGCTGATCATTGCCAAATCAAGCTGAAATCGTTTGAGGGTCATTTGTGTTCTGTTTCCATTTCACTTTTCTGAGAGCTAACATGGTAAGATTTAGAATTCCCAAAGAAAGAAGCCAGCTCTCATAAGAATCCCAGGAAGAGCTCGTAGAATCCTAATGACTAACATAGGCACATGATTGATTGTGACAGTCTCCTAGACTCTGAGATGAACGTCACCTTCCTTTAGAAAGCAACTTTAGGATGGAGGGCATTATGAGAAATATCTTGGGGAGAAGTGGAAAATTCCATTTATGTCTTTGCATTGTAGCTTTCATCTGAAACCTCCACCCTGTGTGCATGCTTATGCATGTGTGCACATGTGTGCTTGCATGTGCATGTATGTGTGCATGTATATATGGGAGTATATGCATGTGTGCATATGTGTGCTCATGCATGTACAATTATTTGTGCATGTGCACTCATGGTGTATGTGTGAGTGTGTGTGTGTGTCACAAGTAGGAGTTCTTATCTAACTCACTAACACCTATCACAGTTCTTAGTAAATAGCAGACCAATGGGAGGATTAATGTACATGTGTTTGCAAAAAGAATAAATGTCCAGCTTCATACAATTGTTGTCTCATCCTAGTAGAGCCAAATAAATGTCCAATAGAAATAAATGACGAATCTCTTCATTTATCATTTAGAGTCTAAGAAACTTGGCTCAGTGACAATTTGGGTCCATCATAAACTCGCCTCTTTTGTTACTGTGGATCTCCGTAGTCCATTTGTAAGCCAGGAGTAGGCATTGTTATCCATGATAACCCGGAATCTATTTCGCTACTTTCAGAAACGTCCTCATTCTTTGTTCACATGGTTCTATTGGAACTGACACAACTCTTGTCCCTTCAGCTCTGGGAGTGAATCTAGGGTCCAGGAACGAACAGCCCCACTCGGGCCCGAGTGATTGCTGTTCCAAGAGCCCATCTTTCTGGTGGCCCAGACTGGCTGGTATATATATCCCAGCTTAGTCTGAGCTCTTGGACTTCTGGAAAGGCACCCATGCTTAGAAGCCCCGTCCCTCTACAAGTTAGCTCAGTAAATCCTAAAACCTCTGCTGAACCAATAAGGAAAAATAAGATCTTTTCTACTAAGGAGGCAAAGTTCATTGTCAGCCTATGGCAGCTAGTCTTATAATTTTAAGAACAGCCAAAATAGAAAGAAGCATTTTCTAAACACTCGATTTACTATTTAAACAGCTTTCCATGTGTAGAGCTAAGTCTGACCATTGTCTTTCAGCTGCATTTTCTAACAAACCCGGACTCCTCCTGTGCAAGGGAACGTGTGTCTATGTGATCTGACTGTTCTTTTGAGCATACAGATTCCTCCCATGTGCTTGGTGATGACCCTGCTGTAAGATGGTGACCTAACTTGCTCCCTTGACAGGACATAGACAGCTCTTCCATTTCTAACCCAGGTCACAGTGGTAGAAAATCAGAAACCCTTTGCTCTCTTATCTATTGGACTATGCAGCAGTAGCTGGGTTCCAGGGTTGCTGTCATTATACAGCAGTTAGTGGGAATAAACAGAAATATTCAGATGTAGATAGAGATGCAGGGCCATATAGTTCAGATCCTTTAGAGTGTGGGAAAGCAGGGTTCCATACTTTAACTATTCAACAGATTCCAAGGAATAAACAAATTGCTTTGCCTCCATAAGAGCCATAACTCTTTAGTGTGAAATGGAAATAAAAGCTTCCATTCTACAAAGATGCTAGAAGAATCAATGGAATAAATATGTAAAATAGATAGAATTTGGGACTATGTATTAAATGCTCCATAAATGATAGCTATTATGGAAGTTTCTCTTCACAGGCTTAAAGATTCCTATGAGAGAGCTGCACATCATTAAAATGGAGTTGCATCCGAGTGAGCATGCCTGAAGTTGGGAACAATGTAGATTAAAACGGTACTTAAAACACTTTACCGACGGCACGCTGTAGTTGGTCAGCACAGCGTGCAGTAGAGGGCCAAGGGTTTGCCTTGGTGACAGCATGTCAGGCCTTATCACATAGTACATCACTAGTGCAAGACAAGAGCAAGCTCAAAGTAGGCTTTTCACCAAATGCATCTTCCTCCCACACCAGTAGAAGAGTTAAAACATAGTAATCTAATCATGTGGAAGTCAGGGGCCCTCTGTGAGTATGTTCTCTGTCTATCTGCCTCCCTGTCTGTTTGTCTCTCTCTCTCATCTCCCTCAAAGCCGCGTACCATGGAAAGAAAACAATACAATGAAGAATGATCCCTAAAATCACTACAAAGAACTTCAGACCCAAGAGGTTCAGAATATGCTACTCTACAGCATAGGTTTCATAAAGAAAGAAAAATGCACCGAGGTTTTGTTTTGGTTCTTTTTTTTTTTAACTTAAGAGTACTTGGGCAGAACAATAAAAACTTACAATTTATAAAACGTCAAATAATTTATATGAAAACAAAGAAATATGGAAAACCGTTTTAGATTTCATTAAACAGCATTGCAGAAATATGGGTAGGCCTTGATATGAAGCTGACTAAATCAAATACAACAAGTAAACAATATGTGGAAGGCTTTATTACTGTCATTTATTTGCACATACATGCAATATTATACCGTGAATTTTTTAAAAAGGCAAATGTACGGCATAGAAGGAGATAAAAATAGACTCTGAAAAGAATGAAGTTACAAAATGGGGTGAAAAACTCCAAAATGCGGCAGAGAAGAATTATGAGGGAGAAGAGCACAGCAAGAGTGTGCTGACAACTCATAAGACATGGAGGTCCACAGAGAAAGGAAATAATGATTGACCGGAAGATGAGCTGTAGGTCAAATAACTAAAAATGATATTGCATTGTGGAGATCTTTGAATTTTTGAAATTTATGCCCTGGCAATGCTGAAGCATGCATGGGCAGCCCATATATGGCGGTTCTGTTGAACTTGTCCATATTGGGTTTCATGGTCTAAGTTGATGTGGACGACTGTCTTGATCTCCTCCTCAAGAGGGCACCAGACCTCATTACAGATGGTTGTGAGCCACCATGTGGTTGCTGGGAATTGAACTCAGCACCATTGGAAGAGCAGGCAATGCTCTTAACCGCTGAACCATTTATCCAACCCCGATCTTTGAATTTACTCAGGAGAAAATGCTTTCTGACCAGCACAAGAGGTTAAGTGAGAAGAAAAATGTAGATAAAGAACCTGGGTCTGAAAGCTGACAATGACGAATCAAAGAAAAATTCCCCTAAGAAAGACCACTAAGCCCACCACAGGTACATCATGGTGGAATTAAGTCGGAGAGAATCCTAGAAGTAGGAGAAATAAGATGGGGAAAGCAGGTTTAAGGGGCAGACAGTGGAGTGTGGACATTTCCCAAAGTTTCTTTCAAGCACGCAATCAGTGTGGTGCTCGTGGGTGATGTCTGGACAGAAAGAAGGACCTAGGAGCTATGTCAAGTAAGACAGTGTGGATGGCATGAAGTTCTTCATGGGAGAGTTTGTGGAATCTTTTGATAGGATGTTGATAGGGTATTTAAAAGAGAAATGGGGATTTATACGAAGAAGAGGGAGGGAAGGAGGAAGGGGGTAAGGAGGAAGAGAGAGCTCCTTTATGGCGGTTCTTTTCACTCTTAATTCAAAAGAACTCAGTAATCCAGCACACTGAAGAGATGAGGTTGTACTTTGCTTACATTAGCCTACTCCTAGCCAAATATACCTTAATTGGCCAAACCACAGTCTTAGAGTTACAGAACAGAGCCTTCCTCCTTCTTGTACTACAGAAACCAGAGTTCAGTAATCCCACATAGTTCTCAACTATGACACCAGATTATAGATGAAGCTGTTCCTCAATGCTGAGCACACGTTTCACCTTCCTGTAGGGCATGTGAAGCCTATTTTTTATACATCATATATATGTATCATATATCATTCTACATATGATATACTCTGAGTCCTCTTATATTCCTATTTGTTTTTGTACCTCACCATATCCTAAGTGTTTACTGAGTCCTTAACTTATTAATACATTCTTATTAACGAAGGCTATGTGGTATGTCACAACCACCTGAAATCTTTCTGTGTATCTCAGAGTTGGACTTGTTCTAAGTAATTGATTGTGTTGTGGAGGGGCAGGAATGAAACATTGGTATCCTAAGAGCCCCACTGATTGAGCACTGAAGCCTCTACAGCAGAAACCATTTCCTTTCCACAGATAAGGCTGGATGTCATCTCTTTTGCCTTTGGCCCTTTCTACCATCGTCCCTTAAATGTCACACATGTCTCCCTCCATCACTCATTATATTCTGTGTAGGTCAAGATGCTTCCCCAGCTCGGCTATGAAGGATGAAGTCTTAGCACCAAGGATTCATCATTTTTATAGATGTGGCATAGGCTCAATGGTGGAAAGAAAAGTCAGAAAGAACTATCTCTAGAGAAAGCTGCACAAAAGCTCTCAATTCCAGGAATTTAGCCCCCAGAAATATTTTGAATGACATTCAGATTTGTCCTGTGTCTCCTTTAAAGAAAAGAGAACACTAACTGATTAGTAAAAAAACTGTTAATGGTTATTTGGCTATTTTAGTTATCATTATTATTTCTCCTCCTGGGCACACATGTCCATCAAGTAAGCTTATCTTGTGTTGCAGATGCTAATGGAGAGTCAGTCTAGATTGGATGGAGCTTGTGAGACAATCCTGTCTTCTTGCCTCCACATCTGTACTGTGACACCGGTGCAATGCTTCATGGTGAAGGTGTATTTTAGGAGGAAGAGTTCTCCTTGAATCCTTTTCCCTCTCCCTCTTAAAACTGTAATTGGTGTTCTGTGTTTAAATCATAGCCAAAGTTTTGTTTCCTCCGTTATCTCTCCCTGGATGTCTATTTTGAACAGAGATAGCAAGAATAGGAGGTGAATATTTTGCCTAGAGAATTAATCTAAGAACCAAACAGAATATTTTTTTTTCCAGAGGCAAGAAAATTGACAGAAAGTGATGGGTGAGACGTGGCTTGCTGTCGGGGTAATCATCTTTAGTTGTGGGAAGGGGTGGAGGGTGAGAATGAGCATCCTTAAATGAAACAGGTATTGTGGAGGGCACCTTACCAGGGGCGCATTCTAATGGAGATGCTTCATCAGCCCCCACAGCTCTCAGCAGCTCTCCAAGGATCATTCTGCAAATGGCCATTGCAGTGTGGATTTCATCGGTTCACATTTGCACCTTGAGCTTTTAAGGGCCATTACGACCTAAATACTGTCCCATCAAAGCTCAACCTAAAAGGGGTTATTGCCGGCCGCCAGATAGCTTGTGGAATCTCAGCCTTTGACAGCTCCTAATAGGTAAATACTTTTGCTTATGAAAAAAATGATGATGTAGGATGATGTGGGAATGTTGATGCTCCTACCCTCTGTGTCCCTAAGCAGATGCAAATTTGACATCAGTGACCCGAGCACTCTTAGGATAATATCATTGCCCTGAAGGGTGGATGTGAATGCCTAAGACCTCCTCTTTGGAATATTTTGTGTAATATGAGCCATTAAAATTAAGGTTGGTGTTTATATTTCAGTTCTTTCGCAGATATTATCAGATTCTCGGTGAGATAGTATTTCCCTTGGAAATGCTTTCTTTCCCTGCCAGTAACTGGATGCAATCACAGAGCTTAGCGTGAGCTAGCATACCAATTAGAGGGCTCATCTAGGTGATGTGTGATGTGTTCCCTTCTAAACTCCATGGTTTGTCTGCAGACAAACACGTACAGAGAGAAGAAAACCCAGCTCCCATAAAAACCCTGAAAGTGTTTCCATTCTTTAAATGACACATACGCATCTCTTCAAGGTGGGAAACAAAATAGCCATAAAGCATGGCAAACAAAAGAAGATTAATGAGCGAAAGGATCTGACAAAAATATTTAATTACGATGCAATGGCCTGGCCCTATTATCTTGTATTATTATACATCTTGTCATTAACCGAATCTGGAGCTAAACTGTGTGCATTTGTCTTCATTATGTAGTAAAACTGTATAATGAGCAGGTTCCAAATAACGAATAAATGCCCTGAAACGCACACAAGCCTGGAGAATGGGGGTCATTTCCATTTCTATTCAAGGGGTCCCAAAAGAAAGAGCTCATCCTTGCTTCGAAAGGTTAAGCGAAAGAAATGCCTGTAGGTCACAGAATGCAGGTTAAACCCTCCAAATTTGGCATCCATGAGCTTGGTCCCCACTATCCATTCACCACGACATTGGTTTTTTTTTTTCTATATTACAGTCTCCCTTATCTGTCAGACATGATAAATTTCTCTTGTGTCAAAGGTCCCCGCGAGTGCTAATATTCCATATTCAAGAAAACGATATGAAATTGTTAATTGCCATTTAAGGTCAAGTTTAACTAACATGTAGGAAGCCATTTCTCAATCATTCATGTGTTCATCCTTCCAGAATTTATTGAATGACAATAGAATGCCAGATACAAGTACTAATGGTCCAGAAGAAAATATTCAACCCAGAGGCTAGTTCTGTGTTGCCTAACATTAGTGGGCTTAGTGGCCCCTTAACCAACTGTAGAAACATCTTAAAACATGAATGCCTAGGCTCAGGCCTCAGGGATTGCAATTAAATGGGACTCTATCCATACATGTTCTGTTGCTATAGTAAAATACTAGAGGCTGGGTAATTGATAAGAGAAATTATAAAGGCTTATTCAACTCACAATTTATGAGGTTCAAGGGCACAGCAGTGGCATCATTTGACTCCCGTGAAGTCCTGGTGGCAGATGGTAGCCTGTCAGGAGCACAGGTGGGAGGAAGATGTCATGTTGCTAGACAGGGAGCTGCAGAGATCGGAAGAGGATCCGTTTGTTCTTTTACAGTAATTCCTGCTCTCAGGGATGATAGCCACACGGATCGGCTCAAAGGTAGCATGGCAGGAGGCCGAGGTGGTGGAGGACCGCGGAGAAACGGTGGTTACCTGACCAGCACACGTGTGAACTCAGAGCCCCTGTGACTGCACGGGCAATATCTGCACAGGATGAAGCCAGCCCAAATTCCAGCACGGGTGAGGACATAGTCACAAATCTTACCATTAGCTGGATAGCCAGCATTCAGTACTTGATGGATATGGGGGGCACTTTTCTTCAGAGACTCAGTTGCTGGTAGGTTGTCCATGTTCCAGGGGATCGCTCTACACCCATGTACATATTGGCAGCATTAAGTGGACTTAGTGGGTTGAAAACAAAAGCTGCATGAAGTTAGGCAGGAAAGATGGTGAAGCAGGAGGCGCTAGATCGAACGGAGTGAAGGTAGATTTCATCAAAACACATTATATTCCAATGTCAAATTCTCAAACAATGAACTTTTAAAAATAATGAACAAACAAAAATTGATGCTACTATTCCATGTCAACCATACTGATAAGCACATCAGGGGCTCAACAAAGCAGAAGGCAGCTCTTGTCAGCCGGGTGAGATGGACCACCCGGCTGTTTGGAACAATACTGTTACTTGTTTGAGGGACCATGATTCCACTCCATCGCAACAGGGTGGGTGCTCCTCCAGTTAATAAACTACTAGAAAATTTCTTTGGGAAGAAAAAAAACATCATTACTTTTGGAGGGGGTGTCCTTTATGAGTGCCTGCTTTTGTGAAGCTCTGCCATCCAAAGTGTGGCATGGGGACGT
Source organism: Ondatra zibethicus (assembly GCA_004026605.1). Taxonomy (NCBI): domain Eukaryota; kingdom Metazoa; phylum Chordata; class Mammalia; order Rodentia; family Cricetidae; genus Ondatra; species Ondatra zibethicus. The sequence goes on along the minus strand of PVIU01000061.1, from coordinate 295,682 downwards.
TTATAAAATCCTGGCCAAGGAATAAATCGTTTCTCACAAACTAGCCCTAGCCCTAAGACAAAGTGAGAAGGGTTTTGGCATGTTTGCCATGTGCTAGTTTTCCCCGATGTCTGAAAATCATAGATGAGTGTTGTTAATTCAATAACAGGGTCCGCCTTTTGATGAGGAAAGCCCAGATGTAATTCCAAAAGTCTGTACTACTAGAAGGGCGCTGGAGTTGGTCTTATGTTTATCATGCCGGGATATGGTTCCAGTGTGCAATTCCCAGCCTCTGGGGTAGTACAAGCTCTCCGACGTTTTATTGGGTTTTGATTGAGAATATTTGCAGGAGCAATTTCCAAGGGGATCATTTAGGTGATATGCCTCAGGAGGCCACAGAGCTAGCTGCAATCTTGGGCCCTAGGGGGAAGGGAATCAGCAGTGGAAACATGGCTGTTATTGGGAAAATAGATCTTCCTGACAGGACATAAATCAGAAGCTCTGACCAGATGTGACAATAAAAATGCCCTTGGCTGTCCAATGAGATCAGAGGTGTCAGCCCCAACACCATCAAGACAGGCTAGCAAAGAACATTGGCTTGCACACCAGAAAATCCCATCCTGCTATGCTGTTATCATTTAGAGGCTTGCTGGGAAATCTGTAAATTCCATCATGTCTGCTATGGGTGACTTTCTAGTTGACATGGGCTCCCATCTTTGTTTCTCTGCAGCTAAGTGACCTCATTCAGTCTTATGCGGGGCACAGACCACCTTGCCTACCATCTCAGAGCTCTTGTTCCTTGTATCTCTATCCTGCTGCAGGGCCTGTGTAGCAGGCAGCTCCCCTGTGGCCTTGCAACCTCTTGTGCTTCATGCTCTGTCCTTCATCCAGCTCCACAATGTCTTTCTCTGGGCTACGAGATTCTTCTTAGGCCATGTCAACCAACTTCTTTACAGCTCTTCTGGTTCTCCTCTTCATCATTCCCCTCACTTGACAGACTCCCATTGCCTGTAGGAGTGAACAGCACCGCTGGCTCAGTATGGTGGTAGTGGTGGTGTATGGGGGGGGGGGTCAGAGCCTTGATTTCCTTCCCTTTGTCTATGTGTCCCCTTAGGGGCAACTTTCTATGCGGTAGGTTCAGGCCAAGGGTCTAAAGAGTATACTTCTAACTGCATTCTCACCATCCAAAGTGCTTCTGTTCCGGGGAATGAAAGCTCACATTGACTGTGAATGGCTCTAATAATATAATTAGCAAGTAGCAATGAATGCTGCTTTTACATGGATACGGTGCTAAGAAGTGATAATAAATTACATACAAATACACGCCTCTCCTCCTAATAGCCAAAGCATAAGCACAGGAGCAACAATAGATGATAAGGGAACCTTAAATGGAAAAGGGAGTGGCAAGCAGGAAGAGAAGAGGAGAGGGATGAAGAGACTGATGCAGACAACCATGACAACAGCCCTCCAGAGCTGAAGAGACCAGACAAGCTTTCCAGATCTGACCCGGGACCCATTTACCCATTTTCTTTCATTGCAGTAAGTCAAGAACCCTGACCTCTCTAAGATGGAATGTTTGGTCCTAGCTCTCTTGTTCTGGATCTCTTGGGGAATAAGGAAACAAGATATTAAAATGTGAATAATGTAGCATGAGGGCCAGCCTGGTTGGTTTCTGTCCTCCCATCAGGTCCCACAGTCATTAGGTCCCAGAGAAAATCACACAGAGGTCTCCAGAAGATGATAAACTGATTGGCCCATTTGCTCAGGCTTCTTATTAGCTCTTGTAACTTATATTAACCCATTATCCCTATCTATGTTAGCCACCTTTCTCAGCAGGGCAGGTCACAAAAAATCTCTTCTCCAAAGTAACATATCTTTTGACTTCAATTTTGAAGCCAAGGTATTTTCAAAATACCTATCTTGGATTAATTCAGCAGCATTTATAAGCAAAAAATCTTTTAGCAGCTGTAGCTCCTTCCTCAGCATTCAAACAATTCAAAGAGAGCATAATAACATACAGTATCCAGATTCTCTGTGTGTTTTTCATCTTTATGTGGCTTTATTTTAACCTCTATTTCTTTTATTTTTACTTTTAACTTTTGGCTTTTTGAGACAGGTTCTCTGTGTATCTTTGTCCTGGAACTCACTCCGTAAACCAGGCTGTCCTTGAACTCGCAGAGATCTGCCTGTCTCTGCCTCCAGGCATTGGGATTAAAGGTGTGTGCTACCACACCTTGAAGTCACAGAGGTCAATCTACCTTGGCCTCCCAAGTGTTGGGATTAAAGGTGTGTACCACCATACCCAACTACTCTTTCTTTCTTTTTTAAGAACTTTAACCTTTAGCCTGCATATATTTTTAACACACTGTAAACCATTTAGAGGTTTTTTTTTTTATCCCTTTTTAATGTATATCTCTCTTTCTGACTACATGAGTCTTTAATTTACCAAGCTATATGGTAGGATAAAAGCCGTGGCTTTGATGGCTGGATCCAGCCCATTCCTTAGCTTTCTACAATTCCAGTCTCCTGGCGGAGGTGTCGGCTGTAGCAATGTTAAGGTCCCTGCCAGCAAGCAAGCTGCAGCATTCTGCTCACAGACCACATTCAAATGTTCCCTGGCCGGACCGCCTGCCTGAAAGAGTCAGAGTTTGCCCTGGCAGGACGGCCCAGAAAGCCGGCATTTTAAAACAGCGCAGCTTTTTTCCTGCTACAGCTGAAAACCGAAAAGCATGCGGTCAGCTTTTCATCAACATCATTTAAGTGTTTTGTGGCAGGACCTCTTAAAGAGCTGCAGGGTTTTGCAGCTGAGGCTGAGTCAGGAAGCCTCTCTTAGATGAGAGCGCTTGCTTGCCTCTAGCAAGCAGAGCAGACCCGAGAAATTGCTGCTACCAAGCAAACATGCTTTATTCTTTCCCAAGCTTTCTCAGGCTTTTTGTGGATGCAGTTATCCACGTGGGCGCCATTCTGTAACATGAGGGTGGGCTTGTTGGGGTTTATGTCCCACCCGGTACCCCACAGCTGGCAAGTCCCAAAGAAAATCATGCAGAGAAGTCTATGTTAGGTTATAAACTGATTGGCCCATTAGCTCAGGTTTCGTACTAGCTCTTATAGCTTATATTAACCCATTTTCCCTATCTATGTTAGCCACATGGCTCAGTACCTTTCTCAGTGGGGCAGGTCACATCCCGCTTCTTCAGGCGGTCCGAGCAGGAATGCGGAGAGAGCTTCCTGCTTCCCAGAATTCTCCTATTCTCTTTGCTCCGCCTCTACTTCCTGTCTAGTTTTCCCACCTATCCTTCCTGCCTGGCCAATCAGCATTTATTAAAACATGATTGACAGAATACAGACAATTCTCCCACACCAGAATAACACTAAGAAAAGTGGCAGTTGGTCACAATACTCACTATCTGGGTGACCCTGGATAAATCCCTTACTGAGGTTCTGTCTCCTCCATGACAAAAGCAGACCCACAAACATCTTTCTAAAGGGGCTACTATGAGTGCCAGCAGGTCAGGAAGTCCACTGGTTAATATCGATGCAATCGATCACCTGCAACTTGGTCCCTCTATCCTGAACATTAATCCCATCTCCATCAAATGGCAGAAGGGTTATTTGCCTTTCTTTCTCACAGGGCTGCTAGGATCCATCGTTAAGTAATTTTAATGTACATTAAAAGAGCAGCACACACCATAAAGCTCCAGATGATGTAAGCAAAACACTTCTGTTGTTTCACTGCTTGGTAATTACTATTACGATTCCTCTAATGATTATTTATGGGGGCCTGAAACATAGCACTTTGCTTTTTAAAATGTTAATGATCCCGAGTTTAAGAAGTGCAGCTATGATGCTCATAGGCTGTGCACGCCACCCCTGGGAATTATCTCCCCCTATGAAAGAGAAGAAGGCCAACACTAGCGAAAAGTTGAGCAGCGTCCTGCAGGGGAGCACAAAGGTGGGGGAGCCTGGCACCCGGACTTTGGTAAAAGGTCTCTGCATCTTTAGACAAGAAGACGGGTGACAGTCCAGAGTTGTTCTGTTACAGCAGAAGATGACGACTTATAGCATGCTGTCAGCCTTGCATAATGAAAGTCCACCAGCTAGGGCTGGAGAGAACTCTAGCTTGTTAAGAGCATTTCCTGATCTTGCAGAGGTCCTGAGTTCCGTTCCCAGCACCCATAACTAACCTTCTGCAATTCTAGCTCTGTGAGATCCCACACCCTGTTCTGATTCTCCGTGGACACCCACACACATGTGGTAAACATCACACACACACACACACACACACAAAAAAGGAATTTCACCAGCTGATGAATTTCTTACCCTTGTCTCAAAACTCAGCTCCAACACCTACTATGTTGTAAGTCTGATTCCTCTGTGTTCAAGAACATTCCATGGACACTTCTATGAGTTCAGTGTCACCCATCCATCCTTCCAGGCATCCACTGTCCAATAAAGATTTATTAAGTATCTTCTACAAACCAGAGAATATAGCAGGTTCTCAAGGTCTAATAGCTTGCTCGCTCACTGGTTACCTTTATTAACCTAGTGGTTGTATGACTTTGGTTTTATTCCTGCCTCTATCTTCAGGTCTGGAGAGATGGCTCAGTAGTTAAGAGCACTGCCTGCTCTTCCAAAGGTCCCGAGTTCAATTCCCAGCAACCACATGGTGGCTCACAACCATCAGTAACGAGATCTGGTGCCTTCTTGAGAAAGAGACCTGGTCAGTTGTCCTCATCAACGTAGACCATGAAAACCAAAATGGACAAGTTCAACAGAGCCGCCATATACGGGCTGCCCATGCTGCAGCATTGCCAGGACATCAATGTCTTTCATTTTCTTCATATCTTTAGGGCTTACCTCAGGGCCTGGTATATAATAGACACCCTGGAGACAAACTTGTGCTGCCATTAAGAACTTGTCAAGTCCTGGACACTGTCCTTAAATCTTAAACCTCATCTTCTTCACCAGTTCCAATGCTATGTACTTATGATATTGCCAGGATTAAAAAGAGATACTCATAAAGGCATATGGTAAGGTACCAGGATCTGTTAAGTGCTGTGCAAATGACAACTGTATCCAGATGAATAAATTACATAGGTTTATACTGCTTGGCCTGGTAACTTTTCATAGAGGGTGGGGAGGAAGGCTCATCCTTTCCTTCCCACCAACGTGCCCATGGCTACATCCATATGCAGTAACATCTTCCGGGATCCTAGGATCCTGCCTAGGAGCTTAACTGGGGTAGAGACCTCACGATGCTTCCTTCCTGATGATACTTTCCAACACCAGGTGTCATCTCTCTGACTCTAAGTAGTTCTGTCCCTTGTTCTGGTCTCCCATCAAGGCGTCGCAAAGCCCCAGAGGGCAAAACTCATAGATGAGCACAAAACCCTTCACTTTCAGAGCAACACTGAAGCTGCCTGGCCAGGAACAATGCCCCTTTCTCCAGGATTAATGTTGCCTTTTCATAACTGCTGATCGAATTAAGACTACAATGTGAGAAAGCAGAGACCGGCAGACAGGAGCCTACAGAGCACAGAGATCCCCTGTTCCCTCCCCCCGTGCCAACTGCACAAGGCTGGAAGCTAAAATAAAATTAAGAGGAAATAGAAAAGAGACCAAACTGATTAGCCCTGGTATGCAGTTTAGAAAATCAGTGTAATTGGCATGTTTTGAAGCTCTGTGGTGGTCCCTGTTATTGGATTTAAAAATTTATATCCTGAAATAAGATCTACTTGGTCACTCTGTCCCACAGCCAAGTGAGGGTGATGCCCAGTGAGTGACAGCTACGCTTATAGCATCACCAGAAAGAACTGTAATTAAAACTAGGGCTTTGGGTCACTTCCAGTTAAGTTCCACACTAGATCCGTTCCTTTTGAGCTGTGGACAAGTTTTGAACTACTCTGAGCCTAGGCTGCCATTTGTCTGGTGGGTATAATAATACCCAGCTCGCACTGAAGTAATAAAGACCGTGTAAAATATGTATCTTAAGCCATCTTACATCGCTGTGATGAAACACCTGAGGCTGGGGGGGGTGTGCCTTGGTGCATGGAGTTAGAGGCTGGGAGCTTCAGGAGCAAGAGTCTCTATCCAGTTGTTTATGTAAAGGGCTTTCCTGTTGTGCTATAATACCACAGAGAAACAGAAATGGGAAGCCCATGTATGCACCAGACGGACACTTGGGAGGGAGTGTAAGGATGCTGTCAAGCTCCCCCTGTAATGATCTACTTTCATGAGGACCTGGCCGTTCCCAAGAGAATTGATCATGTCTTGACGGAAACCAACCCTGTCTCTTAATAAAGACATTAGACCTTGTGCAGCCCCCCTTCGAAGGCTTCTTTTCTTTGGCAATCAAAAGCATTTTAAATGATGTTTTAATTGCAATAGGGTTAAAACTCTTTCCCCCTCCCCTTTCTCTATCCAGCAACTTCCAGGTATCCTCCCTCCAACACGCCCCCCCATCACACACTCAAGTTGAAAGTGTCTTTTAAAATTATTACTGCGTACCTATATAAGCATGCGTGTGCAAAATTATATAAATACAAGTCTGCCAAGTCTGTTTTTTCTTATTTCTGTGTGTATGGTTTAAGGACTGACCACTCTGCATTGGATAACCAATAAGGGGTGTGCGATGGCTTTTCTTGGCGGCCAACTTGGTCATTTCTGAAATGACTCTAGAGAACACTGGCTAATACAGGACACCTCTGTGCTTTGTTGATTTAGAGTGGTGCTGTTTTGAAGGAAGGATGAAATAAATTAAGAATTCTCCAAGATCCTTGAAGGCCTAGGGTTTTAGAAAAAAATGAATCGCTTCTTATGTCCACCACAATATCTAAGCATGTATTGTAACTGTTGAGGATAACATGAAATAGAGGACAATCTATTGTTTTTTTTAAGTTGAATTATAACAAGAAACAATTTGCTTAAACCCCAATTAGAAGAACTGAAGAACTCAGGAGACAGAGGCAGGCATATCTCTGTGAGTTTAAGGCCAGCCTGTTGTATAAAGTGAGTTCCAGGACAGTGAGGTCTATTACACAGAGAAACCCTCTCTCAAAAAACCAAACACCAACCAAGCAAACAAACAATTGAGGAACTGAAGTTATACAGAAATCCCCTTCTGAGGATTGTCTCTTATGGGAAAGGGGTCTGAGACAGGCTCCTCAGAGGAGGATATGGGACAGGAATTAAGGTGATGGAATGTTCTGATTTAAGAAAGACTTTTCAAGTCTTTGCAATCATAGAACCTTCCAACAACAGCTTAGCAACAAACAACTCCATGTTGTTATTTTTGGCTTTTTAAATCCATGGTCAGCAGCAACCTGAAAGGTTTCAATGTACAGAATGGATGTTAGAGACACGTGGACTTTGTGACTTAGATTAGAAAATCAGTTGAACACTTTAAGCAGGGCTTAATGGGCCATCCTAGTAGGAACATACATGATAATGGTATTGACGGTGATTTGAATTGTAGACCTAGCTCAAGAGCCTTCAGAGGAGAAGAGTATTAAGATGTGGCCTAGAGACCGTTCTTGTCATATTTTGGTGAAGAATGAGGCTGCTTTCTGCCCTTGTCCAAAAAAGATCTGCCTGAGATTAAATGGAAGAGATACAGACTAACAGCTTTGGCAGGGGACATTTCGACACAGCGTAGCATTGATTGTTGTCATCTGGTTATTAGTGTTCACTCTTATGCAGATCAATAGTGAAAACAAGCAAACCGAGCAAGGAGAAACACAAAATGTACAGATTTAGGAGAAAAGGGGTACCAAGAAGCTGAACAGAGCTAGGTCCTGTGTTCAAGGAGATAAAAAGGTTAAAGAAAAGCCTCATGCTGTATCACCTTAGAGCAAGAGCCCACCCAGCTAAGCTTCCAACTTCTGAAAGGGAATTAAAGAAAAGTTTAGGGTTAGGAATGGTGGGACACACCTTTAATCCCATCAGTCAGAAGCCACAGGCTGGCAGATTTGTGCGCTCAAGGCCAGGCCAGTCTGCAAAGCAAGTTTCAATACAGCCAAGTTTAGTCAGCAAAGGAAACCATCAGAAACTTAAAGCTGGTGAAGATGTAATTGAACGAAGTGGCCTTGTTCCAGCCCTAGCAAGCAGCGGAATTTGGCAGCTTCTGCCACACTGAACAAGCCCGTGAGAAAGAAGTATCTTGCAGTCAACAAAGCAGAAAGGAGTTAGAAATCTGCAGAGATCTTTGACATCAGTCATGGAGATGTCAAATTTGGAGTTTGCCCCATTGGTTTTTGATTTTGCGTTGGTCCAGTAGTTCTTCACTATTCTCTCTTCCCTATGTATTGGAATGATAATGGATATCCTGTATCCTGTATATGTTGAAAGCTGTGGGCCTCAATGTAAACTCTCAGCTCCTTCTCCAATACCATGTCTGCCTGCATGCCACCATGTTTCCATCCACAACAATAATGGACTGAACCTTTCTGAACCTGTAAGCCAGTCCCAATTAAATGTTTCCTGTATAAGAGTTGTCATGGTCATGGTGTCCCTTCACGGCAAGAGAAGCCTTAAGACAGGGGCTCATATCTGGAAGATGCTAATGCCCTTTTCCCCAGTAGCCATTAGTTGCCTATAGTTCTTTGTGTAGGGGTTGGACCCTGAGACTTTTTCTTCCTACTGCATTCATATGTCACTGATATTACTATTGTTCTGGTCTTGTAGCAATCAAATTTTAATAGGGTTCTAGCAGGATGAACCACATCCGAACTACAGCAATATGTAAACCTACTGGCCTGCAGAGGCTGCTCCAGCTGATGGCTCCTTAAGCTTGTGTCTGTGAAGAACACTGCTTTGCTTCTGTTTGAGCCGCTTCCAAACGCAAATGCCCATGCAAAGGGGAACTTGAAATTACTATCGATTATTTATCCCCAAATGGGCTTCAGATTAATTTTTCCTGAATAAATAAATAAGGAAGATGTCATGGTACATGGGACGTGCTCATTACAGGGAAGCCATGGGATCTTTGGGGATGGTAATCTCCAGGGTGTAGGAATAAATGCCCAGGAGAGCAGGAACAACCTTGACATTTTGTCTTCCTTCACGATTTACTGGTCTGTGATATTTCTCTCCCTCCCTTCCTTTTATTCCTTCATTCTTTTCTCCATTTTTATAAAGTTTGATCTCATGGATGATATTTGTCCTATTGCCTACAGTAACAAGTGATAAACTACAAGCGAATGTAGCTTGAGTATAGATAGAAAGGTGTCTTTGAACTATTACTATGTAGCCATAGGCAGGGCCATGGCTACTTACTGTTTCTTGGCTTTGTGAAACTTTTAAAGGCTAAATGGAGAAACACACACACACAATTATTCCATTCATAAACAGTTCCCTATGGTTCGTCTTACAAGTTTTCCACTTGACCAAGGTGTAGAAACAATACACCTTCAATAGGAATCATACTTCAAATTGTGAATTCAGATATTTTCCTTGGCTGGTAATACTCCCTAGGATGTTCTCGTGAGAAGCCAGTAGCGCCATGAAGCACTTTCCTCGTCTGTCATAGCCATGGAAGTGAGTAACTGCTTTTCTGTATGGTGTGGTGCTGTTGAGCTGTGAGCAATGAGTTAGTGGTGTCAGATGTTAGGTTTTGACTTGTGTTCTTTTCCCCTGACAATGAGTTGATGAACTATAACCCTGAAATAAATCCAAGAGACTCAGTGGTGAGTGCTCACTCTACTCCAGGTATGAGTCTCTTGTGGACATTATAGGTGGCCTCTCAAAAACCCTGATTACCTTAAATCTAATTAATTAAATATTTTCAGATTCTAGTTTAAACATGGAGAGAGAGACAGAGACAGAGACAGAGAGAATTTACTGACATATGGAACCAAGTCCAGATCCTCAGTAAGACCAAGTGACTCACCCCCCCCCCTCTCTCTCTCTCTCTGTCTACCTCTCTCTCTTTCTCCTCCTACTGGCCTCTTAACTCCAGCAACCAAGGTTATTTTCCAGGTAAGCCCCTAAAAGAGGCTCAGTAAGATTCTTTTGGTCCCAGATTCTGTTACATGCATGATCTTGAGACTATTTCCAGGACCCTGGAGTGTGGACCTCTGATTGTCCAGGTGCAGAGCCCACATCAAGTCTCAGGAGCCAGAGGGATCTGACTCAAAAGTGTGTCCCTTTGAAGACAAAGAAAGCTATGTGCTCCAGAGCCAAGTGAATGTCCAGGCTTGTGAACAGATGCCACCACAATACTGGGAGATAGACACCATTGTCTTTGTTTCTTGGGTGAACAAATGGAGTATTAAGAAGACCAAGTGACCTCATCAAAATCAAAGAGTAACACCTGCCAATTTTAGGATATTCCTGCCTCTCCAGTATTAGGCTGTATGAACTAGAACCTGACATTGAATGAAGCAGGTTAGCTTGGTTAGGTAGGAGAAGATCTCAAGATTGAGAAAATTCATTTTTTGATTGATTTAGAAGTCATTATAATATGGATGTTTTTCCCTCTTGGCTAACACATCCATCTCTCTCTCATGTCTTTCTTCTAAACAGATAACGGCTAACTGCACTTCTTGACAGGCAGGGCCTGCATGTAAACAAATTCTTATTAGCAAATTTAGCAGTCATGTTCATCTGCTTCCAGTTTTTGATAAAAAAAAAAAAAGAAAGAAAATGGAACAAAAACATTATTTCTTGGCAATGTCAGCCGTGTCAAACTGAAAAGTGTAGAAATTTAAGTGTGGCAGCGAGGGGCCCATGGTGGTGATAGATTTTTTTATTTATTTCTACATTTGTGTTAAGGTCAGTGTATTCATTTCACAGTAGGGAAGGATGAATTTTGACATTTTTATAAGGGTGATTGATTGGTTTGTGTCCATTTGTGAGACTACATGGCAAGAGGCCATGACTAATGGAAGAGAAAAGGGGAAAAAATAGACTATTTTGATTGGAAGCCTGCCTATCACCATTTTGGATGATACCCAGAAATTTTGAACAGTACGCAAATGTGAGCAGATGATAGAAAAGTATTTGACATGCATTAAAGTACAAAGGGTAGTTATTGACAGGAATTGCATTTAAATTATACATCTTAGATGCCTTGAGGAAGAGGGTTCCATCTCCCCCAGGCTCCCCATTGCTCGCTGGTAAACTTTCTGGGCTGCTGTTAATGGAACTTTCTAGAAAAAAAAAATCTTTATAAAATGGGAGCATGCTGAACCCTTTGCCTGGAGCTTTCTCTCTCCATTCAGGGTTTCCATTTGAAGCCCAGCATTAGTAGCTTACTTTGGGAAATGGTAGGCAGCTTTGGGAACCCCAAGACTAGTTCTATCTCCTGACTCTCTGGCCTCTGCATGATGATAAACAGCACGCTTATCATGAGATTCTAAGTTTGTCGAGGCTCGGAGGTATTCACATCTCATTTAGTAAGGGTGAGTCATAATATTTACATCAGGCACTGCCAAATACTTGTTGGATGGCTCAATGAATAACTGGCTTTGCAACCAGTCACTTGTGTCTGCCTTTTGAGGGTATCAGGTATAATGACTAAAGGGACATCATTTTAACTGCCTTATTAGGATATCAAGTACTCCTGAGTTATCAAACACACTCCCACAGAAAGCCATTACCCTTAAAATTCTTAAAGATTATTCCTTGAAAATTCACCACATTCTTCTGTTCTAACACCACAGACTAATTGCAAGAAAGCTTCCCTGTGGACATGACAGCTATTTGTTTGTATGAATCCATGTAAATTGGGCTTAGAATGTTTGAAGTCAAAATAATTGTGCATGAATGACGGAACCGGTAACCCACACACTCTCCAGTCTCATGGTGGCAATCTTAAATCTGAGTATCTCATGGCTGTACTTATATTTTCACGGTAGCAGGAGTTAGAAAGCAACATAGGCAGTTCTTCCCATAACCGAATCGCCAAGAATCTCACTGTGGTCTCTGCTGTGGACTTCAGCTTTTGCCAGATTACAAAGCAACAAAATTATATTAATGCATGGCCCCTATCTAGCTCCTTTGCTGCTTTCTTTCTTGGCCTCATGAATCAGCTTCTCCTCTTCCCCTGTGCCAATCCTTACCTAAGTGGCTTCGTGGGTTTCTATGTGGTAGACTTGAAAAGGTAAAAGTAGAATACGAAACACCTCATCTAAGAGGGTGCTCTGTGGCAGCCACATGGACTGATCAAAGTGTCCTCGGAGGTGAGAAGCTGGGTTGAAGGGTGGGGTACGATGTCTGGGGAGTTGCATTTCCCCTCTCATATGTACTTTGCAGTATGGGATGAAGGTTCTAAGAGAGATGAAAGGCTGTAGAGAGAAATGAGCAGGGAATCTCTGGGGACTGTACAGTACTGGAACAGTACGTGAAGACTGGATTGCCAATAACAATTCCTGTGAATTACATATACCCGATAACTTTATAGTTCTCAAGATGTAAGATTTTTGGAAGTTTTGCTGAATGATACTTCTCTTTGGATCCTGCAAGTATCTAACAAAAGGACAAGAACTCAAGGCATTTCAGTCGCTTTCTATGTTGTGTCTCGCAAATGAGTAGGCATCCTTCCCTGCTCGTTTCACTCTGAAATCCTCTCCTAAATCTCTTCATCCTCCTTGTGTGCTGTGGTGCTTTGAGTGAAAGTGGCTCCCATAGACTCGCAGGGAGTGGCATTATTGGAGGCGTGGGCTTGTTGGAGGAGGTGTGGCCTTGTTGGAGAAAGTATGTCACTGGGGGTGGGCTTTGAGGTTTCAGATGCTCAAGCCAGGCGTGGCGTCACTCTTCCTGCTGCCTGCCCATCCAGATGTAGAGCTCTCAGTTACCTTTCCAGCACCATGTCTGACTGCATACCACTACACTTTCCACTGTGAGGATAACAGGCTAAACCTCTGAACTGTAAGCCAGCCCCAGTTACATGCTTTCCTTTATGAGAGTTGCCATGGTGATAGTCTCTTCAAAACTATGAAAACCCTAATTAAGACACATGTCCTTCTTTCCTAGTTTTCACATTATAACCAACCTTGATACTCACCTCCAGACTAAGGAGGCCAGGGTACTGATGTGAACAGCAACCTGGCTGTGTGCTCTTCATTCCTCATCCTTGTGACTGGAACTGGTTCTTGAAAATCATTCCCTATCCCATAAGATCAAATTGCTGTAGAGTAGGCAAATGTTCTGCATCTAACTGCGACCCTGGAAGATGACTCGGGAAGTGCATGGCTCTCTTTCTGAATGGCTGCTTCATAGTCTTTTGAGTTTGCCTCAGTAGCCCTCTACAGTGTTACCATCCCTAATACAACCTAAACTTGGGGGATTGTTTTTTTGACGACTCTATCCGAAATCATCTGTCAGAGCAAAGCGTGTCCCCAGCTCAGTGCACAACATGCCTCGTGCCCTTTTCTGAATTTGCCCTTTTCAAAATTCAGAGGATGGTTAATTGCACATATATTTTTTTCAAATGTCTAACCTGCTTCTGTCTTTCGATGAAAATGGACCGATTATTTGTTTACACATGCTTTTAAATTGACAAAATTGTGTTTATTTATGGCATGTGGCAATACAGTTTGATATACATGTACTTTGAGGAATAACTAAACCAAGTTAATTAGATTCATGTGCATTACATCACATATTTTGTTTTCTGATGAGATCACAGAAGAATTTCCTGCCTGAACAATTTCCAAGAATATAATACTATAGTTACTCTAGTAATTTTTTTTAACAATAGATCTCCTGAATTTTCTCCTGCTGTCTTTACTATAATTTTGTGGGTTTTTAACCTACATTCCTCCAATCTCCCTTACTCTTAGGTACCCACCAGTATACTCTATGGATCTATGAACTCAACTATTTATGATTCCACATATGAGGGAGATCATATGGCAATCATCTTTTCATGCCTGGCTCATTTCGCTTAACACAATGCCCCCTCAGGTCCATCCATATTATTGAAAATAATGTCAAGATTTTTTTCTTAAGCTGAATAATGTTACCTTGTGAAGATATTTCACATTTTCTTTACCCACTAACCTGTTAATGGACTCAGGTTGATTTCATCTCTTGGTTGCCATGAAACACTAATAAACGCATAAGCCCCACTTCTTTATCAAATGCACATCTCTTTCTCCTCCCTCAATAGAAATTCTCTTGATTTCTTCCTTCCTTTATCACTTATAAACATGAAATACAATTCTACCGGTTCCAGAAGCCCCATCATTAGCAATGAGGAGGAGAAAAAAAGGCAGCCAAGAAGCTTCTCTTTCACATACAGTGTATGATGCATAGCAGGAACTCAATATTTATTAAAGGAATGATCCTACTCCAAAGATCCCTGGGACTGTGTCCTCATACTATCAGGTGGAATGGTAAAGTAGTTATCCGGTTAACACACATAGAAACAGCTCAACAGTGTTGAATGGGATTTTATTCATTTGGACAATAGGAATTCTACCTGGGCTCGAGGGCAAGGTCTGGGGCCCCAGGTGTTGTCTTCAGGCCTCATTCAAATGGATAAAGAGCACAGGTTTAAATGACTCAAAACCTTTGCTCAAAATTCTGGCTCTAACATGTTTTCCCTACCAGGCTTTAGGGGAAAGACTCCACCTCACTCACCCCTCTCTTCCTCCATCTGAAAAGGCCGAAGGTAGCAAGGCCTTCTCCACAGAGTAATGAGAAGGAAATAAGGAAGCTTAGGTAGAACAACCGACTGGCAAACAATCAATGTTCACTGCTAGAATTGACAGATTTATTGAAGTTGCTACCCCCAGAACCTTATAAGCTTTGAGCATAGTTCATACCGATTCATTTTTTAAAAAGAGAAACAAAATTTTATCACAAGAAGATGGCAGCCATCCTCCTCTGTTACATCTGTTTTTATAGTGAAACAGTATAAAATCCAGCCTCACCTTCCCTAGGCAGGGGTTAATTACCTCTATAGAAAATGGCTTCCCATAACCCTCTGCTGAATAGTTCCATGTATACTTGGAGGCTATTAGCTGACCTACAACTCCAGAAAGTACAATTTTATTTCACTAAGCCTGTTTGTGGTTTGCCTGGGCATAAAGGGAGTGGCTGCGTGTCACAACTCTTCGTGTCCTGGGTCTTCATGGTCCAGGAGGAAACCAGCGCTAGTTAGTACCTTTGTGTGGGCCTGCGGAAGGGCTGCTGTGTTTTTTGCTGTGTTCGGTTTTTGGCTTTCATCTGTTTGGCAAACATACCTGGGAAGCTAGTCATAAATGCTAATAAAATTGCAATTTCTGGTGGAAGATGCAATCCCAAAATATTTGAAAGCTCAGAAACTGTGCTGTGTAGTACATTGTCATGTATATTAATACTCTTTTGAGACATATTGGTGGGCTTCTGTTTGTTTTGTTTTTGTTCTTGTTTTTTCTTTCTTCTTTTTTTTTTTTTTTTGCAACTGTTAATGTCAGTTTTTAAGAGCAGCCATCACAAAGAGGGCAAAGCCTTTGGAGTTTATGCACCATTGACTGGTGTAACTCAGCCTCACCCTCTGGCTCGGGTATGAAGGATATTACCATTCTCCTTTGAATTTTGGGGTGCCTTGGTTGTATGAACTATACAAGTACATTGCTAGCTAGATGTGATATGAACTGTCAATCTCTCAAGAGGGATATAAATAGGAGCACGCACACACACACACATTGTGCTGTGAATTTACATGCTATGCTTTCTCAGAACGATGACTGTGATAAGCTGTGGGAAGAAGAAGAAAGAAGAGGAGGAGGAGGAGGGGAGGAGGAGGAGGAGAATAAAGAAAACACAGGGGAAAAGTGATATAAAAACTAAACTATTTAATGCTCATCTTCCAAATGAGAAAAAAAATTGACGGCAAAAATGTCAGAGGCCCCCTCAGCTCAAGACGCCACTGAAGGGAAGTAACATACACCAGAGTGTCAACAAAAGGCAAGGACACTGTGCACTGTCTGAAGAACGAATTGGTAATACCGTAATTACAGCTTACCTCCCTACGTTAATTTATGTGTTCTGTCTCCCACACAGCCTTATCCCCTCACCTCATCTGTCCCTGCACCCTGGTGTCTGACGCTCCGCTGTAGCGTTTCAGTTCTTGACAGTGTTTCCCATCACAGTGTGAAAATTTTCTATTTTTCCCAGGCCCTTGAGAGCAGCCCTGTCTTTTGTGAGAGGAGGCTTTTAAAGGACAGCTGAAGTGGATAAGAGCGTCTCTGGGCTCGCCAAGAAGGAGGCCGCGCTTGAGCTGCCAACCGCGGCTTAGCAGGCTCCGGCTCAGCTCTGGAATAGCTTAGCTTGTTTGGAGAGGTTTGGCTTAAGCCTATGGAAATAAAAAGACTTTTCAATTCTACCTGTCGCCAGGATGGGCCAGAGTTATCACTCAGGGAGCACAGGGGGCCCAGCCAAGAGGAAAAAAAACCAAGGAAACTAATTTGAATTGCAGAAGCAAAGTCCCACAGCATAACACTTTCTTAACAAGGCCAGACTAACGCAGCCCTTCTGTCTTGGCCTTTTCCTGTTTTCTTGGTTTATTTATGCATGCAATAATGCCATCAACAGCCAGTTGAACTCATCTCTCCTTGAGACATTTACGCCAAGGTTGGACTTCTCAACACTGAATGCTGTCCATCCGTCAACCAGATCGCTATCTGGGTTAAGTAAGAGGAATGCCGTCATGTGTGTCATCCAAAAGAAAACCATTATGCAAAATCAATATCGCCTTAAACGCCAATTACTCTAATTAGGCCGGGAGAGCGGATAAGCCGTTCTCTGAAGAAGAGGGTGAGTTTATTGCACTCTTGACTTTTTAAAAATAATCTTTCATTTCGACAGGTCACAACATCGTGGAAGCTCTATTTTCCATCCGTGAGCTGGCTCCCTCTGCCTTGGGAGCTCCAGAAGTCATCATAAGGCAACAGAGTTGCCATGGAAATTAGAGGCTCACATTAATATGAGCTCAGATTGGCTCTGTGTGTCAAGCATGGCCTAACGCAGTTTGTGGCATGGACCAGGACGTTTATTGTGTAGTTCTGTGGGAAGTGATACATGGAAGGTGTGCTGATATTATTGCTGGCTTAAGCTGTAAAAAAAAAAAAAAAAAAAAAAAGAAAAGAAAAGAAAGAAAAAAGAAAATGAATCTTCATATCTTCATTTCGTCATGCTGGATAGAGATAACCAACAAATATCAATGCCTCTGTTAGAAATGCTACAGTCAGCCAGGTGGTGGTGGCGCACGCCTTTAATCCCAGCACTCAGGAGGCAGAGGTAGGCGGATCTCTGTGAGTTCGAGAACAGCCTGGTCTACAGAGTGAGTTCCAGGACAGGCTCCAAAGCTATACAGAGAAAACCTGTCTCGAAAAACCAAAAAAGACAAAGAAATGCTATTGTCAATGCATGACCACGTGCAAATCAAACCTTTGTTTCTGCAGAGGCATATTTTCACACAGAGAGATCTTTGGGTAGATAAGAAATGGTCCACACTGTGCCCCCACCCCGAATGCAGACCTATACATATAATAGAAGTTTTGCTCCAGAAGACAAACCTAATCCAAACCATATGGATAAGCATTAAAGTATATGTTCTAGCTGTGTTCTCTACTGGGAACAATGGATATGTATTCCTATGGAGCCATAACTTAGTTAAGTGTTAAATGTCTCTAAAATCTGAAAGGAAATAATGTGCAACAATTTTTTGGCATAATGGTTTAAGATGATGGAGTGAAGTGTTAGCCTGACAGGAGCTTCCAGAAGTGAAGAAGGCACCAGCATGTGTGTATGGATATTAAGAGTGCCAGGCCTCTGACCTTGGCCCCAAGCAGGATCAGAAGAGATTGCATGAAAGCACATTTTTAAACTGAAGAGGACTCCTGTAGGCAGTTGCTGAATGCGCCTAGCTATCACCCTTCCTGGTGTGCCTGCATGTGTGTGATTTCTCCTGGAATACAGTGACTCAATTCCAATGAATAGAATATGGCAGGAAAGATAGGATCTCAGTCTCAGAATTTATTTACAAAGAAGAGATGACTCCGCTAGACTCTGGGCTCTCTCTGATATTTGCGGCTTGCTTGCTTTGAAGAAGCCAGCTGCCACATCGGGAGAGACTGTGGAGAGACTCAAGTGGCAAGCGACTGAGGGTGGCCTCTAGCCAGCAGCCCAGGAGGAACTTAATCCTGCCAACAGCCATGTGACTGAACTTGGAAACGGCTCATTCCCCAGCAGAGAGACTTGAGACGCCTGCAACATAGACAAGCACTTTCAGTGCCATGCGTGAGTGAGCCCAGACCCGGAGGACCCAGTTAAGCTGCACCTGAACTCCTGAATTGCAGATTCCGTGAGAAAACACAGGTTGTTGTACAAAGCCCGAGTCTGGTGGCTTCTTCACATAGCTATAGATGATGGACACAGTGGAATGACCTCCCGTAATGACGTCAACCTCAAATTAATATTCCAGTGTTAAAGGAATGCAACAGCTTTGTGTGCACATGGACATATAGGCACTATAAGAATAATAACATCAGTCAGCTGAGTTACTGTCCGGGTGAAATAGGAGAATATTGCCATGTATGCCGTATGATAGAAAACCAATGTGCAAAGTTGTGATCTCCTTCAGTAGAGTTATTGGACAAATGTGGGTTAGAAAGCTAGATGATGAGAAAGAAAAATAATACAGGACAAACAGTAGCCAAGATGTCTTTCCATTTGAAAGACGATCTTGGAAGAAAAGCCAACATAGATGCTGCTGGGTTCACTACCTGTAATCAGTGAGGTTCAACTGATGAGAAGTGACTTCGGGGACAAGCCAGCCAGGTAAGCCACAGATGGCACGGGACATCACTGAAAGGTCAGGGTAGTGAGAGTAATAAACACAAGGCTGCATCTGAGATTTCTGTTAGTGTAGAAAAGTACTTAGCATTTATTTCTTTGAATCAAATATTAAATATTTAATCTTCTTGGGGCATGCAGTCCTGATGTTGACATTTGAAAGCAGCCATAGACCACACAAAAATGAACAAGTATGTCTGAACTCCAATAAACTTTCATTTACAAAAGTAGAATGCAGACCAGTTTTGGTCTGCAAGCTATGTTTTTTTTTGCCTACCCTGTGCATAGAACAAAGTAATCTGCAGAATAATACATCCAAAATGAAACAAACCCACAACGAAAGGCCAGAAGCAGCATCCCTGAGCCAATGAGTAGGCAAAGGAGAAGCGAGCAGTGCAGGATCAGGACTGGACAGAACAGCCCAGACGGTTCCTCCTTCTGACCTTTGATCAGTGTTCAGACAAGCATGAAAAGATGAGTGAACATGGAGACCACAGAGAGTCTCAAAGTGAACACAAAAGGATCTGGAAGAAGGACAAAGGACTAACTTGACTCAAAGGAAACTAGCATGTGCTCAAGTCCACAATACTGAGCTAATGTGAAGTGTCCTTCGGGGCTGGATTGGGCAGGACGCTGGCCAGATGCAGCCTCAAAGCAATACGAGGCTCGTACAGGATTCCGTTTCCACTTCACACCACAGCAGGCAGTGACTTCAACCCTGGAGTTCAGGCTCACCAGAAATGCATTTATTGATATTCTACATGGTGAATTTGTTTCTAAATTTCTTCATAGAATTCAAAGGAGCAGTTTGATCGGAGAGATTCCATTTATACTCAAAGAATAAGGCCGTAATTCATCTTTTATGCCTTTCTGCCCAGTCTGACAAATGGAACTCAAATTGGCATTCTTTGTTCAGAGGCAAACACCATCCTGAAATTGTTTGTTCCCATTGTTTAAAATAATTCTGCTTCTAGATGGTTCCTCTATCTTGGGGAAACAATATATGTTTAAGAAATTAAAAGTCAAATTATTTTTTCCCATTGAAATAGTTTTCTTTTAGAGAACCATTCTTTTGTATGAAAGAAGGATGTCTCAATCCTTTCTATAATATTTTTCATACAACACAAAGATGGGATATGAGATAGCCAGGCAAACTTGAGCCTCGTTTCAACTAGGAAATTGATTATCATGTTTCATCTTTTGGAGAAGTATCTGATTTTATTTATTTGCTCATCTTTAAAGAGAAAAAAATAGATACTAATTTCTGTTCTGGCTGTATCATAGAATGCTCTAAGAAACAGGCAAGCTAAAACATGCAAATAGGAGGTAAAAAATTTTAAATCCTGTATTTTAGACGTCATTCACCAAGTATTTATTGTATTCTAATTTAACATATTAATCAGTACTGTTTAATGTATGCAGAAACAAAAGCAAGTCAGACACGATTCTCTTCTCGCCTCTCTTTGTACATCTTCTGTTGGTGTAACAAAATGGGTTAGGTTGTATACTTTATAAAAAAAAAAAGAGATGTATGTAACTCATAGCTGCCATGGTTCAAGAGTTCAGTATCAGAATGTATTGGGCTCTGGTTGTGACCTCATGATGGATGCCATCACAGGTTAAAGAGCTCCTATGAGAGCACTGAGCAGCGGCAGAGAAGGAATTCAAGGAAGGCACCAGATTGCTTTACAAAGACCATCCTCTCATGACTGACCCTACCACTTGAATGCAGCATTAGCCCTTAATGAAGGCAGATTCCCACAATCTAATAATCTTCCACTTATGCTCCACCTTTTAAAGTTTTACCACTCCAACACCAGCACATTCCTGGACCAAGATGCAAGGACAGGAACTTTGGGCTGGGGAATGCATTCCCGCTGTATCCAAACCATAGCACCTCCAAAAGTTAATCGCATATTAAATTACTGTACCTAACTTAATGTTAGGTACAGTAACTGACACATTTTTAGACTGAATTACTTCTATGCTCGCTATGTATCTCTCCTGTAACCTTTATAGTATGATTACAATCATTACTTCCATTTTAGCCAACATTAACAAAAAGGAAAGGCAAATCTTGGATTCCCATGAAACAAGTGAAACATGCCCCTGGCAATGCTGAAACATGCATGGGCAGCCCATTTATGTTGGGTTTCATAGTCTGAGTTGATGAGGATGACTGAGCAGGTCTCTTCCTCAAGGAACAGGTTCCCCCAGATACGAACTCGGATTGCTGGATTCAGAGTCCAGAGCATTAACCATTACACCACGGGACCTGGTGCCTTGGATTCACAGACCTATCTAAAAAGGGGCTGAGACAAGATCCAAGCTAGAAGATCTATTCCTACAATGTGTGGTCCAACGTGACACCATATTGAATATTAGAACCATAATTCTGGCATTGACGTGATAATTTATCATAGAACAGAATCAGAACAATGAAAGTAGAAATGGCTAGGAAAAATAACTGTTTCCCTAAGTAATGTTTCTGTAATTGGTGTTTGCCAATATGCAAGAGATACAGAAAATCTACTGCTTAAATATATTTGTGTGAAAAGTATGTGTATTTTCCAAAGTAAAATAGAATTTCATTTAAAAACTGCCCTCTTAGCGTTCATGCTTTTCTGCATCTTTTTCTGCTATCAGCTTTATAAGACATCATTGGAGTCTTGTATCTTTTTCTGTGTTTGTAGGAGCTTTTATTTTGGGGTGAAGAAAGCACTGCCTACACACACACTGCTGGGAAGAACATAGCACTTAATATTTTTTTTAGAGGATTGCAACTATTCTTTGATAATATATCAAAACCCTGAAAAATGGCAGTTTCTAAATGATTAGTTGTAGTAAAGAGAAGAACACATCAAGTGAATTCTTTATCCTTGATGAATTTGTTTCTCAGGCTAAACCCATCTCATACTTTAGATTTTATCCATCCAAGACTTTGCTATATCCAGCTTTGGCCTTTTAGAAAATACCAGTTCACGGGAACCATTTAGATATCCCAAATGTTGACATATTTCACTGTGCAATATGAAACGCCGCATCTACAAATATCATTTTTGTCTTCTCACAAAAGTCTTGAAGTTTTGGGAAGATGCTGACCCACAGTGGTCCTACAACATTCTTAGAATTCTGATGTTGATTTCAAAGCTCAAATGTGATCAATAGTAAATACTGTCATTGTTTTCTTTAAAATGATAGTATTATTAGAGTGGCCCATCTTTCTGGTTTGACCCTCATTGAGGGGCTCCCAAGAAATTGCTGAAGTTTCAATACTAATGCCAGGGAAGTATTTAGAGACATTCAGAAAACATCTTCCAACTCCCAAATCAACAGACCTGTAGCTTCTCTATCGATCATTCTCTTAGGTAAAAAAAATGATGTTCCATGACAAAATCCCCTAGATGACCTGGTAACTCATATTACTGAGAGAGATTCCTTCAGGACAATGGTCTTCATTTGGTATGAATTAACTACACTTTCTATTTATCATTTACCACAGAGAATACAAAAAGCACTTCTACTCAAGGGTCAGTGTTAATAAAACATTAATTTTGATGGTTCCATCGATGGCATTTTAAAATGAATGGCTTTTCATTTTCTTTTTAAACACAGATACAAAGAGGTGCAAAATGTGATGAACCACTCATAGTCTGGTGTCACCGGACCCATGCTAATCTTGTTGTATCACTGAGTCAAGTGATACTATTGGGTATCAGTAGAATTTGCAAAGAAAAGCTAATAATTCTTTTCTACGCTGCTAAGACAGTTTTGACCTCGCATACCCAATATCTCCATGAGTCTGAGAACCAGATCTTAGAAAGTCGTTTCTTGGTACATAAGTCTCTCAGAAACTGTTTCTCTTGTCCGAATTAGTTCCAACATTTATCATCTTGTGACTACATCTTCCCCTCCTTTCCATGTGTCCCGCCAAGGTTTGGAGAACTACTTGTCATAAATTCACAAAGCACATAAACTTTGAGTGCTCCCTTGCTGGGGACGATGGAATGAAGATTTTGTCTGAATAGCTTACATACATTTCCTATCAGGAATTGGTAGTCCTTGGAATGAGGAATCTTAATTGCCAAATTATTGGGACTCTGAGCATTATTTAAAAGAATGCCTGAGTGCATTTGTGAAGGACTAATTATTCCAGATAAGTTAACTAAGGTTTGAAGGCCCACTTTGGATGTGGGTGGCATCATTCCACGGGCTGAGGTCCAAGACTGAATACAAAGGAAAAGGTGAGTGGACACAAGTATTCAGCACTGCTTCCTGTCTGTGAACACCACGTGACCACTCATTTCTTGATCCTGCTGCCATACCTTCCCTGACATGTGGACCATGGACTATATATTCCAAAATAAACAAATGAACAAAAACAGTACCTGCATCAAAAATCCCCACCTTTCTCCCTTTGTGTTGCCTTTGCTAGGTATCTTGTTGTAGCGAGGAAAGAGACTAGTATCTTTAACTTTCTAAGTGAATCTACCTTCCATAATTCCCATACGTTATTCTTATTCCACTCTTTGAAAGAGGAGGGAGCACAGAACATAATTCAATATCTGATGTACAACATCCCGCTGCATTATTGTAACATCCTTTAACATCTGAACAGGCAATTGGCGTAATCAAGGTGCAAGAGGAGCAGTGAGAGAGAGAAGCCAAGAACTATTTTCAAATGAGTGAAAGTTTAGTTTTCCTTACTGTAGATAGTAATGTCCTTCATTTTGGACGACAAAAAATGCTTAGTATCTGAGACCAAAGGTCCTAGCAAGCTATCTCAATTGGAATTCTAAAAATAAGAGTGATGTCATGTAATCTCGAGGTCTCCGCATGAGACAGAGCTGTGCAGTGGGAAGCGAATGACAAGGCATTTTCCTCAAGGAGAGCTGCCCAGGGCTCTTCAATGTCAGAGCACAGGCCATGGGCATCTGAAGAATGAATCCAATACAATAGTGATATGTTACTGCAGTAGGGTGCATGAGCCACAGGTACGAAAAGAAATCCAAGGTGAGATTGTCAGGTACTTGTATTCCTTGGAGGCAGGCATCCCTGTGCTTTAGGGTAAAAAAATGTAAACCAGAATTAATTATCTATACACTTTGTGCTTTTTGCTTACATAGCATTTTACAGCTTATTGAGCCTTTAACATGTACCAGCTCTGTCTCTTTATGGTATCCATAAAGTGGGCTTTGGTGATTTTTTTTTCTTTGCTTGCTTTCTTTTCTGTTTGATCTAAAGAAGCCAAGGCCACAAAAATTGTATGAGGTTCAACTGCATTCAGTGACCAGCTCAAGTCGGTGTACGGTGTAGTTCAGTCTGCGTCTAGAAGACTCCAACAGCCTCCTGGAAGCTTTCATGATAACTGAGGAAAAGGTAGGGTTGGAAATTTAAGTGTGTTAGGTTTAAAAACCCATCTACCCCCTTCACTAGTCTTCTCTCCACTGTATCCTAGGAGCTAAAAGCCCACAGGTATACATTTCCCAGCATTCCTTGCCAGGGCAGTGCCGAGTTGCTAAGAGGATAATAGAATAGAGGCAGACATGCTTTTGTTGTTTCTTGGGTCAAAATGTCCAGATTTAGCTACAGTGAGTTTGAGGCTCGCAGCTACCCCGTAGCTGGTCTTCAGCTCTGCACCTTAGCTGGTGTCTTTTACCCGTCACATTTTGCTAGTGGCCTCCTGCAGTTCTGCAACCCTCTGACTCTGAGAGCTCCCGGGTGAACCTTAGAACGCTACAAACTTGACACACCTGTGACCTTCAACCCTCAGCGTGGGGTCCTTAACATCTACAGCTCCTGAACTAAATTCTCTCCGCTTGACATACCTGGAATTGTTGACGGTCCTCTGAAAAGTACTATCGGTTCATTTGGACCACTCCATTAGAAGGACAGTGAGCTGGCAAAGGAGGCATGAGAAAGTAAGTGGGTTAAAGCAACAGCAGAGCAAGTAGCCCTTTTTGGTAACCGAACGTGTGATTCAGGCGCGGAAACGGCTATCTCAGGGAATGAAAACTGAAGTGCAAATGAGTGGGGCGATGAAGTGATATTGCCCTGCAGGAGTGAGGAAGAGAAAAACGCCAGGTAGATTTGACATTGGTAGTCCCGGAGAGGGGAGAAAAAGTGAACTAATGGAATAGTCAAGTGTATTTTGAAATGGGGAACCTTTTCCCATAAAGAGCCGTACATGAATCTACACCAGCAGCTGTAGCAGGACACCAGAAACGGAATAGCTTATAAGTGACGAATAGAAATCTGTTTCTCATAGTTCTAGAAACTGAAAAGTCCAAAACCATGGTGCTGGCAGACACTGTCTGATAGTGTCGTCTCAAGGTGGCCTCACATACGGAATAATAGACAAAGAGGCTCTCAGATAAGGTGCCAATCCCCCTCATGAAGGTTCTGCCTCTATGATAGAATCGACTGTTAATGAACTCATTTCTTAAAACTGTCACATGGCAGTAGAGCTTTCAATTCAGGAGTTAGGAGTAAATGCAAGCACTGAGACCACAAGAAGCCTGGTAGCAAATGGCGTAGGTCTTATGCATCCTATTGTTTGTATCATGACTCAGCGACTCAGTTGTTGCATTGCTGTGGATAGCACTGAACTGAATAGATATCATGATGCTTCACTAAAACTCTTATTTGTAAGGCAGAAGATAGGTCCAGTGAGGCCCAGGGGCATCAGTTATTAACTCCTAATTGAACCATTAGGATCTTTTATTATAGGCTAAAATAAAAACTCTTATAGTTACAGATGCCAGACAGAGATGAATAGGGGTTATGGATGAATCTCACAGAAAATAGGGACTGAATACAAGCCAGAACATTGTGCTAGAACCCCTTAGGGACCTTAGCTACCCTGGCTCCTGAAAAAAAATGCTTTCTGGACCTGTAAGAGTGATTGATAAAGGGGACACTAAAGGAAAAGCATGCGAGTGTCAAGAGGAATGAAAACCCACAGTCTGGTGTCTTCTTGCTTGGTGGATCTTGAAAGGAATTGTATGCATCATTTGAACAAATTGCAGTTTAATGGAGAAATCAACAATAGAGGTCTTTAAAGTATGGCATACAGTTTTCACGAATCCCTGGAGTTCTGATAGCAGATCTTACTAACCTAATTTTGCAGATCAAGAATCCGGAAGTTCAAATCTGAAACTGAATAGCACAGAGGAAATTTCATTGCATTAGAAAAGGTAGAAATATAGGTTAAATTGGAAAGAGTAGAAGTTATTACTGGATGATATTGGTAATAGCCCACAAATGAAGAAAATCCTATGGAGTGTTTACAATACCCATACACCAAAATTGAAAATTTTGTCTAAGTGGAACAGTACTGGCATTGCACTTTGTAGCCTTGGCTATGTATCCTCACACTGATGAATTAACAGAGACATCTCACTGCTTGGGCAGTCAAAGTTCTTCTGTAATGTTAGGGCATCCATCTTCAGACCTTATGACAACCTTTTCCATGTAGCAGGAAATTTGAAAAACAGTACCACCTATATTGACAGTTTGACAGTCACTTTCTTCTGTGTCCTCCAGAATGTCTGGCAGATTCTTTTATGAAGCAGGAACCCTGAAGGGCTGTCTCACCTTCTTTAGGCAAGTTCAGCAGTCATTTTTCTATGGATTCTGCATGTCCAGTTCAAATAGCATACCATTAAGCAGTCCAGTCAAGAGCAGTTTCTTGACCAAATGGCTAGCCTTGTCACATTGAAGGCAAATTCCATGAGTTTCTTCAGTGCCCATCAACCTCTCTGAAGTAATTGGTGTGACCAGAAGCAGATATGTCTCACTGTGGAGAAAAAAATCTAAGCTCTTAAAACCTTTTATATATCATATTCTGTAGGTCTTTGAAAGATTTGAAGGATTTTCTTTCCATCTGAAATATATCTCTGTACATTTACCTAAAAAACCTAACTGACATGACTAAGAGTTTGACTATTATAAATGACT
Organism: Ondatra zibethicus; assembly: GCA_004026605.1. NCBI lineage: Eukaryota > Metazoa > Chordata > Mammalia > Rodentia > Cricetidae > Ondatra > Ondatra zibethicus. The sequence goes on along the minus strand of PVIU01000061.1, from coordinate 268,961 downwards.
TTTTATTAATCTGTAAGTTTAAATTATACATTACATATTTCAATGAGCTGTATAAATATAATACCTTAAACAAGAGTAGAAATATACATATAACAAAATTGACTTTAAATTTGTATCAATAAGCCAAAGTCTATTACAATGTAAAATATTAATTTCTATATCATATCCCCCTTTAAATGAAAACAAACATTTATAAACAATCATTTTGGAAATTTTAGCATAGTTTTCCAAACTGCTCCCTGCTGTTTGGCAAAACATTTTTTTTTGGGGGGGGTTCTTGGATACCTTTGAGAGGGGTCTTGTTCCATCAAACCAAATTAGCCTGGAAGGAATCTACAGGTTCTCTTCTTCTTTGGAAACAAAATAGAACCTCTTTTTCAAAGTAACATTTCCTTACACTCAAATTGTGAAGTCAAGATGCCTTTAAAATATACATGTTGGTTTACTTAGCAGCCCCCAGATTCAAATGTCTCTCTGCACTCAAAAAATACGAAGAAAACACAATAATATACTTATCCAGACTCTCTGTGCATTTTCCATCTTTTTACTCTATTACTTTTTAATACTTATTTTATTATCATTACTCCTTTAATCTATGACCATCTGTACTGTTGTCTATACTCTTTTTCCTCTCTCTCCCAAGACTATGTACATTTTTAAATATACTGTGACTCATTCAGAGGGTTACTTTTGCCTGAATCTGTCTTTATTGCATCTGTAATCATTTTCTGACCAGGAGTGCCTTTTTAATGCCAAGCAGGCATGACTAGGATCAACTTCAAGGCCCTGTCTGTTGGCTCCACCCAGTCCAACATGGCAGAGGTATGCTCCCTGTCCCAGCTCCAGGGACACAGTGGGTCTATGTTGCCATCAGACAACTAGCAGCATGCTGCTCACAAACCCCATTTAAATACAGGACCTCTTGAAAAAGCTAGAGCCACTGTCTCTTAGAGAAGCCATGCAGTTTCTGCTGCTAATGCTGTCAGGAAACCTTCTCTTAGAGGAGCCATGCCTCTGTTTACTGCCAGCAAACAGAGCCCACAAGAGAAAGTGCTGCTACCAAGAAACCAGTGCTTCACTCTGTTCTTTTGTGTCTAGAATTCCTTCCCAAGCTCTCTCAGGTTTTATGTGGATAGTTGGCCCATGTTAGAGCCACTATGTAGGTGGAGACAGCTCATTTGTTTCCCGCCCCCCAGACCAAAATAATTACACATAAACTATATTAATTACAACACTGTTTGGCCAATGGCTTAGGCTTCTTATTAACTAACTCTTACATCTTAAATTAACCCATTTCTATTATTTTATATTTTACCATGAGGCTCTTGGTTTACTGGCAAGGTTCCAGAGGTGTCTTTCTCCTTTGGCAGCTACATGGCATCTCTTTGATTCTGCCTGTTCTCTCTCTACATATATCTTTGTTAAGTTTTCCTGCCTGGCTTTACTCTGCTAAGCCATTGCCTGAAACAGCTTCTTTATTAACCAATGGCTATAAAATATAGTCACAACATACAAATAGGAATCTTACATCACCCATCTCTAGTTGATTCCATCTTGTAGTAAGTAATGTAATGGGACTTTAGGTTTGAGATATATGTATCATAGGAAGGATCAGATTGTGGGAACAGAGCTAAGATAACAGATACATGTGATGCTGACATTTATTTCTTTGGATTATCATTTAGATTGATGGATAGATGATAGACAGATATACAAATGATAGATGATAGATATATGATGCCTTGATAGATAAATAGACAGATATACAGATGATAGACAGATATATGATAGATAGATAGATATGTTTGGATGTACATTTTATGTTAGTGGTAATTCATTCCCTTATCTATTATACTTAGAGACAATACCTCAAGTAAGAAAACTCTAACATTCAGATACCAGAGCTCATAATTCATTCTCCATGGCTATAAAAATTTGCTTGGATGACTAAGAATCACCTCAACTGTCTTTTCTAATTACACTGCTTATTACATGTCACAGGAAGAGGATCAACTCTAATCTAACAGATATGGATAAGAGGAAGAGCTAACAAAAGAGCAGACTTTCTTGGATAACACATTGGCCTTTTTTCCCTGGTGACTTTATGTAACTAAAGCTACCACTTTTTCCTTTTTTAAAATAGAGGATATGACTGCAGCACTTAATATTATGTGCCAACTGGGATGGCTGTGGAGTGCCCATATATTGGGCACTTTGATTCTCAGAGGAGTTTCTTGGATGAGACTGACAATGAATTGGGGGACTGGAGGAAGTATCCCCAAAGCAAACCTCAGCTGTCTGTGGAAGGCCTGGATAGAACAAAATGGCTGAGTGAGGAAGAAACTTGCCATTGCTGTGTTAGATCGTTGGTTGCAGGCAATGGTTTTCTCCTAGGTTTGAACTTGAACTTACACAATATTCTTCCCTATGCCTCCAGATGGCCAGGAGCAGACCTTCTAATTAAATTCTAAAATTATGCAAGCAAATGCTTTAAATATCTGTATTTATTTCTGCAGCATTAAATTTATCTGTATGTTTCTATTGCAATCTGTTTCTTCCTTTTGCACAGACTGTGTGCCTTGTGCTTATCTACACATGTGTGAGGGCTACAAGTCTATGTAGGGTATGGCTCTTCATTTTGATTCTCTCTCAATGAACCTGGAGTTCACTGATTCAGCTAGACTGGCTGGTCAGTAAGTTCTTTATGGGTGGGTTAGTCTCTACCACCCTCACTCCAGTGCTGGCATTACAATGGTGGACACCACACCAAAATTTCACATGTGTACTGGAGTCTGGTCTCAGGTCCTTGTGTTTATATAACAGGCATGTTACCCATTGATTTAAGAATTCTGCTTCTTCGTGATCTCATGCAGGGCAATATTTTCCTCATTTGGGTTTCTGGTGAAAGATTTTTTTCATTTATTTTGCATAGCAATCACGGTTTTCCTTCCCTCCTCTTTCCATTCTCTCCTCCCCCCAACCTCCCACCCCTCCATGCACTCCTCCTGCATTCAGAAAGGGTCAGGCCTCCCATGGGAGTCAACAAAGCATGGCATATCAAGTTGAGGCATGATCAAGCTCCTCCTTCTACATCAAGACTGGGCAAGGCATCCCAGAATGGGGAATAGGTTGCAAAAAGCCAGCTTATGCACCAGGGACAGGTACTGATCTCACTGCTAGGAACACCACGAACAGACCAAGCTGCACAACTGTCACATGCAGAGGTGTAGTAATGAGGAATGGGCGGGCCGCATTCCTGGCGCCCAGCTAGCTTAACTCCTGAAATAATTACACAGAAACTGTACCTGAACTAATGTACCTGGCCCATTAGTTCTAGCCTCTTATTGGCTAACTCTCACATCTTGATTCAACCCATTTTTAATAATCTGTGTGTCACCACGAGGTCATGGCTTACCGGGAAAGATTCAGCATGTTTGACCTGGCAGCTTCATGGTGGCAGCTCTCTGTCTCTCTTCTTCCCAGCATTCTGTTCTCTTTTCCCTGCCTATCTAACTCCCACCCTATCAAAAGGCCAAGGCAGTTTATTTAACCAATGAAAGCAACACAAATGCAGAAGGACTTCCTACACCACAGAGGGCCTTGGTTGGTTCCATGAAGGCTCCCTAGGTGTTGATCCAGAGTCTGTGAACTCCCATGAAATTGGGTCAGCTGTCTCTGTGGGTTTCTCTGTCATGATCTTGACCCCCTTGCTCATAAAATCTCTCATCCCTCTCTTCAACTGGACTCCTGGAGCTTGGCCCAGTATTTGACTGTGGATCTCTGCATCTGCTTCCATCAGTTACTGGATGAAGGCTTTCTGGTGACAATTAGGGTAGTCACCAATCTGAAGTCATCTGCCTGAAGGCCAATTCAGGCACCCTCTCCACTATTTGTCCCTGCCAGTGGGACACAAACAGAACCGAATTCACCCTGGAGAGAAGAGGAATGGAGGCACAAGAAATGACAGAAAGTCTGGCTTTCTGATCATTGCTATAAGTCTTAGCTGGGGTCATCCTTGAGGATTCCTGGGAATTTCCTGGGCACCAGGTTTCTCCCCAACCCCAAAATGTTCCTCTCTATCAAGATATCATTTTCATTACTCTTCCTCTCTGTGCCACCCACAACTGAACCAACTAGATTCTGATCCCTCATGTTACCATCCCCAATTCCCTCCCCTCTACCGCTCCTCCCACTCTGGGTTTAGCCAGGAGATCTCATCTATTTTCCCTTTACAGGGAAATCCATGTATCCCTCATAGTGTCCTCTCTGTTGCCTAGCTCCTCTGGGGCTGTGGATTGTAGCTGAGTTATCTTTTCCTTTATGTCTAATATCCACTTATTAGTGAGTACATATCATGTTCTCTTTCTGGGTCTGGATTACCTCACTCAGGATGATTTTTTTTTCTAGTTCATTCATTTGCCTGCAAATTTTATGATGTCATTGTTTAGACATCACCCTTTACAATAGTCACAAATGATATAAACTATCTTGGGGGTAACTCTAACCAAACAAGTGGAAGACCTGTGTGACAAGAACTTTAAGTCTTTGAAGAAAGAAATTGAAGAAGATACCAGAAAATGGCAAGATCTCCCATCCCATGCTAATGGCTCTGTAGGATTAATATAGTAAAAATGGCAATCTTATCAAAAGCAATCTACAGATTCAGTGCAGTCCCTGTCAAAATTCCAACACAATTCTTCACCGACCTCAAAAGAACAATACTCAATTTCATATGGGAAAAAACCCAGAATAGCTAAAATAATCCTGTATAATAAAGGAACTTCCAGAGGTATAGCCTTGCCTGACCTCAAACTCTACTACTGAGTTATAGTAATAAAAACAGCACAACACTGGCATAAAAAACAATAGGTGGATCAATTAAATCAAACCAAAGACCCTGACAAATCCATACACCTGTGAACACCTGATTTTTTTTGACAAATAAGTCAAAATTATACAATGGAAAAAAGAAAGCATCTTCAACAAATGGTGCTAGCATAGCTGGATGGTTGGATTTAGAAGAAGGCAAATAGATTCATATCTACAGTCCTACACCAAAGGTTTTACTTACTTTTATTTTTTCAAAGGTTTTATTTTGTATATAGCACAGGTGAAAAAGATGGGTCTCATGGAATCTTCTTGGGAAAACACACAAAACATGCAAAAATACTAATGACTGTTGATTGCCTTTCAAGCAGAAGCAGTAGGAGATAAAGTTAGGAAACTGGAAAGTCAGACAGAAATGGCTCCCTGCATATTCATTGTAAGAGCTCAGGCTAGCCAAAATGGGCTTTTTATCAAAAGTCTATTTTGAGGCTAAAATGTGGTAACATACATAATCTATTGTTTAATATATTTCGTATTGAGCTAGAGGTCAAATGATTACCAAAGATTATTTAATAGGTTAATAGAGATGGAATTTCATGGGGGGGGGGGCTCTGACAGTTCAAGCCAGGTCCTCCCACTTCATCTACACTCTTAGGTTTAAAGAGTACCTGTAGCATGAGGGCCGGCTTGTTGGGGTTTCTGTCCTGCCCAGGTCACCCCAGCCATTTAGTCCCAGAGAAAATCATGCAGAGAGTCTCCATAAGTTACAAACTGATTGGCCCATTAGCTCAGGCTTCTTATTAGCTCTTGTAGCTTATATTAACCCATTATTCTTTTCTATGTTAGCCCACATTGCTCAGTACCTTTCTCAGTGGGGCAGGTCACATCCTGCTTCTTTGGTGGTCCAGGCAGGAGTGCCGAGAGAGCTTCCTGCTTCCCAGAATTCTATTCTCCTTGCTCTGCCTCTACTTCCTGTCTGGTTTTCCCACCTATACATCCTGGCTAATGGCCAGTCAGCATTTATTTAAATCATGATTGAAAGAATGCATACAATTCTCCCGCACCAAGCACCTGATGATACAGCTAAGTGAGGAAGGATCCTTTGGTACAGCCTGAAAGCAAACACCCTTTGCTGCAGGATCTGATTTGACAGCACATTTTTAACAAGGGAAGGGAAGCTTCATTGGGCAGAAACAGTTCCTATCCTTCCTCTGTTAGTCACTGGAATAAGGTTATCCCCTGAAGAAAGTCTGCAATCTTAAGACTTGGATTCCTTTTACTTAATCTCTGAACAGTGAATGACCAGCCTTCTAGGGGTGAGGGTGAGACCGTGGGCATGGCATGTAGAAGTCTCTATGGAGTGAGATGCCACTGGCTACCTAAACTATTAGAAACCAGGCATCCAAGATCATTATCATAATTGTTTAACAAGATCTCAGACTGGCACTGAGATAAAAGTTGAATTATAATGTTATAAAAGGTGAATTTATTTTTTATAGAGGAGGTACAATGGCATACAAGTATTTACAAAACATTTAAAATGATTCATGATTTTCAAAGCACTCATTTACCCATAGGTGTAGCGTCATGGGGAGTCTAGTGATTAACACTGGACTAGTGACCTGAGCCTCCTGACAGTGCCTTAGAGTAGACATGCTATTACTAATACAACAGTAATGCAGGCTGCTGAGTTATAATTTGTACTAGTAGTATAAATTCATCCTTTATATGAGTGTGTACCTTGGTCACACAGCTACCAAGTGTCCTCATTTATTTGAGATAATCCTCGGTTCTTATTTCCAACTGCGAATTGCCTTCTGAGGCTAAATAATCCAAGAAACTCGACCTCTTACGAGACAGTGACAAACAAAGGTAATTTGCTTCTGGATAAAACCCCAAATCTTTCATCTAGTTCCAAGTATTGCACATTTCCTGGAATGTAGGGCACAGCTTATCACAGTTCTGGGCAGCTCTACGGAGTACGGGTTTGCTATTCTGATATGATGAAGGGTAGTGCAGACCCAATTCTGCTGCTGATTGCAAGAGTCTCTTTATCCTTACTCCTGGTCAAATGAATGCTTTGAAGACGGTGGAAGCATTTTAAATAGATTATTTAAAACCTCGTGTGTCTGCATATGTGTCTTAGAAATAATAAATCCATCCTTTATATTATAATAAAGTAAAACACATAGATCTCTTGCTCTTAGCTTCCTTGATGGGGGCCTAGAGGAGAAAGTGCTCAATTCCCTTAGAGCATCTCTCCACACAATGAAAGTATGTCCTCTTCCAAGGATATACATAAATAGGCATGGGCATGTGCATAAACACACTCAGGTAAATAATTTTCCATCAGGTTTTCAGAAACTCACTTTCCCTAGCTATGTGTCAGCGATTTTGTCAAGGGCTAAAACAGTGTAAGGAGTAATATGTTTGGGCAGCGTATTGGTTTAGCCTCCATTCATATCGCAAAATACCAGTTGCTGGGTAGCATATAAAGAAACGTGCCTAGGGTTTGGCAAAGGTGCTCCTGTCATATTGTATCATGGCAAGATGATAAAGAAGTGTGTAAGACTGAATGATCAGAGGATAAGGCAGGAAGCCAGAGAGCAAGCAGCCCATGGTTCAGGCTCACTCTCTGTAAGAACGCCCTGAGAAGGCCTAAGCCCTGAGTTCCATGAATGAACTAACCCCCGAGATCCAGGAGAACAAATATAATTGCTCACTTCGCACTAGAATCCACTTCTTAAGGGTCCTTCCATCTCTCTTACCACCATACCAAAGACGAAACTACCAGGACATGAAAGCTCGGAGGTCAAACCCAAACTATATCCAACAAGAATGGGTCGAAGGGAGGCAAAGCAACCAAAGACGAGGCTGTGGTTTGCAATTTAAAGAGGAAGTGTTGCTTTGAGAATCTGCTTCCTTTTCAGTTAAAAACACTGGGAAATTTTGATAACTAATTTTATGTGTCAGCTCGCCAGGCCATTAGATGACCAGGTGTTTGGCTAAACATTATCTGTAGCAGCGATGGGTGCAGTTGAACACACCTATTTTTATAGCCGAGTTTCTGAAGAATGCTATCCAAATTTTTTAAATTAGGGGAGGAGCGATGAGAAGGGGCAAAAGCAAATTGGAGAGAAAGGAAAAAGAGGAAAGAAGGGAAGGAATAGAGAAGGAAAGCAGAGGCAAGGAGAAAGCAGCACTGGGCGAAGCTGAACGATTCTGCGTCATAGTAGGCAGGGTTCTAGAAAGAGTGCATGTAGGTATATTAACACTGTGCTTTCCTGGAAGCAGTTCTCAGCGTGGGAAAGGTGCCAGCGCAAGAGCCTTTGGGTCTATTGAGAGGTACTCACTACCTTGGGACCATGGATATCCACAGGAAAGGCTTCCAGGAGGAGGGGACGTCTGTATGGGACTCCGAAGCATGGCCCCAATGGCAAGAATGTCAGGAAGGCTCCATAGTTTCAGGTGTCTGGAGGGACCATAAATTTATTCCGACAGTATGAATAATTCATCGGGTGGAACTACTCTACCAGCTAGAATCCTTGGGCAGACATAAATTGAGTGTCTGCTGGAGGAGAGGGCTGCGGTTACATTGGTCCCGCGTACAACAAGAACGCAAAGGGTCGAACGGCGCAAGTTAACAGGCTAACAGGGCATTGCCGAGACAGGCTGGGAGGAGGGCAGGGGCCAGGGCAGGCCACACAGGGCCTCTTGAGCACTGAGAGACACTTTCTGGATTCAAACAGCATCAAGAGCAGGGGTTGGCACTGTGCTGAGCAGTGGGACCACCTGGCTCCACGGTCCCACACCTGAGCTGAGGGTGGGAACGCCCAGAAACAGGCAGTGGGAAAGCTTTTCCCACGTGACCGCCCCCTTAACATTTTCTCAGTATTGCTATTGTGTAACTTTGTTAGTTCTGTCTGTTTACTTTGGTTTTGCTCAGTCCCTAGAAACTACAAACATACTCAAAGAAGGCCCTCGGGGCCCAGCCCACTTCTGCTTAGGTTAGTGCAGCTGACGGCACATAGCTAGAAAACATGCATTTCTAGAAATCATATAGATATATAATTGATTTCAGTAACTCTCTCATCTGCTAATGTATTTTATCATCATCAAGGCCCTCACTCACAGGACTCCCCAGGGCACTCAGTCCTTGGTTTGACTTTCTTGCAAGACAAGGGATGAATGCCTGTCTCATCCGAAGGGAAGCTAAGAGAGAAAGAGCACAGAACAGTCCACTCAAAGAGTAGCCACATTTTCTCTAAGCATGTGTAACCTGCCGTTTATCACTCCCAAGCTATTTAGCGGTGCCTACGTCACACCAGCCTTAGTTCTAGGCACTGGAGGTAAAGCAAGAGGAGCAGGAAACCCAGATACAACCCCCAGCCTGCATAAGACTTCCATTCTGGTTGGCAGAGGTACCCTACACACAGGTAAACAATTAACGGCAGTCACATAATGGTTAGGCAGCGTGTAAAAGAGCATCACCTAGTGACATTCAGCTGTCTGTGTTTGCTTAAGCACTTGCTAGGGCAGTCACCCAACAATGAAATCACCTAATGGCACGCATCTCAAAACTCATCTCGTTGAGAAGCAACGCATAACTGTGAGCAGTGCGTCAGCTGCATAAGCGCTGTGAAAGAAAATGAGGCGAGGCATGGACGAGCAAGGCAGAAGCGAGAGATAGGGCAAAATAAGATGAAATAGACTTGGAAGGTCATGAGCAACTGACAAAGAGCAGACTTTCAAGGTTCTACACCATCCTTTTCCCGTGCGTCCCCCCACCCCGTATCCACATGGATGTACATGCATGTGAAAGTTAGAGGATAACTTTGGACTTGGTTCCTCATGCTGTGTACCATTTGTTTTGATTGATTGTTTTTGTTTGCTTGCTTGCTTGCTGGCTTTGAGATAAGGTCTCTCACTGGCCTGGGATTCGCCAAGTAGACCAGGTTGGTTAGCCAGCAAACCCTAGAGAGTGGCTGACTCTGCGTTACTAGTATTGCAATGAAGTTTGACATTACTTACTTATTTTATGTTGATTCTGGGGCTCGAACTCAGGTCCTCAATCTTGCAAGGCAAAGACTTTACCATCCAAGCTACCTCTCCAAACCCTCCGGTGTGCATTGCAGCGCACAACGACTGTCTGCGCTCTATGCACTACCATACAGTTCACGAGCTTTGGGCAAGGGGCTGGAGATTGAAACACACAAAGGCACACAGACAGAGAGACAGTTACACAGACCTCTAGTCACTGGTAAGAAGCCCCTTATTCAACAGCAACATGGAGGCTTATATACCCAACAGTCAGTTGGGCCAACAGGTGAAAATCTTATCCTCTGATCCTCAAGGCAAGGCAACATGTGCTCGTGAAGCTGAGCTGGTAAACAATTTTGACACAGCTTTCAGTAACTCAAATCAGAAGGAAAGTAAAGATCTCTAGCAGGGAAGAGCAGCTGGAGGCCAGGACTCCAAATGGTCCCAACAGTGTATTTTAATTATTTGTCTCTTATTGTTGATTTCTAAATGTTCATCGTATGTTCAGGATATTCAACTCTTACCAGGTAGATAAGTGGCGAATGTTGTATGTATGGAGAAGTCTTTTTAAACAAAAACAGGGTAGGAAAGTATAATAAAAGAGAGTGTGGGGGAGGGGAGACACTTCTTTGAGACTGGGTAGGAGAAAGTTGTTCAGTGCAGATTTTAGTCTGTAAATCTAAGGGATACTTAGGTATATTACAGATTAGAAGGGAAAAGGGATACAACGGCAACGAAAAGATGGGTAAGGGGGTAACTGGCATGGTCAGGGTCCTGAGAGGGAAGTGGAGAACCCAACTGGGATGCTGAGCTCTCTCTGATGCTAAGGACTGATACTTTCCTGATTTAAAAAGGGTCCCTGTTCTCTCTGCCATCCTTGGGAAAGTAAGAAGACACTTGGATATGTGTGCTCAGCATCCCTAAATGCTGAATTTCTCCCTTATCATCCCAGCGCCTTGCCAAGCAGCTATTCATTGCCAGAGCAGCCCCAAAGGACAGCAGGAAGCCTGTGCTTGCCCATTACAAAGGGAAAATCAAATAGCTCCTAAAAGCCCCTAGCTTCTCCCTGCCTGTCAGTTTCCACAACTCTTTGGAAGCAACAAAGACATACTGGTTCTAATAGAGGGATCCTGGAACTTTTATTTTGATAAGGCTACCTCTACAACTATATGTATTTGTTCATAGTCTGCTCAAGGTTATGCCATGAATATTCATTTTCTGAAACTCACAGCCAAAGGACCTTGGCCAGTTGTTCCTGCAAGATCAGCTTCGAGTTGCCCTCCAGAAAGATAATCTGTAATCAAGAAAATTGAGAATCATACCCTCCAATTATCCTACTCTTGGACTCTGGGTATTTATTATCCCATTAAAAGACCTGAGAAGTTCTGCAAAAAAAGAAACAAATTTAGCACGATTAAACCAAGTTTAAACAAACAAACAAACAAACCAACAAAAATCCACCTCATTTAAGCCCAGAGTGTGTGGTTCCGGGGTAGCAGCTGTAGGTCTCCCAAGGATGAGAATCTGAGAAAATGCATTTTGAGAAATGCTGATCAGAATGAACAATTTCTCCTCCTCCAGATACTCTCCCTTTCATCAGATCCAGCTCACAAATCTCAGAAGAAAGGCTGAGTCATCTCGGCGGATATTCATCTTGCCTCCTGCTATTCCCTTTCTTCTTGCTTTTCTCTAGGAAGTGATGTGTCCATGACTGGCATTCTAAAGAACCCAGCTTCTTAATAAAAGCTGGGATATAATGATATATGTGCACATACAACCATGTACATATACACACATATGCATATACATGTGTTACTCCGGTTATTATCATTCTTATTATAATCAGCTCAATTTCTTTCTACTGCGCCCATTTCCAGTGCCCCTCCTGCAATTTTATGGACATTTTCCAATGTCATGAGGTTTTCAAACAGAGACAGCCCCTATGGCTGTGTGAATGTGCCCTAGGGGTGTGGAAAGGGCTGCAAATTGGGCCCCATGTGAACACACAGGCTGGCAGCAAGGTGGTTGGTGGTGGCAGACTGCCAGCCTGCTTGCCTGTGCTTACAGAGAAATGGACAGTTGGCTTGTAATGAGGTGGTTTGATAACCTGTGCCGTCTTACCTGCCGCTCTGATCCTGAGCATCTATGTAATTATCAGGAGGTGACTCGGTGCACATTACTACTGTGTGTTAAACAAGCATGATAGCCTCAGAGAGCAGATGCCAAAATAGCTGCAGCATGTTAATAAGCACAAATGTTTGCGTGTTTGACAAAGCATAGCGAAACCTTCTTTAAGTGGGGTGTCTTTCCTTTTGATAGATGCCAGCGAGTCCGGAACATGGGATTCCCGTCAGACGAACAAGCAGACAATGAGGAAAAATTCTGAAAAGTAGGAATTAGAATTCCCATTTTGAGGGACCACATTGAGTTCCTCGTCCTCGCTGTAGAATCAGAATAACACTGTGGTTTAAGTTTCGAAGTCAGAATTTCATAGCGGGGGTAAGATAACAGGAAAAGACAGTGTCGTCTGGGCGTATTTCAGAAGAAAGGGAGAGACTGAACCTAAAAATAACAGAGCAGATGTCTGGTTAGAAGCTGTCACTGTAGATGACTCCTCCAAGGGTCAGGAGAAGGAAATGAGGAAGAAGGTGAAGTCATTAAGACAGGGGAAATGCGTAAGATTGGCTTGCACACCTGTGGTAAATATAGAGCTGGTGATCCAAACTGGAGCAGTCAGAGAGAACTGTCCCTGCTTCACGGAGACTGATATCTGTGTCCCTACACTGCCATTCCATCAGCATGGGAGTCATTGCTAACTGATAACAAGCCCGCGGCTCCCTTAGCCGCTCGTCTTTCAGGTAGCCACTTGATGTCAACTTGAATATAACCTTTCAAGACCCAAATTCTTCAACTGTACTGAGCACCCAGGAAGAAATCAAATGTGAAGTAGTGCCCAGTTGCCAGAGCCCTGCCAGGGTGCACGGCGAGATATAAGAGAGAGAAAGATAACTATAGCAGATAAAAGGTTTTAATGATCGTTCAAACCCTCTGAATGAGAAGCTAAATTAAATAGACGGAGGGCTGGTGAAAAGCATTTGGTTTAAACAGTAAGAGACTGTCAAGGAGGTTATTGCTTGCTCCTTGCGTGCTGTGGCTAGCTCCAAAGTCCAGGCAGTAGAGGGGCTGCTGCTGTAGCAAAGGCAGATGGGTTCTGTGCTCAGGAAACAAGGCCAAAAATACAAGTGAGGAAATGGACTCACACTTAGGCAGCAATTGATGATCAAGGAAGGATTATTTTAATAAATAGGAAGAGCAAAACTATGCTTAAGACTGTATGGACAGAATCCCCAGAGACCAAAGGTCTATTTCATAATTGCAACAGAAAGAGATGGGAAAATTCCAGAGAAAACCTGCAGGGGCCCAGTTGAGTGACAGGAAGTCAGAGGAGATTAATAAGAGCCCAGACATAGCCTCACAAATCAGACTTCTCCGAGTGGCAGGAAAAAAAACCTCAAGCTGTCTGCGAGTCAGGAATGGGCAGGGGATCAATAAAAATTAGGGCCAGCGGATTCAAAGTGGGCATTCCAAATAGAGGAAGGGGCACACACACCCTTTTAGACAAGTGGGCTACCAACCAGGAGCTCACGTCTCCCCCCGACAGTGGCTCTACCAGGCTGTGCTCTTTTAGCTACAGGCTCTGCTTTAGCCTTAAAACCCTCTCTCTGCTATTCCCCTCATGTGCTCGTACCCACCCCATCTCCCCTGGCTGCATCGGAGCTGCAGGGGTGTGATACAGCAGGGCAGACAAGGGCCTGGTGCTTAGGCAGCCCAAGCTCTGACTCTTAACAGCACTGTTTATTTACAAGGACGGTTTCCATCTTTTCTAAATGTCATGATGTGAGCACAGTAAGCTGGGGCATGAAAGGCCCCACAGTTCATACTCATAGCGTCTCTGCAAAACCCAGGTCTATTAAAAAGAAAAGCGATGTTATTCTGTAGTTCTTCTCCAGACCACTACCCCAAATGCTTTATTTAGTTATTTGCCTGGCACTGGAAATAAAATATGTTGAATGATTTCGGCTTCCGGCCTTTGAAAGAACATCAGTATTAAGATTCCTTCTTTCTTCAGGGAAAATTAGAAGCGAGCACGGGATAGAAACAACTTGCTTTCAGACATTGATCCACACACAGCATAGGATTGCCGTGGTTAATAAAGAAAGCAATAGAGGTAAGCCTTATTTAAGCCTTATTTTTCCTCTGAGGGCATTTTCTTGATAAAGGGGCAGGGAGGAGGAACGTGAGCAGTGTGTCCCAGACCAGAAACTCTGAGATAAGGAAGCACAGATCAAAGTTTAGGGAAAGCTTAGGCGACTAGAATTTAGGAGAAGAATACCAGAAAACGTGGAGCAAAATGGGTCCTAAAAGCATCATAGAGGTGAGGTCAATGTCTGCACAGGAGCAAGATGAAAGTTCCTGCAATAAGCAAAGGGAAACTCTCAGAGCCAAAGCAATTCTGGCGAATGACAAGCTAACACTTCCAGGGTTCACACGGAGGGGCGGGGGCTCCTTATGTTCCCACAGCCGGAATGGAGCGGCCATATGAACACACAGAGAGTTGTGTAGAGGCCTACAGACAGGCACAGCTTGCTCTTAGGAAAGGGTAGCTGTACATTCCCTACTAAAAACCCTTAAAATCAAGTCTCAAAGGATCAAAGTAACACACACAAGCAGCTTAGCTGCTTGACTGCCAGCCAACCGCACTCATTAAAGGAGTTGAGAAACCGAACCAGCCATCCAAACAAACAAAGCGCACTCAACAATATAAAACCCAGTTCCCACCATGGAATGAAAAAGAAAAAGAAAGAAAGAAAGCCTGCAAATAATCAGCGAAGGCAAACAGATCTTATGTGTGCTGATGAGAGATTGGCAAACAAGGACGGTAAAAATGCTCCAGGGTTTGGAGGGGGAAAAATGTCCATGGAACTTGGATGAAAATGGAAGACACAAGGAAGGCAAAATCCATAGAAATGAAAAATAAAGTGTTTGAAATAAAATTTTTGCTTGATAGGATTTGCAGCAATTTTACTCTCTGATCCTACAGAAAAAAAAAATTAGAGTAGCAAACTTGAAACTTGATAAAAGAAACTCCCCTCAAATTAAGTACACAGTTAAAAAGGTAGACAGTTGATACAGATAGAAGCTTTAGAAACAAGGAGTCTAGGGTTGGAGAGACAGCTCAGTAAAGAACACTGGCTCTTCTGGAGGACCTGGATTCTGACTTTTTTTTTTTTTAATTAGGATGCAGATTCTGTTGGATTAGGACCCTCACTGATGACTTCATCTCACCCTCTATTTCCAAATGCAGACTCATTCCTTAATATTGGAGGGTAGTGCTGCTGTGTGCTGTTATTCTTACATGCTGAGGTACAGGGCCTCTGGCTTATGAAAACTGAAGGAGACACAGTACAACTCATCATAGCGACTATTGTCTTAGAATGCTTGCCTTCCCCAGCCAATCCAAAAACAAACCCTTCCCAGACTCAAAGATCAGACTAGCAGCTGCCTCTGTCTGGCAAACTAGATGGGTCCTTACACGCTATTCCCACCTCCTGTAACCTTTGACCTGTTCCTTTTCCAGCACTGAATGCAAGAATTTTGCATAACAGTTACTAGTGAGTTCTTCTCTATTTGTTTTGTTGCTTTAACTTCTACCTAGCCTTAACTGCTAGCATTGAGCTTGCACAAGAAACCGTGTGGTTGAATGGGAACTAAAGAAGCTGCCCTCTAGACTAAGACCTCTGGAGCACAGAAAGCCTTGCACACCTCCCATCCCCTCATTGCTTACCTGCTTCATTTGGCAATGTACCACATCCATTTCCTATTAAGTACACAGTGTTAAGTGCAGGGATATTTCATGCTTTTGCGGTAGTCATTGATTGGGAGAAAGTGTGAAGAATACTGGAGTTGGAACATGAGAGAAAGAAAAGAAAAGAAAGACAGAAAGAAAGGAAAAAAGAAAGAAAGAAAGAAAGAAAGAAAGAAAGAAAGAAAGAAAGGAAGGAAGGAAGGAAGGAAGGAAGGAAGGAAGAAATACAAGCATTGGCTGAGATTTTACCACAAGACAGGACTTTGAAATTCATTTCTTCTACTAAATACTCCAGGCAATTGTCAGGGTTTTAGTAGGAAATGTCCTTCACAGGTACATGTGTTAGATGCCTGGTCCCAGATGGTGGCACTGTATTAGGAAGTTCTGGAGACCTTAGAGGTTGGGGGCTTAGGTTCACTGAGGCATGCCCACAGAGGCCAGATCGTGTCCTTGCCCCCTCACTATCTTACAGTTTCCTGACAGCCATGAGGTGAGTAAACTCTACCATCTCCATCTGCTCCTGTCATGACCCCGCGCTGCCTTACCACAGACCTAGAACTATAGGAGCTGCACATGAAGGACTGAATTGCTAGAACTATGAACCCAAACAAATCCTTTCTCGCTGCCCTTGTTTCTGTCAGGCATCTGGCATAGCAACTATAGAACCAACATAAAGCACTATGATGTCGTCCGTGTCTTCTCCCTTTCTAAAAGATAAATCTATGGCTTAGAGATACTAAGTTCAGGTGGTTGGCAGTAGTCATGAGTAGTCACAGCACAAGGAAGCTGGTACAGGGCAGTCGGTGCTTGAATACCAGCCCTCTCTTCTCTTTCCAGCCATATTAATCGCCTCCAGATTCAGTTGAACTCATTAGAACAGTCGTGCACATGACTTACAAGGTGGCAGACGCTGTTTGAAGGGCCTTATAGACTCTTTCATTTTCTCTTAATAAAAATGTTATGAGGGATGGGCTGGAGAGATGTCTCAGGGACTGAGCATCCTTGCTGCATTTGCAGAAGACCTTGGGTGGGAAGCTAAGAATCATCTGTAACTCCAATTCCAGGGGATCCAATACTCTTATGATCTCTCTCTGGGGACCAGGACGCCCATACGCCACTTAAATTACACACAGGCAAAGCCCTCATACGCATAGAAAAGCAAACACCAACGAAAGACCAATGACAGCAACTACCAAACCTCAGTGAGTTGAGTCTCGGTGCTTTCTGTGTGAGGAAACGAGACACAGAGACACTAAATAACCTAACCTACCACAAGTTATTAAAGTACCAAGAGGTAAAAAATCCAGAAATGACCTAGCCCCACTATAGCACTGTCCTGGGCTGCCTCTCTCCGCATGTCACCAACTTCATAGATGCCCAGGCTCCACTAGGTTACTGTTGCTGTGTGGAAGTCCTTCCTTCCAGTCAGATGCGTGACTAGCAATCACTCCAGGAGAAAGCCAAGTGGAGATGCCCTCCTAGTCACAACCTCCCGGGTTTCTTTTGCATTCAACTTTGGATGGTCCTGGTAAGGACTGAAAGAAGAGGCTTTCTGCTCTAGCTTTTCAGTTTGGGAAATTTGTTTTCCAGCCCACATGGCAGCACACATCGCCACCCAAGCTGGGATGACAATTGGGTTCTGCATCTCCCAGGAAAGGTGAGTTTCACACATCTAGTTGATCTCCGCAGGTTGCCCTTGGGGCTGTTATTATTTTTACTTTTGTCTAAAGAAGACAATCTAAGTTGGAAAATTGCCCAAAATGCTATTATCAATTATTTCCACTGCTTCTGGGCAAACCCTTTCCTTAGCTTCTGCTAAAAGACAGAAGACATTTTACCAAATGTTTGACCTGTGGCAACTTCCTTCTGTGTCACCCATGAGGAAGCAAATTGAATTTTGGCTAAAAAGAAATATGAAGCATGCTTCTGCAAATCCCATCCCTTCTCTGGCTTCCAGAAATCAACAGGCTGAAGTTCTTTCTTTCTTTCTTTCTTTCTTTCTTTCTTTCTTTCTTTCTTTCTTTCTTTCTTTCTCTCTTTCTTTCTTTTTTTCTTCCTTCCTTCCTTCCTTTCTTTCTTTTTCTTTTCTTTTCTTTTCCCTCCCTTTGGTGCACATTTTCTCTGAGGAGATAAAATGATTTATTGACTTAGTTAATTTGTGTATAATTCTGGATCATATTTTGCTCTGTTTTTGTATTGTCTAAAACTGCCCTAGGCCTAACCAAGGAACCAAAGTTCAGATTTGTGTGGCTTTTTCATAGCTCAAGACACAATCTCTGCCATGGGGCTATAAGTTCAGTTTGGATTTAAAAATTATATGATTTTTAAAAAATTAAAAAAGTCTTTGAGGCACAATGTTCCATTAGACCTAGACTGTTCCATGACAGGACTCAGGGGTAGTGGACACAGAAACAAACAAACAAAAAACCCAAACAATCAAAATGTTTGTCACCAAGATGCTGGTGAACGGGCTACACTGAGTTCAGCCTACATACAAGGCCCAGAGAGGAAACGGGAATTGTTGGAAAAGCTAAGCTCCCCAGTCAAGTCAGTCTGTGGCTGTCACCCAACTTTCTAAACACTGTGAGAAGGCAGGAAAATCTCCAGAGGCCTTTTCTGAGAAAAAAAAAAAAAAAAGGCAGCATAGAAACCAATGCTTTTTCCTTGTGTACATGGAAACTGCAGGATGCCTAAGCTGGGCTCCAGCAAGGACGTTTCTGCTGACTTTTCCCTGGTTCATGGACTGTGACTTTAGGACCAAGGATGACTGCTAACTGGCATGCCCATGGAGATGAAAGGCCTCTCCAAGGCCATCATGCTCCTGGCATTATGTTGCCCTCTCCAATTCAGATAGGGTGTGTTCAGTGTTGGGTTGATATCAACTGCTGCTGCTCTCTAGTCCGGTCTGAAAGTCAGATGCACTTAGGAGTGCCGATTTGCAATATTAAACAAACACATCTACTGGATCACAGCATGGCTGTACCAACCTGTCTTTTCCAGCACCATGTCTACAAGATCAGCAAAGAAGCCATGAAACATATCTGACCTTTGCAGACAGGTCTATCTAGCAAGGGGAGGAAGGGTGAACCAGGATGCTTCCTTAATCTCCAGTATCAAAAGCAGGAGAGGCTAAAGGCAATTTCCCTTTCTTATGGAATCAATGAGTGGAAAATGCGTTTCCTTCTGGCCAAAGGAAATGCTCCTTTTATTTTCCTATTTCTTGTTTCAGGCCAGATTAAAAAAATATATTGTAATTTATACCAAAGAACTTTTATAACTTTGTAACGGTGACTTAGGATAGCGTTAGGTCTTTGTCAGTTTTCGCTAGTAGTAATCACTATACAAGGCTGTAGCAGTAGCTGGCTTTTCTAGTTTCTGGCTGTTCTCAAACAGTGACGACAGCACTGTCTGTTAACGTCTCAGCCTAGATCATTCCATTTTCTTTTAATGGCAGAGAAAACAAAAATCCTTTCTCTTCTAAACGCCTTGGGTAAAAGAAACAAAGTAGACGGCCTTCAACCTTTCTGAAATGGCCCTCATCTCAGAAGCATCTGAGGGGGAAATTTCAAAGCCATAATTTTCCCATTCTGGCCCACCTACGTCGTCTAGTTTTATTATCGGTCCCACCTTCAAAACTCATATGTTATTTTAATTTCTCATCCCAAGGTCCCTTCTGCAAGAGTAAACATCCTCTTTTTTTTAAAAAAAAAATTAACTATGCACACTGGTAAGTTAATTAAAAGTAAGTCACAACCTTTTCTTAATGCAATTGATGTTTCAGTCTTCAACTCAGTGGCCTGTGTCCTCAGAAATGCAAAAGCAGTGACTTTCCTTGTCCCTCTCCACTGGGATGATGGGTGAAAACAGAAGGGACCATTGTCCCATTTCCCACCCGGATACCTCACCCACTGCGCACGACACCTGCCATATAATTTGCACACTAGATTTGCTGATGCTGAATAGGTTCGCCCACTGGATTGCCTCTGGAGGTAATTTTTGTCAGGTAGGTCACATCCGTGGAGTTCAGGGCAGATTAATGCATAAAAGTTTGACTTTCAGGAGCCACGCTGATTATCGTCAGTTATGGAAGACTTTGAAAAGGATTTTTCTTTCCAACTTTTTTTTTCCAAGACATCAACTATCAGTAAATGTTTATCTTTAATTTTAACCTGAAACTAAGTTTGAGAGATTCTAGTCCACATGGATTGTGTTTTCACAAAACTCATCAAAAAGGCTTACAGGAGATTGCCTCTGATGAAAAGAATGGTGATGAAATAGCTACTTCAATTCCAGGAAAGTCTGGAGTGCTTTATTTATTATGACCCCATTTACTGACAAATCTCCAGCTGGTTGAAATCCAATTTAAATAGATGCAGAAATCTGCACCCTTGAGAGAGAGAGAGACAGAGACCAAGAAGAAAGAAAGGCAGAGATAGAGAAGAAAGAGAAAAGATGGAGGGGAGAGAGCCTCTGACCACTTGCTGCAGTCACACTGCTAAGAGTGGTCGCTGGGCTGGAGTTCCTGATGAATAGCCAAGCAGTCTCTCAACTTGGTCTGCTCTTAATGAAGGCTCACTCTGGACAACACCAGCAACAACTTTACTATTTTCCTCTCCATTTCCTGTTTCCTCTAAACCGATACTTGTGCCAAGGACAAAAGAGTCACATCCCACCCTTCTATCTCCTCTCCTTGTGCCAGCCCAGGGAAAATTAGCCCTGCAACTAAGAATAAACATAAGGACCGAATTTGGTTCCTAGTAGCCATATTGTGGCTTATAACCATCTGAAAACCCAGTTTCGGGAGGTCCTGTGGCTTTATTTGGCCATCATGGGTAACAGGCACATGTGTGGTGAACATACATAAATGCAGGAGAAACACTCGTAGGCAGAAAATAAAAGTAAAAAGTTTAAAATAACGCATTGAGAAGAGGAGGCAGTAGAGGAGGAAAAGAAGAAAAGAGGAAGAAGGAAGAAGAAAAAGGAGGAGGAAGATAGAGGAGAAAGAGAAGAAGGAGGAGAAGAAAGGAGGAGAAAGAAAAAGGAGGAGGAAGATAGAGGAGAAAGAGAAGAAGGAGGAGAAGAAAGGAGGAGAAAGAAGAAGGAGGAGGAGGAGGAGGAAGAGGAGGAGGAGAAGAAAGGAGGAGAAAGAAGAAGGAGGAGGAGGAGGAGGAGAGGAAGAAAGAAGAAGAAGAAACAAACTACACTTCCAGCATCTATGGTGATCTTTTCATTCCACAAGTCCTGCATGTGAGATTGAAGAGAACATCCCAAGTTCTCCATCAGATTTGGGCTTTTCTCAAACCCCCAGACAGTCCTCACACATAACCATGCTCCGCCTGCGTATCGTTAGAGTGGCTCAGTATGGGTTCTTCAGACTCTAGTCCTAGAGCAATCCCAATTTAAGCTCTAGCTCAGAACTTTCTCATCTGTATAACCTGTACTCGAATCTGGTCTGTGAGTGTGTTTTTGTATGAGATTAAGATTCGAATGGGCAACCCCAAGTAAAGTTGCCCTCTTCAAAGGGAGTGGCACCACCCAGTTTACTAAATGCTTGAAGGAAACAAACATGCCGAAACACGAAAAGCTTCCGCTTTCTCCCTGACGGGCTTGAATTGGAGAATTAGGCTCCTGCTTTTAAACTAGGGCTTGAGTTGGAACTTCTGCCTCAGCTCTCTTGCATCTCAGGCTTCAGACTCGAGAAAACCATCTTTCTACTGGATCTCCCAGCTCCCAGCTCCCAGCTTGCTGACTATAGATATCAAGACTGTCTGACTGCTATAGTCACAAAGCTTAATTCCTTATAATTAAGTCGTGTGTGTGTATAATGTATAAATATATGCATATGTTTATATATAAGCACATATATGGGATGTATACATATACATACACATATACACACACACTGTTGATTTTGCTTCTCTGGAGAGTCTTTACTGATCTGTAAACCCACCTTTGCCTCTTGGTTTTTCACTCTTTAGATTCCATGCCTTTATTTTTTTCTCAAGCTCTCCCAACACCACTCATGCATCTGCTCCCAGAGCTCCCCCTTCCAGTCACCTCTCTCTGCAGACAGGGAGCTCACACCTTTGCCTCTAGGTCAGGAGTCAAGACACTGCCAATGGCCAGATGGAAAGGGCTTTTTCAGGCTGTAGAGTTTAAAGAACCTCTGTGAAATCCCCCCTTTCCTTGTGTTGCCAAAGCAGCCATGGAGACAGCATAAGTGAACATGTGAGGCTATAGTTATGTAGGAGAGCATAACTATAATTCGGGAATTTGAGGACAGGTGGGAGGAAAGCAGATAAATTGTTTACCCACACACCCTGATGGTGCGGGAGACTTGTCTGTATTCTGTCAATCATGATTTAAATAAATGCTGATTGGCCATTAGCCAGGATGTAGGGGTGGGACAACCAGACAGGAAGTAGAGGCAGAGCAAGGAGAATAGGAGAATTCTGGGAAGCAGGAAGATCCCTTGGCATTCATTCCAGGCCACCCAAGAAGCAAGATGTGACCTGCCCCGCTGAGAAAGGTACTGAGCCATGTGGCTAACATAGATAGGGATAATGGGTTGATATAAGCTACAAGAGCTAATAAGAAGCCTGAGCAAATGGGACAATCAGTTTATAACCTAACATAGACTCTGTGTGACTTTTCTCTGGGACTAAACAGCTGGGGGCACCGGGCGGGACATAAACCCCAACAACCAGGCCCTCATACTACACCCTGAATTTATCCATTGTTTCTTTTCCCTCTGTGTTCTCTGGGTCTTCACATGAAAAGTCACTTTGATAAAGTTGTTTTGTGTCCTGGATGAGGTGCCACACCTTCTAGGACTCTGCTCACATGCCAACTCAGGGCCATGCCCTGTCTCATGCATGCTCACGATGCCCTTGGTCCTTTACTATTGGCTCGCTACTCTATTGTCTACATACGTATTTGTATTCTTTCCAGACTGTAAATTTCATAGGCAGTGACCAGGTTTGCCTATTATCATTTTACAGCCAGTACGGCATATCTGGGCACTGACTACCTAGTAATTCTGACGGTTATTCCCATGGCAGTGCGCTTTTATGGAGTGGCCACTGTGATGATTCTGAACCTCCAGCCATTCTTCCATTAGGAGAGTCATACTGACAGACTCACAGGGGAAGAATTTTCCTAAGTAGGGCTTGACTTAACATTTGATGAAAGCCATTTAGCTAATAAGCTTGAAAAATAGCCTAGACACCGGGCCCTGATATCAATGGTTCACAGCCTTTGTGTACATTGAGTCACCCAGAAAGGGTTTTGGAAATTATCTCTCCCGAGATTATAACTGCACGACATGTCATTTAATCATTCTGACACGGGGCCTTGGCTAGGAGCTTCGCAGTGACTCCATTTCCATTAGGTTCCTAGAGCCGCTACATGGACACGCACTGGGTGGTGGAAAATAACAAATATATTCACTCGGTTCTGGCAGTCAGACCTCTGAAGTTAAGCTGCTGATTTGGCTACACTCTCTCTGGAGGCAATAGGACAGAATCCTCTCTTGCTTCCATGGTCTAGAACCTGGTAGCCCTTGGCATCCTTCCTGCCTCCCTTCTGCTTCTATATTGGCAGCATCTTCTCAGTGTGTGCTCTCCCTTGTGTGGCCTGAAAAGGATCATCACTGGATATAGTGCCCATTGGAAATTCCAGGAATATTATATTTGAAGACCTTAATGGCATCTACACAGAGCAGTTTTCCTGGAGTAAGTTAACAGTGGCAGGTTCTAGGACTTCAGTCACTTTGGAGATACCACCATTCCTTCTAACATGCCGGGCACTTCAAATTTGTAGCCATATCCCAAATAATACACATACAGTTATAGGTGAGCCAGACTCTACTGTGGCCAAGCTTGGGTGGGATTGATCACTTCTTTGGTTGGTACGTATGAAAGGTAAACTAAGGGTTAGGAATGAGTGATGAGATAAATGTCAGGCAACTGAGGCCAAGGGTCTGGAAGCAACTGTTCTCTGACGTTCATCACTCACTCCATCAAGGCTGCTTTTCTCTCTCTAGAGAACCTGTGAGGTCCATGCCCTCCTCTCCCCTTTGCTTGTTTCTGGTTGAAGAATTCTGTCTTAAAATATTGTAAGGGTAGAAAAATCTCCTTACGGGCCAAAGAATAAGATCTCTGGCTTCGAGGAAGATTGATTATTTCAGTTGGACTGAATGTAGTCATCTAGATAAAAGCCCACCCCTACATAAGTAGGCTCTCCTTAAACAAAGCTAAAGGGATGGGTGGAATAATCAGTCCTTTAATGAGATACTGTACTTTTCCTTCTCAGGGCTTGACGGGACTGCGGTCATTCAGCTTCAGAGCTCTGCCCACTTGCTGAATCTCTCAGAAGAATGTACTTTCGCATTTTTTTCTTTCTACCTCTTTTCTAATCATTCTTTCCCAAACGCCTTGGTTTTTCAACATCGTGGGCTTCTTTGTTCTTTGTCCACCACCCCCCTCTCCACCATGTGGCTGCTTGTCTGCCATTAGTCCCACCTCCATGGCAGCTTCTTACCTTTCTCTTCCACTCTCCTCTCCAGGCACCTTTGGAGGTGTGAAGCTCCCCTGACCTTTTAACCGCTAATAAGATCTAATAAGATTGCCCTTGAGTTTCCATTTGAGTCCACTCTTAAGCTCTTTTATTAATGAGACTAAGAGTCCTAAGAGGGAATCTCAATTTTTCTCAAATTAACTGTGGACCACAAGGACCACCACCCTTAATTCCAGTATCAGGATCTGCAATATTACTTCGTATTATTCCAGAGGCAACTGGGTTCTCGGTTTCAGGCAAAACCACCAAGGAATGTGTGCTTTTTATGACGCACCAGTGTCTACTCCTCTTCTAGAACAGTGGAGAACAGAAAGCAGAATGCTTCCCTACTAAAAGCACCAGCTCTAAATCCTTCCAAGGCTTAGGAGAGAAAGAAAGTGTGCAATTTTCATGAAACAGGGGCCACTTTGTGCATCGGCTTGTGATTTCATTTCGAAAAGTCATTGTACTTTTAGCTCTTAGCTGAAATAAGCTTGGGAGGTAGCCAGGACAACTGTGTTTCAAAAGGAGGCCTTGGGGTAGGGGCGGGGTTCTCGGCTACCTTGGGAGTTTTCTTTCTGTAATCTTTTTGGAGCCGGGCATCATTAGACATCTCAGTCGTTGCAGTACAAGCAGCTCTTTTGAGGTGGCCCTTCACAGCCTCCTTGAAGGAACACAACTAGTCCTTCCTTAAAACATAAAGTGAGTTTGAAGGACGGTGGGGCTTGTGGGTTTTTGTTCGACTGCATGTCTTTTTAAAGGAAAATAAGCTAATGGGTGCCATTATTTATTTATTTCTAATGAAGGACGTGGAAGGCAGTTTTCGTAACTAGTGTGGAGAGCTCATTAATGCATACTGCATTCTGGGTTGGGGCTAAGATGTCCCGTCCGCTGGCCTCAGTTCTCTCCTGCTGTTTTGTTGGGGGAGAAAACAGAAAAAAAGCACCCATTTTGTTTCTTCTGACTCCATCGTCTCATTCTAATCTCCAAACAAGCAGTGCAAGGTCCTTTCTGCTGAGTTAAGACTTTTTTTTAACAATTTGGGGGGAAACAAAGCCTTCCTCTGCCCAATCTGGATGACATGAAGAGCAGTCTTGGTAGGCTCATTCAGGTAACGGTTCGGGTTATCACTGAAATAAGAATTACCAAAGACATGCAGGAAATGCTAGTACTTCTCACATATGCAAATGTGGCCTTTCTTCAGCTTAATGTGAATAACCTTGCTTGGGCGACAACAGGAGACACAATTACAATGCAGTCACAGTTCCAAAATTTCACTTTTTTTTCCCCCAACTAATACAGCATTCTTTAAGAGAAACAGAGAGACAGAGACACGGAGGCAGAGACACAAAGAGAAAAAGCCAGAGGATAAAAGAAGGAAAGAAAAAGGAGGTATGTGGTTTGGGTTTCAGATACCAACACAAAAAGTACCGATTTTGTCTGGGTTTTATTTTATTTTAAAAAGTCTGCAATGGTGCAAGTCTTGTCAGAACAAAGTAGCAATAAAGAAGTTTTATGCCTGCATTGCCTTCATTATGGCTGGGTTTAACAGTAATGGAACATGGGTCAGCCAATGCTAGGAGTGACAGGTGGGGGTTAGTCTCTACCGGAGAATGCATGAAATAGCTGTGTTTATTGCCTATCATTTTTCAATGATTTTATGCCATCATCTGGGAGATGGGAGAGATGACACCGTGGCAGGCATGCATGTAAATAAATTAAGCATTAAGAACCGGCAAGTTGTAATCATCGCTTTTTGAGAATGCACTAAATAGTTGCCATCAGAGAAATGGACGAGACATTGCATTCGAATTGAAGTTCTGGTCGGCAATGCTCACCAGCAAAAGAAGGCTGGGGTGAGAGAGAACGTCTGAGGGGGGAAGGAGGCCTTTTGAGCGTGCTGGAAGCTACAGAATCACACTAGGCGAATGATGTATGGGTCACTTTGCCTTCCTAAGTGAAAGTATCAAATATTGATGAGCACACAACACAAATGAAGTCTTTGCCGATATATTACCATTCCCTTCATGAAAACCTTCAAGGCTACTAAGCGTGAGAACCATGGCAAATGCAAAACCCTTGTATCATAATGTCTCTCTCATAATGGCTGATTTAATTATTGAAGAGGTCCCTTTAAATATTGAGATTAATTGGGATGCCAGGCATGGCGGCACACTGTTGCAAGTCCAACACTCAAGAAGCTAAGGCAGGAGGATCAGGAGTCTGAGCCCAGCCTGGGCTACACAGAGAGCTCCAGGTCACCCTGAGCAGCAAGGGAAGACTGTCTGAAACTACAAAGAGACAAACAAAAGATTTTCTGGTAATAATGATGTTAAAGAGGTAGCTTTGTTTTGTTTTTTGTTTTGAATGTGGGTTCCTCATGCTTGTCCCTGTTCTTTTAGGAAGATAATGGCGACTGTACAGCAAAATGTTTATATCAGGTTTATTAAATTAATGTTTGGATGTCAATGCTGTAGACTTTTTAAAAAATGTATTCCACACTTTTCCTCATTTTCAATTTAGTGGGAGTAAATGTGACTTTCCTGGGAATGTCCTTTAGAGAATAAAACTTTTCATTTCTTTAATCTTATAATCTTTGTTTCTAATGTATAAGAACTACTTTATTTATGGGGACATTTCAATGCAGAGGTGACAATCTGAGCTTCATTTGTCACCAGACTCTGATTCAGTGGGTCTTGCCATCTACCACCTGGTAGCCTAAAGAGTAAATTTCTTTACTCATTTCACAAATAAGATAGAAATATTCTTGTATCTTATCAATCTTTAAACAAGGTAGCACATACAGTATTTGCACAATTAACAGACATGAGACCTGTTGGTGTCACGGTCCATACAGCTATGCAGTTGTTCCTGGCACAGTACAGCCCGTGTTGACTGAGCTTCTGCTGTATGCCAGGTACTCTAATAAATGTTTCGTGTATGTCAGCTCATTCATTTCCGGCAATTATAATGGATCTCACATAATCGTGTTTTGCAGTGAGACCAAATGAAACTCAAGGAATGAGTAACCTGCTCACGGACTACCCGCTACTCCCTGCCAAGCTGGAATTGGGATCCAACTCTTCTAACAAATGAGGGCCTCTCTCTGTCAAATGTTAACTGAACCACATACACCAGCCAAGGGAGGAGGTCTGAACTGAACGTATGAAATGAAAACCTTGTCTATGACTGCATTGTTATAATTTTCTAAATAGTTTGCTTATAATTCTTTAGACCTGTTCTGCCTACATAATACAAAGTTCAAGATAAACTGGTTTGACACATAGGTGGATTTGGAGACCAAAACAATTCAGTAGTTCCTGCCTGTGTTTCATCTCACACCTAACTTTGGGTTTCATAATAGTCAAATTCTCTTTCTCCTCCTATTGGTGAAAATAGAATTGGTAGAATAGCTTTCTCCTACAAGTACCTTCACAATAGAAACAAGGGTCTTGTCTTTCCAAAGGAATTCCTCAAACTAAGACTTATTCAGTAATTTGGGTTATTTGTTCAACCCTGAGCCAATCACTCTTACACAGAGGAACTAGCCAGAAGTGGGCTCATATTCAAACCTGGAAGTAGGGGTAGAGTCAGTTAGTCCACATAGTGTAGGCAGAAGATTGCAAACGGTTTCCCAAGGAAGATAACTGGAACCAAAGAATTGTTCCTCTGTGGAGATAAATCACATAAAAAGCAAAATAACCCAAACCTCCAAGAGCCAAGTCATTTATGGCCGACTTAAATCAATCAAGTGTCCTTACGAATCATGGCTTTGGTGCCAATAGACTGGATGAATCCTTGTCCTTCACTCTTCATTCTGGGCTTTTGAGCACAACATGCTGTCTCTCTATACATGCTTGTCTATAGAACAGCAGGACTCATGGAATTCAGAGGATGAATAACTATAGTCAGGATTTTAGACAAGTTATGAAAAGTATTTGACACAAAGCAGTTTTGTGACTCCTTAAATGTTCTGGCCTCAGTTTCTCTCAAAGTAGCACAGCCTTGGTCTTGGTTAGTGCACAGGATAAAAGTGAGATCAGGCCAAGTACACTGAAGAAATAGAAGGTCTTTAGAACTCTACTGATGGGCTGTCGTTGCTTGTGAGCTTATCAGAATCAAATGTCTTTGTCATATGTATCTGATATCTTTGTTGTTTGAATCATACCATGCTTGACCTTTGCTCACCGGCTGTCCAAGCTCACATTCTAGTACACCAGGGAGTGCCTGGATTTTACACAAATGTGACCAAGGTGATAAGTAAATCAATCACATTGCTCATTTGTTTAAACCTTTGTGTTGTTTCCTGTCTTACTCAGAATAAGTGAAAGGATGCTGCTATGATATAAGACCCCGTTTGGGGGCTGGTGAGATGGCTCAGAGGTTAAGAGCATTGCCTGCTCTTCCAAAGGTCCTGAGTTCAATTCCCGGCAACCACATGGTGGCTCACAACCATCTGTAATGAGGTCTGGTGCCCTCTTCTGGCCTGCAGACATACACACAGACAGAATATTGTATACATAATAAATAAATAAATATTTTTTTAAAAAAAGAAGACCCCGTTTGATCTTCCTCTCCAAGTTTCTATGTCATTGCTTCTTGCCCTCTGTCCCCCTTTGATGCCATTCCCTACTTACTCCTTCTGCAGCATGAACAAGCTAGGTATATTATAGTCATGGGGCCTCTGTATATAACATTAACTTTGCCTCATTTGTCTTCCTACAACAACCAAGTATCTGGACCAATGCCACCTAATGCACATCTCTGCTATTGCAGTCAACCTGCTGTGTCTTGCCCCAGTCTTTAAAAGTGCTCATCTTCACTTAGCATATTTTCAAGTATAATCTGTTTCCGTAACTAAAATAAGACAAGATTTTTTTTTTCAGTATTTTTGCTTATGGTCATAGCCTCCTTTGCCAATAGTAGCTGGCCATAGTACTGTCCAACAGATGACTTTTTAGAATGAAGGAATAAAGGGTGCAAAGTGCATAATGCAAAACTTTCTAGAATCACTATTTAAGAAGGTGCTGGTTTAAACAACATCATTAGTAAGTTCATCAATGAGATTTTTTTTTTGTCGAATATTATCAAATACTAGTGAATCCGCATCCCCTACTATGTATTTGCCCAGCTGATATGAAAACTTATATGAATACTTGCCCAGGAACAGTTATACCAACTTTATTCCTATTCCCCCATTCTTCAAGGGACTAGAATGCCAGCCAATAACCAGACGAACAGATCCACTTTGTCATAACCAAACAAGAGAATATTATTTAGTGATGAGATGAGCTACTTAGCCATGAAAAGAAACTGCCACATCTGTTTCACGCACATTGTTAAGCAAAAGACGCCAACTCAAGAAAATTATACACCGTGTGGTTCTCACTATTTGACATTTTGGAATGAGATTGCTTTGAAGGAAGAAAGACAGTGCTCAGCAGGGATTTGGAGGATAAGGAAGAGAAGGTTGTATAGATAATGCACAGCGGACTGTTAGGGGTATAATATTACATGTGGTATATAATTCCATATATGACACTATGCATTTATCAAAACCAACTTAATTTCACAGCCCAAAGAGTGATTTTTTTTTAACATATGCAGACCGGGATAAATCATTTAGCATGTCTGAGAGATCTGGGGTGGAGTGTATGATGCAATAAACAACTAACCATATCCCAAATGTAGGAAATAGCCGCACTGACGGGCACGGGGTTAGAGGAGGCACTCATCCAAGTGTGTTCCAAATGAGTCAAATCAATAAACTCAAGAGGCAAAAGAAATAGCACGAAAGCGTGTATTATAGCTGATAAAGTTGGATCCCATGGGGAAGCAGGCTAAAGTTTCTGGTGCTGTTATCCATGTGTGCTGAAATTGAGCAGTTACGTAAATGGGTGGCAGATGGCCAGAGCCAGATTTCCCACTCTTAGGGTGGGAGTTTACCTAAAAGCAGGTGGGGGAGGCTAGGATGATGGGGGGTGCCATAGACTAGGGTTGAAGGCATCGGGATGAACTCAAGTTTAGTTTTACACATACATACAATGTTACACATGGGAAAACCTGTGGGTTTGTGAGTATCTGTAATATTGGTAAATTAAAACACTCATACGCATCCTTGCTCTTCAACAAAAGGGCTGAGAGACGATGCCACTACCACAGAATAAGCACTCAACTCTCAAATCTTGGTTTTGAGAATCATCCTCTAGTAAAAGGAACCAGGACACTGTCCTAACCCTTTTGCTTTTGTTTGCTAAAATAACAATTTGCAAAGAATAATTCATAAATAACAGAAATATGTTCCTTATAGTTCTGGAGGCTGGGAAGTAGAGGATCACCTGCCAGCATGGGAGATGTCTACAGGAAGTTGCTCTCTGTTTCCATGGTGCTACCTTGTTGCTGTGTCCTCACATGGCAGGAGGAGGAAGGGCAAGAGACTTTTCCCATCATGCTCCAGCCTTTCTAAATGGTGGAAAATCCCATTGGAGAGGATGGAATGTTCATGACTTCACCATCTCCCATGGGTAGATGCAGGCAGCGAGGACGTCTGCACTTGGGGATGCTGCGCCAAAGCAGTGGCAGTGATGTCATGGTGATGCAGGTCTCTGGGTATGGTGTGACAACCATAGAACTGCTCCCATGTAGTTTCCTACCTTAAACTTGTGGCTTCAATCTAAAGGCATCACAGCCAAGGACTACTAGAGGAGATGTCATGATCAAGCGATTTGGTATCTAGGAAGGAATCTAGAAACAAGAAAGTAACATTAGATAAAAGCAAAACCAAGCCAAAACAAACAAACAAAAAACAAAAAACCCACAAAACCTGGAAATTGGTCCCTACTGCAGGTAATAATGAGCCAATATTGACTCATCAATCATAACAATATCATATGCTGATGCTAAGGAAAACTGAGTTTATAGCATATGGATTTGGAGTCTATTTCTATACAATATTCACATTTTTCTGTAAATCTAAAAATAAAAATTAACTATGTAAGAAAAAATTATTGAATACTGAATCTCTGTCTAGCAATCTTATCAAGTAAATGTGTAGGGAACAAAAATAACAGGGGCAGGCAAGGCTCAGACGTGAAGTTGGACTAATTAATGGCTCTACCTCTCCAAATCCATTCATCCAGGCCCATACTGAGTATACGCCTGTCATTTACTGGGTCATTTCATAGGAAATGAGGGCAAAATGGAGGACCAAAAAATGGCATAGTCCCTACTCCCCGAAAATCAGCTGAGTAGAGAAGCATGACTAAAGGAACTGTGTGAAGAAATGTAGAATTCCTTGGGTGGCCGGTGGTTTGAAGGCAAGGCGTACCCTCCAGGCATACACAGGAGCAGCTCTTGAGTCTGTAAGGGGGATGCTAAGAAAGGCATGCCCGAGGGAGTCAAAACCTCAGGGTTGACACTCCAGCCCCTGTGAGAGGGTAGAGGGCCCCGGAGCAGTCACTGGTGACATCTCGGCTTTATCTTGTCTGGTGTCAGCCTGACCAGATCTGCTAGTTTTTTCAAACAGCTTCCATTCTACGGAGGTTTTGATCACCGTCATCTTGGAGGCAGCGGCTTCTCCCTTGAAGAGTGGGAAGAAGTGAGACGGAGCAAGGTCTGGAGAGTTCCTCAAGGAGTGGCTTCCCGATAACAGTCCTTCTCCATGGGCAATAAGTCAGAGATGCATTGTTTTGGGATTTTACAATTGAATTCCCCAAGTTTCCCCCTAGTTTTTTCTACCTAATGATTTCTCCTCGGATAAAAATAAGAATATTTGCTTGTTTCTTGAGAAAGAAAAAGAATTATCCCGTGGCTGCATTCCTCACATTCGGTGACTGTGACGAATGTCTCCTTGAATCCTTCAGGCATTGTTAAGAATAAAGGGCTTTTAACCTCTTCCTTTTGCTCATTATGTAAATTCTATCTTTCAGCTTTTTTTTCCTGCCACCCCTCCTTCCCCAACATTCACTCCTCTCCCCTTTATTTTTGTGGATATTTTTTCTTTTGTCTTTTCCCCAAGACAGATATTATTGTTCATACTCATTTGGGGTTGCAGGAGAATATATTAAGCCCATTCATTCACCTTTATATCTATTTTGAATATGGTAAAGGACAAGGAAGTAAAAGGAGCAGCTGGGTCTCCTACATAATGGCTGGGAACTTCCAGGAAGGGCAGAGTCTTTTCTAAGCGTTAAGTGGTAAGCTGGTTGCATTGTGAGAGATAGCCGAGGAGGCAGCATTCTAATCTTTTCTAAGTAACAACAGCTCGAGTAAATTAATTATAGCTTAGGAAATCAACACACTCCCCCAACACATAGGCACAGTTTTCCTGCAGACACAATGAGATGCTAGCATAGAAATAAAATAATCCCCAGAGCCGCCGCTGACCTTTGCCCTCATTTCCATTCCCGTTTTATGTTTTATGCAGGAGTAACTAAGCAGGTGAATGTCAAAGAATGGGCTGTGATTATTTGTAGTTTAAACAACAGTGCCTGCCCACGATAAACGCATGTATGAGATAAATTTTACCCCCGAGAGCCGCTCTTCTTTCTCGCTTCGTGCCATTGCCCCTGCACCGCCCCACAAATGGCTCCTGAACGTATAAGTTACACCATCACATTAAATAGGGACGGGCAGACTTCAAAGGTTCAGAGCCAAGATGCACCTGGGCTTTCAGAGTCAGACTTGAAAGTGGGCTCACATTAAGTGATCCGTGAAGCCGTGGTGGAGACAGCTAATAGTGTTGTCAGATTTCTCTGAATAGTTTTTATATGAGACAAATTGAATATAAGACTTCAAGGCTTCAACATTATTCCCTCTAAACTGGTGCTCTGAAGGAGGAAAGTGGTTGAAAATTTTACCAACATTGAATATTAAAAAGGGTACTTGTGTGTATCCGTCCTCATGGCCAATCGTGTAACACGCTGTGTGCATATAGTCATTAAATAAGAAAATATGTGTAAGTCTTAGTTTGGGGACCACTAAAACAATGCTGTTTATCAGTTGCTGTTTTTATTTGTTGGGTATGCCATCAGTTATTCATTCAGCAAACATGTGTTGGGCTTCCAAGACACTGGGGCAACATATGATCAGACAGTCTCTCAAGGGTGACTGTGGCTACCAAACTGCAAACTTAAATGGTAAATGCTAATCATAGGCAGAACGATTTCATTGTTGGGGCTCTACCAAAACTCTTCATCGGCCGGTGTGCCTGAGGCACAGCTTTCCAATGGCTCTATTATCATCGGAGGGAAATTCAGCCTTTTGGTTTTACCAAGTGTGAACCTCTACTAGCCCACAGTGAGGGTTTTCCAAAAAGTGCCAAAGTCGTCAATATGTTGAACGACAGGGTTTTGCAATTAATAATGTATTCTTGCAGCATAGCCTTGTCTATCTCGAAGAATCGAGTAGTTGAATGTCTAACTATGGCCAGGGTGATATGAATTGTCATTGACAAAGTTCACCATGAAGATGCCTTGAAGAAGCCCTTAGCATCTTCATATGAAAGGTGAGGTACAAAGTTCAGGGGCTAAGAAGCATGCCCAGCTCCCAGAGTGGACATGCAGAAACACAGTAGATTAAAAGCTCAAGTCCATTAAACAATTTATACTCTAAATACCAGACTTATGGGCTGCGCCTAAGAACAAAAATGATCTTTTACGATTTAGAAATATATTTACGATTTCTCCCATGAAGTTCAGATGTGTTTAGTTCTAATCAAAAATTACAGTTATTAACAGTGAACCGCAAAATGTATTTCATAAGTAATTTCAAAATATTAGTGGGACTTTCTCAGTAGCTAAATAATTTTATGAACCACTAATGTGTCTGCCCATTTTATGTGACATTACTGTTTTATAACCACAGATGGGTCATGAAGACATACTAGAAGGTGCCAGCAGTGAACTGGTGTTGCATGAAAGCCACACCAGGGTCTGAACAGAGAAACAAGTGGCATAGAATAGTTGGCTGTACACTTGGCATGACAAACAAGAGCCTAGGGTTGGGATATGCAGTGACTTATGTGCAGTACAAATGGGCTGCCTGGATGACTAATGAGCTGGAAGAAATAAATAAGGCAAGAGATAAAGCTATGCTAAAGGATCTGGGAAACAGCATGAACAAGTTGACTTTGAGATTTTGGAAGATCATGGAATATTCAACCTCTAAAATGATGCTGTTCAAGTAAGAACTTCTCAGGTTTTTTCATTCATATGATCTCAATCAAGTAGTTTGGAATCTCTCTCTCTCTCTC
Source organism: Ondatra zibethicus (assembly GCA_004026605.1). Lineage (NCBI taxonomy): Eukaryota > Metazoa > Chordata > Mammalia > Rodentia > Cricetidae > Ondatra > Ondatra zibethicus. The sequence goes on along the minus strand of PVIU01000061.1, from coordinate 234,420 downwards.
TCTCTCTCTCTCTCTATATATATATATATATATATATGTATATATATATATATTTATATTTATCAAGATCCTTCTAGTTCAGAAGTTATTGATTTTTGCATAAGGAAGTATTAATAGTTTGGAATCTCTCTCTCTATATATTTATATATGTATATATATTCATAAAGATCCTTCTAGTTCAGATGTTACTGATTTTTGCATAAGGAAGTATTAATACTTTGGAATCTCTCTCTCTCTATATATATATATTTATATTTATCAAGATCCTTCTAGTTCAGATGTTACTGATTTTTGCATAAGGAAGTATTAATTGGGAAGCTTAGAGAAATGTAAATATGATACTAGATACCCGCTCCCCCAGTTGCCCACTCTGGGTTTTTTTGTAAGTACCTCTTCCTTTGTGGTCTCAGTAAGGAATTCATCTACATTTATATGAAACCCCCATCTATAGTGTTTAATAGTAAATGTATCACCCTGGTAAAAAGACATTTCTATTTTAAGGTCTTCAAAGCGAAATGTAAATGAGTGGATGCTGGTAACCACTTTCATGATGACAAAATAGAGGTGCATTTTCGAAGAGTTTTTGGGGCATATTGGCTTGTGAAATATCACTGTCCTGCCCCTTTTTTTCTAGGGATATGAGTTCCTACTCAGGTACATTTTTAGTACACAACCATGTAAGTAAACAATAGACCCTAAACACTTGTGTAAGTGAAGGATTGTGGCATTAGTGATGCCACTAGGAATACTCCCTGAGTTATCATTCTTGGAAAGTAGATGACCCTGAAAACCCGAGTCATCCTGTAGGCCAAAGTGGTGACGTCCCCCTAGGTAACATGGACCAGAATCTTATCTGTGTTGCTTACTTAATAAGAAGCTTGGGAATTAGTTAAACCCCAAATTCAGATTTCCCATCTATAAACAGTTGTAAGACAAACTATTATCTACTCTGCATACAGAATCAGGCCTTCGTTGGTTGTACTAAGAACAGGATTTCCCTTTATTTGTACAATCTCAGGAAAATCATTTGGATTTTTCTGGGTTCCCATTTCTTCATGTCATTTCTGTATTAAGGTTTACTTAGGAAAGCACCAAGATTTCTCTTCCTGAGGCTACAGAACTATGCACAGAGAAATGCTAGTTAGGACATTAAAAAGAAAATGTAATCCTGATCGCTTTAAGCTTTTTTTTTTTTTTTGGTTAATTTGGTTAATACTCTAAACTCTGGCCACAGAAGGCACATTTCAATGTTTTCAATGGATGTCTGAAACCTCGGACTGTACTGAATACTGTGTGCAAGCCCTGAAGATCTAGTGGAATCAATCTGCTATCTGAGACAACTACTACCATGAAGGTAGAATATACCATGTGAATATACCCAAAAAGAACATTTTGGATTATAAAAAAGGATAGTGTAATAGTTCATTACACTACTCAGAGCAGTATAACATTCAAAACAAATTGTTTTTTATAATTTTCTACTTACTAGTGCTGGACTGTGTTGCCTATGAGAAGGGAAATCCCAGAAATCAATACATGGAGAAGAGGAGAATATTGTGTTACTGGGTTGAATGCCACTACCCTTAACAAGCATCTTTATTCAAGAAAGGAAATCACGGGCTCTGGTTATCTACCACATAGGCTGTGTGACTAGCAGGGATTTGCCCTGGTAAAGGCCATTGCTGAGAATCTGCTTTCTTCTTGATGACAATTGCTGAACTTTCCTGCCCTAACCACCAGAGGGGAGAGAGAAGGATGCTTCATCTTCTGATCTGCACATAGGATCTGAGGGCACAGGTCTGGAAGGAATAAACTCATAGCTTCCAGTAGTCAAGATTGCAGCAGCATCAATTTCTCACCAGTTTCAAGTAGAAGGCATCAAAGCCACACTCGCTTTTTGCCACTGTTCTCCTTGGGGGAACGAGTGAGGTTCTGTCAAGGAAACGGAGATTTTCTGAAGGGTCCTATGAGTGTTCCTGGAAGTAGCCATATTTTCTTCTTCCCTTGAAGTGATGATAAACCACTTTTTGGGTTTGGCCTGTGCCACTGGCATGGAGCTCTGCTTTGCTCATGTTGTCTTGTTTAATGCCCACAACAACGACACAAGACAAATCTCATGCTGATGCCCAGCACTTGGGAGCTTGCAAAAAAAAATAATTGAAAAATTAGTGAAATGAGGAGTTGATGTCTGTTGCTTTCCAAGAGCCATGATTGCCAAGAATCCATAATTGTTTTGTCTAAGAAATGCTTAACAGTATTAAATAATTAGTAAGAACCCCTAAAACATTCACATACATCATAGCTATATTTACTGTACTAAAAATCCAAGACTGAAAATATTGATAACACAAGGTCATGGAGGAAACCATTCCATTAGTCACTGAGTGGTACCAACACCTGTTATTTAGCCTCCAGAAACTTCCATGGCACACTCAAGAGAGAGTGGCGGTGAAGGAGGCAATAACACTTTGGTATAACTATGAAAATATTTTGACCATGTGTACCCTCTAGAAGAGCTTTGGGTTTAAGTGGAGGTCCCTAAGTCACACTCAGAGAATAGTTATTGCGAGCTTCCTCGCTGTACTGTATGCTATGGCAACATGCCTTGTATGTCTAATGCAATGCTCAAACTGACAGAAATATCTACAGATTAGAAAGAGAATTTATAATCTTCAAATACTTTATTTGCATAGCCATAAATGCACCCCCTTGTCTCTTTCAAATGTGATTAAAGTCTTCACTTTCCTCTCTTCAAGCAGTAATCTGAATAGTGTTCAAATAGCATTTGAAGGCTGTTGTTACCATCAGCTGCGTTTGTCAACTTTTTGTTGCTGTAATGAAAAGCCTGAGCCGATTGTGAAGACAAAGGTTTAAAGGTTCTGGTCTGTGTGATCCATGCCTCTGCTGGTCTTGAGCCTCTGGCAAAGCATCCTATTGTGGAGTTATTCATAGCTAAACAAAACTACTCCATGCCTGGGAAGCAAAACAAACAGACAAGTACAGATGACCCCAGGAGTCCTCATTCTCCTTCAAGGCCAGACCCCCAATGACCTAAAAACCTTCCTTCCGCTGGGACCTACACCTTCAAATATCACGACCCTAACGACTAGGCCTTGAACACATGTGTCGGCTGTTGAGTGGTATCCAAGACCCAAACTCTAGCACCATTCTCCAGAGTTCTCCCTCTGTCCCTCCTTTCACCACCACATGTAAACAAATGTAAAAGAACACAGCAGTTGTCCAGGGACCCGTATGTGCCAGTCAGTAACCTGGGGTCAAGGTCTGCAAGAATGAATGTAACCAACCCCTTTGACCAAGAAGCAGACAACAGAGGATTTTTTTTAATCAACTAGCATTTGGAAAAACAACATGACACATAAGGGATAAGAGAGCACACAGGAAGGACATTGAATTCAGCCTTCAGAGATCTGTGCAAATGAAAAAATACAGCGCTAAATTCACGCCTGTATTTCAAAGGGCCTATTTTTAAATCTAACTCCATTATCCAACTTGATGTCACTTTCAACATTGACTTCCAGTTTTCTCCCTTCTATTGAAATGTTGAAGATTTCTTTTTTTACACGCAGACACATTGCTTTGCATTTTCAAAGTCAAGGCTCATTGTTATTCCTTCTCCAGGTCCTTTTGTATCGCTTCCCTGATATCCCTGGTATTCATAATATCTCCCAAATGAGTACCATCTGTGAGTCTCATCAGCGTGCTGTCTGTTCCCTATTCTGCCTTATGAATGAAGATGTTAAATAAGAACAGGCATTGTAGGGCAGCTGCTCTCTGCAGCACCTACCAGGGGTACCCTCAGTGTCTACGGCATCTCCTTGCTGACATTCATTGCATGATGCTAGAGTCCCCCAAGTAGCCTTGAACTTGAAGTGACAGATGCTTGAGTGAGTTAAAACTTTTGAGTTATGGTACAGCATGGTTTACTTACATTCCTGTGTCAAGTTCTGGGTTCTGGAAAACAGTTGACAGACATCCTTCATGCCTTCCCTACTTGCAGTGCAAAACCATTCTTGCTCTTTGCTGATAAATTTGCAAATCTACTTGCTGAAACTGCGTTATCTCGAAGTGAAGGGTAACAGCATAAAAAAATGGATGCTGTGCTCCTATGGCAGGAGAGAACCCACAAAGTGGCATTAGCAAGGAGTGTGGTAATAAAGCAACTTGGAATCCTTACCCCAACAACCCAGGATGTCAAGAATAGGATTACCGGAGCTTGCAGAGCGACTTGGGGAGGCTGTTAGTGTGCTGAACGTTGCACCCACTCACTAAGGTAGACGAAGGTACTTCACCCTCCAACTCTTAAGCCAGCAGAGAGCATCCATAGAATTTTTTAGAGTTTGATTAACAATGTTTTGAAATCTGAGGGAGATTACATTTGGTTTGTTCACCCACATTTAACAGCAAGAAGGCTGACTGTACTTACAAGGCAGTTCATTTTCCCTGTGGGGCTTGGCAAGACAAAGCAGAGGGAACTTACTGTTATAGTCTCAAAAAGTATTATAGGGACTTACACAGGAAGGAGCTGAGCCAATGACACCACTTTCTTCCTATTGATAAAGAAAAGGATGTAAATACTTATGGAGAACAGAAATGCGGTCATCTATGTCGCAGGAACTGCGTACAGAAATGTGCTCAGACTGATGCAACCCCGAGGACCTCATGGATGTTAGTAATCTTTTGATGCATAAAAAAATAATCTAGAGATTATTTTATCCTTAAAACAACCTTCTGTTTTTCTCCTGGCTCTTCAGGCCACTCTGTCGAATGGAGCTCAGCTGGACATGCTGCTGTCTTTGCTGCTTCACGCTCATGACTATGATTGGGAGTCAGCTAAAGCTAAAAGATTAATGTAGCTTTGGCTAGGACAGCTAGCCTGCACCCCATGATCTCTCATTCTCTAACAGTCTGCCCAAGAATTGTGATGGTTAATTGCCATTGTCAACTGAAGCTGTACCTGTCTGGGAGAATCTGGAAGAGTGCTTGTAATAAGGAGGAGGCCGCTTGTTGGTTTCCGGCAGCTTAGCCCCGAAATAATCACACAGAAACTGTATTAATTAAATCACTGCTTGGCCCATTAGCTCTAGCTTCTTTTTGGCTAACTCTTGCATATTAATTTAACCCATTTCTATTAATCTGTATATTGCCATGTGGCTGTGGATTACCGGCTAAAATTCTGTCATGGCTTCTCTCTGACTCTGCCCTTCTTTCTCCCAGCATTCAGTTTAATTTTTCCTGCCTAGCTCTGTTCCCCTATGGCTTGCTATAGGCCCAAAGCAGTTCCTTTATTAACCAATGATATTTACAACATACAGAGGGGAATCCCATATCAAGTACTTCTGGGAAGCATTAACTAAAGAAAGACTGTCATGAGGATCGGACAATATCCTCTAGCACAGGCCCAGATATAAAGAGTCCTGAGAGAATGTGGCCCTGTTTTTGCCTGCCTTCCTTCACCCCTTGCTGGTAAGCACATCTACCCTGTAGCTGATATCCCTTCACTGACATCAGAGCTGAGCTTCTTCAGCTTGCCACTCTTGACTGAAGACTTGGCAGTTTTCCAGACATCCTCTAGGCCTGTATTGTCAGATCAGGACTGTTGGGGCATCCAGCCTTGAGAACTAAGTAACTGCCAGGCTCTCAGTCTCTCCTATGTGAACACAGGTCACTGATGAACTGCCAAGCCAGGCAATACTTTCCTTTCCCTGACTAATATTTGTGACATCAAAGCATGCCTCCAAAGCATGAGTGATCCCTTGAAACTGAAATATCTTTAACTCCTTCATGGTCAAGACTTAAAAGAGCAACTCAAATTCCGTAGGTGGGCAAAATCTACATTTCACTTTGACACATACATTTTTGTTTGTATTTCAAAGAATTTTAATAAAATGTACCGAATATGCTTTACCATGTGCTTTTAACACATTATGCACTTCAAAATATCTAGCCTAATAACAATTAAAACAGTCAGCATTGTTGACACATGTGTATTATAGTTGATATTAAAAATGTACTGCTGAATAGGGATTATACCTCAAGTATGAGATGATTTTTTAATCCTTGTCTACACCTTCCTATAGGTAGCATGGATACAAGTTTGGACATGCAGGGACTTTCTTAGAGCCACTGGATTACAAGCACCTCTCATGCTGCAGAGGCCAGAGAAGGAAGATTGCCAGAAACAACAAGAGTACTCATGGCACCAGTGAACCACCATATTGTACTTTGCTGCCTGTTACAACTACATGTTCATTGCATGAAAGAATAATACCCTTTTCCTATGTGCGTTGAGGGCTGCTAGAGTTTCTACTGCACAACCACACACATTTCTCGCTGACACAATATGTTTTTTTATATAGGATGAAATCAGCTCAGATGCAAAACTGAAGAGGGATTAAAGTGAGAGAGGAGTCATCAAAACAGGATTAAAAGTGATGTGAGAGGAAACATCAAATAGAGTTTTTATTGGCAGGGAAAGAAAATGAAGAAGTTGAAACAAGAACTTAGAAAAAAATGGTTGAATGGTTAGTATGCAAAGATTATAAACAAGATGATATTTATTCTTTATATAAAAAAGAACAAGACTTTAGAGCATGATAATATTGTTGGGTACGTGAATTATATTCATGGAAAAAGTTAAATGCCAGCGTTGTCTCTAAGCATGACTCAGTGTCATTTTCTAGATCTCTTTAATAGAAGGGATTACACTGTGCACAGCAGGCAAATGCTCTACCACTGAGTTACAGACACAGCTCCCTTTCCTAGAAACAGAAAAGAAACTACATTTTAGTGCAGCATATATCCCAAATAAAAGTAGATTATGCAATCCATCTTTTGCGTTCATCATCCCTTCATTCTGTCAACGATATCTTAGTTATACAGTTAAAAAAAATGGACAAATACATAAAAGAAGTCTGTCTCCCTTAATAATGTAGGGTGTGTATTTGAGAGACAAAAATGAATACATGCTATAGACTCCAGTCAAAATAAACTATGCAGTTGTTTTTATGCATTCTGAGCCCAGATCTGGACTTGGTGATCTTTACAACTCTTGTGTTTAATAAGGGCATCTCCTAATGTAATCATCCAGCATTCCCACTGTCCTCTGTGATCTGCTGTCATCCCTTGTCCAGATCCTATGAATCATCTGAAGAGCTGATATGCTCAGGAAGACCTCCAGCTCAGGATACACTCTCCAGTAATTTAAGTGGGCTATTCATAGTGTAGGTGATTGTGTCCGTGCTTGAAATATGCTCCTCTATTACTTGTGCTGTAATCAACAAACCAGCCTTAATAAGACGGAATCTTGTATTGGGCTAATTATCCTGACAGGGACAACAAAGTTGAGACTGCACTTTGTCCTTTCCTGTCCTACCAGCTCACTCATAAGCCGTAAGGGTTTACAGACAGCTGCAGAATCTGAAAATGACTAAGTTTTGTATTATAATGCACACATACATATATAATACATAAATATACACATACACATAATAAACATACATATAGTAACATATAACATGCATAATATACATGCAATACACATATATACACATATACATATTGTAGCATACACACACACACATACATGATACACATCCAAATAGACACACGTGCACATACATGAGAAAATATTCTTGTATCTAAAAGAAAGCTGTTTCTTTGCTCTCAGTGGTTTTGATGTTGTGTGTGAAGGGATCGTTTTCTTCACACAGCAATCATTTCCAGATAACCTGCTGGGAGTCTGAGAATTTAATTTCGTTCTGGTACTCGCTACCTACACTGAAGGCCTCCCACCTGAGGGGCTCAGCTCTACAAGACCAGCCCCACTTCAGATGCCAGCCAGAAGTAACGAGGGTCAGAGTACTCACTTCTGTCTAAGCTGATTACAAGTCAAGGGTCTCCATCGCCTGATCGTCAAGTTCAGCAATTTGCAGTAACAGCCTTCATAAATCAGAAATGCTTTACTTAAGTCCATCAAAACAATATCAAGACTATTACTCTACATGGCGCAAATCGACAGTCAGATGGAAGGATACATATGGTGAGGTCCCGAAGGATCCTAAGCACAGGAGCTTCCATGATCAGCAGCCATGGACTGGCTTCCGAGTGCACCTACCTTCCAACATATGGGTGTATTCGCCATGCTAGGAGATGTCCCAGCTGTGTAGTTTGGGGATGTTCACAGAGATTTATTACACAAATGTAGTTTCTTGGAAACTCAGTTCCTAAGAACTTCCTTCTTCTTAGTTGATAAGGAACGGGGCTGAAAGTTTGAGCTTTTAACCATGATCTGTCTTTTCTGTTGAGCATTCATTCTGCATCCTGAAGCTATAAAGAAGCCCAGTAAAGTTGCCTTATTAGCAGAAAAGGTGCAGCTGTAGTCCAGGATGTCACAAAGCTCCATGTGTAATGGTCCTGTTACCCCATCGGTCAGAAATTAGCATTTTAAGAAACTTGGTGTCATATATGTGTGCATGTATTCTTAGTGTGTCACAGCAGTGAGCAAATTATTAATATTTTGTCTAATTGTAAAATGCAACTTCTCCTCAATAAAGAGCTCAAAGAGTTATGGGAATTCCTTGACGCCATTTTGTATGTTTCTTGTCTGTCCCATGTTAGTCCTAACAGTTGCCATGTGCAGAGAAATGTCTCACCTTGCTTTAGCTGTCTAGTTACTTAGTCTTTGACAATGATTATTCTCAACAACAGCCAAACACTGAATAACATCAATTAACCTTTATGAAGAGCTTAACTTCCCTTCTAGCATAGGCACCGAGGAAACCACCGGCTGGTACAAGAGTTGGGTTGCCTGGAAGGAAAGCTTTAGAAGCCTGCACGTACAGAAGCTTTATTTTAAGGTTCTATAGACATGAAAATCTTACAAAATTTGAGCCAGGATTTCCTGGGATCCTTCCTTTGTACTCCAGTCTTACTACGGCATCTTTCCCTCTGAGTCAGATCGTATAGATGTGACTGTAGGCATTTGGAGGAATATGAGTGGGAGCAAGTGTAGTTGTTCATACACTCATGTGTCCACTAGAATGTGTTTATGGGTCCCATTTCTGCCATACATCCTTCAGGTGTCCTTGGTCTTCCTTGTGAATATATATATATATATATATATATATATATATATATATATATTTATTTATTTATTTATTTATGTTGGAGGAGGGCCCGCTTGTTTATCCTGGCCACCTGGCTAGCTTAGACCCAAAATAATCACACAGAAACTGTATTAATTAAAACACTGCTTCACTCATTAGCTCTAGCTTCTTATTTGCTAACTCTTACATATTAATTTAACCCATCTCCATTAAGCTGTGTATCACCACGAGGTCGTGGGCTACCAGCAAAGTTTCAGCATGTCTATCTCCCGTGGCAGCTCCATCGCGTCTCTCTGACTTTGCCCTTCTTTCTCCCAGCATTCAGTTCTGTCTTCCTGGCCTACCTAAGCTCTGCCCTGCTATAGGTCCAAAGCAGTTTCTTTATTCATTAATGGTATTCAAGCATACAGAGGGAAATCCCACATCAAAAATAAGAAAAGCTTTCATGCATTGCTTCTCTCAGTCACTCACTAGCTTACTCCATGGCCCCAAAGCACATAGTCAGAGGTCATATTGTCATAACACAATGTGCTGTGTCACAGGACATATGTGGGTCCTGGAAGAAAGACCGTGGCTGAAAACATACTGAGCCAGAAGCATGTGTGGTAAAACCCACTTCTCATCCATATTGGCTATAAATCCCTTCTCTCCTGTCAAGAATATGTGGATTAGAGCCTGAAACATACAATCACAAATATTCCAAACATTCACTTCTGTGATCATGGCAAAAAGAAATAGAGCTCATCAGAATTTCCAAACGTGCAGGACCTAAAAGTGCATCAGGATTATAGGTGGGAAAGAACCTGGATAGTAATTTCCTCAAATTTGTGAGATGGTAATTAGTGTTAAAGGTAAAAAAATTTCCAAACCATTGCTATTAAAGAACATGTCAATCAAATAACAGTAAGAGACTGCTTATTTTATATTTTTCTAGAAATAATTACTCTTCAAAATTCTTATTATGTGAAGAAGCAATCAGAGATGGTGTTGCCAAAAGTGTTACAGAGATGCATGAAGAAATTCATTAATACATTGTTACTTTCTGGGATGCTTGTGATATTTGGAAGCTTTGAAGATTTTTGTCTTTTGTTGTAGTTTCTATGCTGATTCTAAATATTCATTCGCATGACCAAGAAACCATTTATAATTTCGAATTTGTTTTCTTAAAGGGGAATGTCTAAATTCCAAAACTCTCAGACTTGGAAATTTAAATCCACCTGGACAGGATTTAGCTTTCTAAATCACATGTGTGGTCACATCAGTGATATATAAAGCAGTTTCCTTTTATACATTGTTGTCTTCCCCTTTCTGTTTTTTAAAACTCTATCTTCTTCTCCCTGATGATTTCTTCTTCTTCTTCTTCTTCTTCTACTTCTTCTTCTTCTTCTTCTTCTTCTTCTTCTTCTTCTTCTTCTTCTTCTTCTTCTTCTTCTTCCTCTTCCTCTTCCTCTTCCTCCTCCTCCTCCTCTTCCTCTTCTTCTTCTTCTTCTTCTTCTTCTTCTTCTTCTTCTTCTTCTTCTTCTTCTTCTTCTTCTTCTTCTTCTTCTTCTCTCTCTGCCTCTCTCTCTCTCGGTATCTATGTACAAGTCAGTAAACATCTTCAGCTGTTGATACTTGCCACATACATCATTTGAGACAGGGTCTCTCTGTTGCTCACTTCTATGTATTTCAGGCCAGCTGGCCTATAATTTTCCAAGGATTCTCCTATCATTGCTTTCCATCTTACCATAGAAACACTACAATTAGATAGCTACTAGGAAAGCCAGAGTTTACATGGGTACTGGAGAACTTGTGCCCTCATGCTTTATGACAATCGTTTAACCCACTGAGTCATTCTCCCTTCCAATCTCCTCTTTCTGTCTCCTGTTTCTTCCTCTCCTTTCCCCTCCTCTTTTAAGTCTTATAAATTCAGTTTTCATTGTTTAAAAGAAATCCACAAGGAATATACCTGTGCCAGGAAGAGGACTCCCAGTTCATAAGAGGCCATTCTGTATTTTAGCTGGAACTTCTCTTCCTGGAGTGCCAGAGGGTCACACAGGGCAGAAGTAGGACCTCTGATTAAGACTGGGGAAGTATTGAAGCCAAGTGAAGGTCTGCTGAGTTATCCAGCCTCATGGACTGAGCAACTACTGAATTCTTGAACATCTGTTTGCAGCTAGCCATGGTTGGACTAGCTGGACCACAGCATGTAAATCATTCTAATAAACCCTCTTCATATATATATATATATAGAATAATGGAACTTTTAGAATGAATCAAGAGAGAGAGAGAGAGAGAGAGAGAGAGAGAGAGAGAGAGAGGATGAGAGATTTAGTTGGGACTATTTTTAACCAAAAGAAAATTTAGTAGACCTAAAGTTCCAATAAACCCAAGCACAGAACTGGAGCACTTTAAACAGATCTGAGTATAAGTTAGAAATTACTAGGAAGCATGGGGCAAGTTCAGTGGTAATGTTCAGTAAGTCATGAGCTGACCCTGAAATACTCAGAGAGCACAACTTGAAGCTTACGGGTTGTTAAAAAATAAAAAAAGAAGAAGAACATGAAGTTGGGGGGTTTTCTGAAAGGAGTAAGAGGAGGAGTTGAGTTGCATATGATCAAAATATATTGCATGAAATTCTCAAAGAATTAATAAAAGTGTTTTCTAAAAAGCCAAAAATGGATACAGCATTAGAGTGCAAAGTCAGAGTCAGGGGTCGTGGGACATGAAAGGCTTCCTAGCTAAATTTACCAACCAGTGCCTTCAAAATGGTAGACCAATTGCTGCAAACCAATGTTCCTTACCTTGGAGGACTAGAGCTCCGTGTTGTTAGACATAACAGGGCCAACTTTTTCACAAGGAGCAAGTATAGACCCCAGAGGAGCAGAACCTTAGGGTGGTTTGAAAATTAGACAAAGGAGACATTTTCATCAAGTAATGATTCAACTTTTGTATAGGCATAATCATGATGGTGTGAACACTTTAACAAAGCAAGCTGAATATTTGGGAGATGAAAGATTAGAGACATCATCTTATAGTCCTTATGGTGGTACCCCTCAGCTCAATGTCTTTTCTCCATTAGCCAATAGCAGCATCTCCTCTTTAGCATGCAGATATTTATTTAAAGAACTCACTGATATGGGGTGACTTTTAAAATGAGTTTATGATATTGATAGTGTTGGGTCACTCAAGAGGTTTTTCTGTTTTCCTTTCTCATTGCAGGAAAGTAGCAGGCATCCTGGATATTAGAATTTCTATTATTAGAAAGAATAATAGCTCCATCATTTAATTTTACTTACACATTTTATTATATTTGTCCAACTAAGTGCCATTATGTTCTAGAATAATGGGGGATATTCATAACCTTCTTCAATCTCAAAATAAACCAGAGACTTGAAGTTTTCCCTCAGGTACCTCCAGTCTCAAATTCAAGAATTAACCCCCCTCGCGCTCTCCCCTGATTCGTTCCCGCTGACCATCCAATTTTAAATATTGCTTCCTATCCCTGAGGGCTTTAGATACCAAATCACAGGCTGCATTTAAACAGACTTCACTTGGAGTTAATGAGTTGAATGTGCCTACTTGTTATTCACAGTCTGAACAAATGCGGAATAAAGTAGGCTTATTTAAATAGACAGAACAGCCACCTATAAAGCCATAGGTTATCAAATTCTAGAGTTGGATTGGCTCTGTTTCCTTGGCCAAGGAAAAACTCAGAGTGCTAACCTCTTGGTAACATTTTCTTACCGTAGTACTTTTGATTGCCTATCAGCGTTAGTGTTTGCAGATGTGAGGGGTCCCTAGTCTGTTAACTACAGAGAGATGCCTTGACCTACTTTGTCTGATTTTCTCTTCTTGCATTTTAAAATGCAGGATGAAGGACTGTAGATTTTTTTTTATCATTTCTTCTTAGCATTCTCTAAAAGGAAAAGAACACCAGAAATTCTTTTTGGAGGGGAAACAGTGAAATACTCTTTAGGTCAAATGACCAAAAAAAGAGGTATTGTTTTAATTAAGTACTAAAATAAGCCGCGCTGAGACTTTTGCAAGGAGAGACAAGGAGCTGTCTTCAATAGTGTAAAAAGATAAAACCAGGCATATTCCCAATGAACGCTTGGCTTGGAAAGTATTTATAAGGCAATGCCTCTTTCACCTGTCTTTCATAAATCTATCAGACGCCAAGGAGCATAAGGTATTGGGAGTTGTCATTTTGGAGTTAATTGGGAAGAGAGCTGTGATTGTCTAGGGGAAAGCATAGTCTCCTATGTCAGAATTGGGGGTTGTTGATAAAATACTCAACAGACAGTTATCTGAGCAGATCAACCAAGCCCAACCACAGGAGAGGAAAACGACATTACCTTTTAGCATATGCACCTGGAGACAAGATGGGCCAGAAAACAGTTTGGAAGCTATCGGCATCCTCCCTAAGAGGTTTCATGAGAACTGCCAGCCGATACTATGATCATGAGGATCCAGAATGACAGCCACTGAACTAATGGGAAAAATAAGGAGTCTAGGGAAAGTATGGAGCATGTATGACGCCCAGCACATTTACATCAATGGATATCTTGGAAGGGGGTGGGCTTGAAATGAAGGGAAGACTTCTGAAGTCACTGGGGCCTGAGAGCCAGAGAAATAGGGTTCTGTAAGTGGTCATGTGTCTTCCTACCACCCATGATAATGTGATCACTTCCACACAGTTCCTGGAAAAAAAATTATAAGACATAATGCAATCTAAGCTGTAGTTCCCAGCGTCTTAGAGTATCAGAGTTAACCTGTAAATTCATCAGCATTAATCTGTAAATCCATCATTATGAACTCCAGGGTTGCTGCAAAATGGAATTTCTTGAGGACTCCTTGACAGAGCAGGGTCAAGGACTCCTGCCGATTAGATCATGGGGAGGACCCTAGCTAGCAGTCAGGGCTCTTCTCCAACATGGTCTACTCTTGGTTTATCTCACGCTGATATTAGCATGCCAGGCACATTCCCTGAATGTGATATTCAGGTATCAGTTATTTGTTGATACTCAGTACTTGCCCTAGACACCTTGTTCCTTCCACTAGTTCAGTGTCTCTCATTCCAGCTCCTCATGATTACAGTATCTGCTGGGGGCTTCCCATCAAGTCTCTCGGTGAGAATACTGATAACTAAAACACTGTTTTCTATCCCATCTTGTCTCCAAGGAAGCAGAATTGTACCAGGTCCAGTTGTGAAGCTCTGCCCAGCATCCCAATAGTTTTGTCTGTTACGGTATGCCAGGAAACTGCGAAAAGAAAACAATCCAGGATGATTCTTGTGCAATCATGGGGGTTATGACTCAAGATGGCTGAGGTCAGGTCAGGTTGAATCCCTGAAGCCAGTTCCATCAGATGATAACCCCATCCTTGTTAACCCCATTTAACTTTAATTACTTCTTAAAAGCCCTATCACCAAACACAATCTGACTGCAGGTTAAGGCTCTGGCGCATCATTCGGGAGAGGGCCAGTTCCGTTCACAGCAGGATTCCTTAGCTTTATTGAACGGAATATTAAGTTGCAGCTTTGTTGTCAAGAGGGAAGGAAATGAAATATCCTTTCCATGCCCAAATTTTCAGAATTTATAACAGAATTTCCTCCCTAAGTCCTCTTATCTTCTGCCAAAGCATCCCTCAAATATTTTCACCTAGGTGCTTTGTTATTCAGTGCACAATAGACTCTGTTAATTTCTGTGCTTGAAAAGTCATCTGCAATTGAAATTGGTGACTTAATGCAGGCTAATCAATATAGCATGCAAGGGATTTGATAGTGGCGTGTTTTTATAACTATTCTACCTTTAATTCAGGCTGAGGTTTCATCCTTGATGCCAGTCATTGAATGGCAATATATGGGCAAGCTACTACTGCCAACCATCTCTCCCAGTAAGCAGGGTCTGCCTTGAGTTGCAATCCCTTCGGATGCATTTTTTTATTTAATAAATTGAGTATTAATTTTTCTGTATCATCTTCAATCCATAGCCCTCACAGTAGACTGGAAACGAAGCCACTGGGAATTCTCTTGAGATGTTGGCATTTACATGAAATGATAATAAAGAAGAACAACCACAATGAACCATTATTTTTAAAAAAAATGTTCACACTGAAGGACAGCTAAAATCTTGTTCATCTCTTTCCAGGACTGTGTGGGCATAGAGAGTGAACTGGGGGCCATGCTTCTGCTCTATGTCTTTGGTAATTGCTTGAGCACGTGACTTGAGGTTTGTGATAGAAGTGGCATGGAGTAAGGTTTGATATATGTCAGAGATTGTTGCAGGCATCTTCATGCTATCCCATTAATCCTCTCAACAGCCATGTGAGCTAAGTGATATTACTCTTATTTATAGTGAAGTTACGGGGCTTGTCTAATTTTACTAGTTAAAGATAAGTCCTTTCTCTGGCTGCCAAATCCCAAAGGCTTTCTGCAACACCTGAACTAATATAACCAGACTGTGCCTGAGTGTCGTGGGAACCACAGATAAGATATGGCCCGCCACCCTGGCATATTACTCTTTCTCATGGGAGTTGCATTTCGCTGGAACAACTATAGCAAACACCCCTGACTAGTGGCAGAAACAGCAGAAATTGATTCCTTGTATTACTACAGGCTTGCATCCCAAGATCAGGATGGCCAGATTCTGTGTGTGCTATGATTCTGTCTCCGTGATTTAAGATGGTTATTGTGCTCTGGCACCTTCACGTGATCATTCTTCTGTGTCTATCTTAATCTCCTCTTCCTTCTTCTCCTCCTTGTCCTTCTCCTCATCCTCTTCTTCTTCCTTTTCCTCTTCCTCTTCTTCTTCTCTCCTCTTCGTCTTCCTCCATTCTTGTTTTTCAGGCAAGCATAGCACAGGAGAATTTGAGCACACCTCAATGACCTACTTAACCTCTGTTGTCTCCTCAAGGGCAGTTACTATCTGAGGTCCTGGGAGACAAGACGACTTATACACATGAGACTGGGAGGGAGGCACAATTCAGTCTAAAACAGCAGGCAATTCGAAACACCCAGGAAGGGAGAGGGTATAAAGTATAATACATAGTAGCCTGGACTCCAGATTTGATCATTTTAGAGGACTAATATTTACTCTTTCATTAAGTATACAAGTTTTCTTGAACAAGTGTTTTAACTGTCTCTTCTTCAGTGACTGTCTTTGAAATGAGATCATAGTCTTCTAAATTGTGTAAGGAGATTCAGCGAATTAATACATGTCAAGCATATATCTGGAATGCGCTAAATACAGGACATTTCTCATCTTTCTTAGATAGAGTAAAATGCCTATATTTAAGATGTACAAGATGATGTTTTGCTATGCATAGTGAAAGGATTTCTACAGCACTATCAGTGTGCAGAACTGCCCTTTGTGGAAAGCCCAACTAAAGGCTGTTGTCTTAGCAAGGTTTCAATACACAGCAACATTGGAACCCATAGTCCCCTGCCAGATGTTAGATCACTAGGCCTTTTCATCTTGTTACAATTGCATCTTTCTGTCATTTGGTTTGCACCTCTGTAGCATGAGGAGCAGTCTGCATTCCCGGCACCCGGCTAACTTACACCTGAACTAACCACATGGAAATTGTATTAATTAAACTATTGCCTGACCAATTAGCTCTAGCCTTTTATTGGCTAACTCTCACATCTTGATTCAACCCATTTCTATTAATCTGTGTTTACCATGAGGTCATGGCTTACCGGGAAAGATTCCTAACCAGCGTCAGTCTCAGACAGGAGTTTCATGGCATCTGTCACACTTCCCTTCTTCCCACCATTCTGTTCTGTCTACTCTGCCCACCTAAGGGCGGCCCTATCAAAAGGTCAAGGCAGTCTCTTTATTCAACCAATGAAAGCAACACATAAACGGAAGGACCTCCTATACCATTTCCCCTTTTTCTGTTTAAACATAAAAGAAAGGCTTTCATTTTAACATAGTAAAATTACATAAAACAAAACAGTTATCAAGCAAGAATTACAGTTACAACATTTATATCTATTTTATCTTTTATCATAACAAAGGAAAACTAGAACTATAACTATCCATTCTTCAACTCCATCAAAGACTCCTGAAAGATAAAATATTACCTAAGTAAATAAGAAATAAGCAACTTCCAAACTCTAGAAATGACAGAGACATCTTGCTGCTTGTACAGTCACCCAAAGTTCTTTTGTACCATTGGGGCATCCATCTTCAGCCTACAGAGCCACAGTATTCAGCAGACACTTCCATGAAGCAGGAAATTTCAAAGACAGTTCAGTCACTTTCTTTTGTGTCCTACAGATTGCCTCGCAGACTCTTTCATGAAACAGGAGCCCCAAAGGATCATCTCACCTTTAGGTAAGTTCAGCAGTCCTCTCTCTGTGGGTTCTTCATGTCCAGTTTATGTAACAGTCCAGGCAAAAGCAGTTTCTTTCCGAAATGGCTAAGGAGCCTCTTCGATGCCCATCTTCCTCTTGAAATAGCTTGGTGCTGTCAGGAGCAGACGTGTCTCATTGTCATGAAAATTCCTAAGTTATTAAAACATTTTAAATGCCATATTCTGAGTCTTTGAAAGATGTGAAGAATGCCTATCTAACTGAAATATATCTCTATATATCTAGAAAATCTAACTAACATGACTACAAGCTTGACTATTATCGATGATTATCCATTAGCAACCTATATTTCTTAATTATACATTACATTTTAAAATGAACTACACAATCACAATACCTTAATCAAGATCAGAAATACATATATATATATATATATAACAAAATTGACTTTAAACTTGTATCAATAAAGCAAAATGCATACCAATGCAAATTATTCATATCTATATCACATGTCTGCTTCTCCTTTCCCTGTTACAGCTCTATTGTATTTCTGGGTACTCCACTCTTCTATTTTAAGGATTCTACATATAAATGAGATCATGCAGTGTTTTGATTTCTATGTCTGGCTTATGCCACTTAGCATAATGTCCTCCAGGTTCGCCCACAGTGTCACAAAAGGCAGGATCCCATTTCTTTTCAGAGATTGAGTAATATTTCAATGCATGTTGATGACACATGTTTATATATGCATGTATATTCCTTTTTCTTTGCCTACTCATCTGTTAACACATGCTTTGATTATTCACTTACCTTAGCTTGTGGGAGAAATGCTACAGTAAGCACAGGAACACAGATACTTGGACAAGGTCCCGATTACATTGCCTTTACTTGATAGCCATAGAGGAATTACTAAGAATACACTAGGGGTCCAGAAGTAAACACAAACTTGTATGGCCAACTAATTTTCATGAACAACACCAAAAAGATGTAGGAAATAGATAGTCTCATCAATAATCAATACTGTGAAAACTAGATATCTATATAACAGTGAATAGAATTAGACTCTTTTACTATACACACAAAACAACTTAAACTAGACCACAAAAGCCCTAGAAGAAAACTCAGGAGATTTGCCGTGGCAATACCTTTCTGATATTATACAAGTTTAGGCAGAAGTAAATAAGTAGAACTCTATCAAACAAAAAAACCTTCTACACAGCAAAAGAAATGGCCTGCAAAATAGAAAAGCCACCTGCTAATTGGCAGAACCTGTCTGTTAACCACCCCCCCCTTAATTGTTAAGTTAAAGGTTTTGTGTTAGACTGGGTGGTAGTGGCACATGCATTTAATCACAGCACTTAGGAGGCAGAGGCAGGTGGATCTCTGTGAGTTTGACACTTGCCTGGTCTACAGAGCGAGTTCTAGAATAGCCAGGGTTGTCACTCAAAGAAACCTTGTCCCAAAAAATAAAGTGAGTTCGTCTATAATGAAACACTTGGGTCTGGCAGTACTGTAAAGAAAGGAGGTATGCTCACAGTTTTGTAGATTCAAGGCGATGGCCCCGGCATTGTCTCAGCTCTGGGGAGAGCTTGCTCAGCTGCACTTTGTCCTGGCAAGTGACAAAGGAAGTGGCAGACATCCTAGTAAGAGATCACATGCCCAAGCTGGAAGCACAGACACTGGGGTCAAATTCGGGCTTTTCTAGAAACACTCCTGCAGGAACTAACCACAGCCCCACAAGGGAGATCTCAATTCCTCTGAAGCAAGCCCCCACTGATCCAAATATCTCCTCTTAAACTCCACTCCTCTATCACTGCAGAGCCCAAGCCATTTGAGGGGTATTGAACAATATACAAACTATACCGTATAGCAAAGAAACTTCTCACAATAAGTGCCTTAATCACACATATCCATCCTCTTCGACAGAAAGCATAGAGAGGCGACAAAATTCCGGGAACCATTTCCTCCTACTATGTGTTTGCTCTTCATGTTAGGCAAGCTTCTTAGATGCCCTCCAGTGATATCTATCTGTTGGTATTTGTTGTCTATGAAATCCCCTTCGTGTGTGTAAACTGCACCAACTGACTCAGTTTTAATGAGTAAAATACTAGTGAGGTATTTCTAAAATTACACTATAAAACTCCCTGAGTTGCATCTTGCTAGTTTTTGATTTTTTTTTTTAATTTTTGCTCTGGTAATCTCTCTGCCTTTTCTGCCTGCTTGCCCTAAGGAATGAAGCAAAACATCTCATTCAGAGCCCCCTCTGAGAACAGGTCCATGTTCCATGATTTCTAGGAAAGAAAGCTTCAAAGAACTGTTCAGCAACCTGTAAGGAGTTGTGTCCTGCCAGCTACCCATAATTGAGCTTGAAAACAATCTTTCCCACCCCTCAGGTCTTTCCCTGTCAATGACACCCTATGAAAGATTCCTACATCAGAAGATGTGGCACCCAGATGCCTGAACTTTGGAAGCTATGAGAAAAAAATATATGTATGTGTTCATGTATGTTTGTGTATACACACACACACATGCGCTCACACACACACACATTCCAATCCATCAGGTTTTAGGATAACTTGTTATGCAGCAGTACATAACCAATGAACTCTTCTGAAAATAGAAAAAGATGGAGAAGTAGATGGGGTCATTGTGATTCAAGTGGAAAATGAGATTCATGAGAATACAAGCAGAAGACACCAAGTGTGGAGGACAAGAAGGGACCTACCATCAAAAGATCCCAACTATTTTGCAAGAATCATCTCCTCAAGCAGTCTCTCCCCAACAGCATGTCTGGAAATAACCCTTAAATACTCTTGCTTTGCACTAATCTCATCGCAAAGCACTTACACTGTCTGGCCTGCTCCAATGCATCTGTTTCTAATGTTCTCATCATCAATGAGGCATCCCACCTTTATTATCTCAAAAATGACCTAGCGATTAAAGTTAGTTTAATTTCACACCAATATGCTAGGCAAGCCCCCTGCCTTCAGTATGATATCATGATGACTGCTGTGGTCTTCTGCAAACTATTTCAACTACTATGATGCTCATCACTCACTCATAAGAGTTCTACCAAAAGAGATTCTGAAAATGAATCCCAAACTGATTGAATACTTCTGGGAGGCTTTTATTAGATCAAGTAAATTGTAAACCCTTTCTTGGATTCATAACTGAGTGTTAGATGCCACTCATCAGCTAACAGATATCAGAGGATCAAACAGCCCTGAGAAAGTCATTCTTGACTAAAACAAAGTAATTGGATTTACAAGCAATGGTTCAGTTTCAATACTTGTGTTTTTCGCTAAGTCTTTTTGGTCAAGTTACTTTTTCTGCAGGTATCAAGAAGCCCCTGTAATGAATGCATAGAAACATATATTTCATCTTTCTTTCTTTTTTTTAAACTTTTGCTTTCAAGTCTGCTTTATGATTTATGAGGGTCATGGTAACATGGCTTCATAGTTCCTTGTTTTCTATCCATTGACTCACCCCTTTGCTTATTCACTCATCAAATACTTACATCAAGTCTCCTAGACACCAAGCCCAGTGTCAGATCTTAAAGATGAAAAGGATAACAAACAATTTGAATTAAAAGAGACTCAGCTTTGTTGTTGTAATAAACACAGTCAAATGCAGCTTGAAGGCTCATCTGTAGAACACTCAGCCACACTTGCACAGTTTGTGGGGGTCTTTCTTACTCTTCCATGGTGGCTTGGACTTCTATATAGGGAAGACCAGAGGTTAAAGAGCCTTATAAAAGCAACCAAATTTCTGCATAGAAAACACGAGCTCTACTCTTTGCATCCTTATATCTGACCTCAAGTAGGAGTACAGTCTCAGCTTTTCTAATAGGACAAGAATTCAGAGCTGATCTCCTTCTGCTCTACTACACACAGACTTTGCCCTCTGTCCCTGCCCTATTGTTTAATTGGTGTGTGCAGTCTTAACCTGGGTATGTATATGATTTCTGTACAGCCTTAAAATTACTAAATATACTTAGTGAGTCCAGTTTTTGTTTTCATAGGCAGTTATGAGAGCAGAAGTATTATGTTAGAAATGAGCAATCTCTCACTCTCAACATACTCCGCTTCTTCATTCTCTCCTCCCAGTAGGAAGGCCCACTTGTTTCTTGAGAATGAAAATCGAGCAAAGAATAGGGATAAAGCCTAAGTTGGTCTTTGAGATTCACCTTGTAACTTTCCATCTTTTTTTTTTTGACCATTTGATAAATGTGTGTCCCTCCTGTGTGATGTGTGCTAGAAATACAATCCAACTGTTCAAGTGTAGACAGAGGCTCTACTTTCGTTTTCCGGCCCTCCAGACCAGAATAATCACACTGAAACTATAATAATTACAACACTGCTTGGCTCAGGCATATTCCTAGCTAGCTCTTTTACATCTTAAATTAATCAATTTCTATTAATCTGTATTGCCATGAGGCTGTGACTTACCGATAATGTTCTGGCATCTTTCTCCTTTGTCTACTACATGGCATCTCCTTGACTCTGTCTACTTTCTATATATATCTCTGCTCAGTATTCCCACATGGATTTACTCTGCTAAGCCACTGGCTGAAAAAGCTTTATTCATTAACCAATAAAAGCAACACATATACAAAAGGACATCCCCCATCATCCAAGTAGACAAGGTTCAAAGAACACAAAGAAGGAGGTTGTCCCATACAGTGGGTAATTACATTGTAGTATAACAAAAGCAATGCTGCAGGGGTACAGAAATACCAGGGGCACATTCCTGGGGACACTGGAAGGAGGAAAGAGTCCCTGGAGGAAATGATATACAAGAAAAGCACTAACTACACCAGCAAGAGTAGGATAGAGAACAGTTTGGGAGGTGAAAGTTTCAGAAAAGACTAGAGGAGGGAGTGAAGGGAAGAGAGGGGAAGGGAGAGGAAGGGAAGGGATGGAGGGAGAGAAGGAGGGAGGAAGGGAGAAAGAGAGAAGGACAGAGAGAGAGAGAGAGAGAGAAAGAGGGAGAGAGAGAGAGAGGTGGCATGGTCACTGAACTCCTGTAAGCTACAGCATAGGTTCCAGGTCAGGGGACACTGGAGAGATAAAAGGCTGAGCATTAGCGGGGTCTCACCGGATCTTCTAAGCCATGAGCACAAGTCTGGGATTTTCCTGAGAGCAGCGGGAAGTCATTGAAAGGTTTTGCCCAGGAAAGAGCGACATGATAGACCCTTCAGATATGAAGTAGCTACTGCCCTTTACAAAAGCCTGCCGGTTATTCTGCTGGCAAAGGAACTGACCCAATGGCAGCTCACAGCAGTCCTAGTCTGGCTGACTTCCTTCACAGAACAATTTGTGGGCAAGTGGTTTGGGGATTTGTGTGTTTGGTACGCTTAGGAACATGAGGGGAGCCCATATCACAACAGCCTTTTCTCCTTTCTATTCTCTACACGAATGCTGAAAGCCCCTTCTTTATTCCTTTACTTTTTCATTCATCAAATGCGTACCAAGCACCTGCTATGTAAATAGGGCTGAGCTGTGCCGGAAAGCAAAGCAGACAAGAACGGGTGCTTGCTTTCAATAGCCAAAGGTCTCTGAGGAAAGATAAGAAGGGCTTAATAGAATCGTGTGTGGGAAGGGAATAGGGCCTAGAAACCTAGATGAAGAAGCTAGCCTTTCTGGCTGGAGAGACTACAGGGAAAGGTTTATAGAGAAAAGGACGCGATAGCCGTGCTTAAAAGACGAATATGATTTTCTCAGCCCTAAGCAATGTCTTTATCAGAAGTCTTTCAGCTATCTGTGAAAGAAAACTCAGCTCACATGTGTTTATACAAGAGGGAATTCAATGGATGGAATTTATTGACTCACACGCTGTGAAATCCAGAGGTCCAGTTTATTCTTAAACTGAATGCATCCAAGGACTTAATGTTGGGATGCATTCAGATGCTGTCTTTTCTGCTGCTAAGGGGGAATTCTCTTTGCTTGGCAAGATGGCACCCCCAGTAAACCTAGGTTATCAGTGTACCAGAATTACTGTAACATGTTACTACACACATGGTAGCTTAAAATAATAGCATATAGTGTCTCATGAAGGTGTTTCAGGAGGCCAGAAATCTAAAGTCAAGGCGTTTGTTGTGCTGGGTTTGTCTGAACCCTCTGAGAAAGGATCATCTGTGCAACTCTCTCCACAATTACAGCTGGAAATCTTCGGCATTTCTTAGAATTTGACTGCATTCACCCCTACCTGTAAATTCACATCACCATCCCTTGTTTCTCCTATATATATCTACACTTAAAGTGACTTTTTTTCTGTAATATGGATACTAAGCATGGGACAGGTGAATCATCTCAAATCTAAGATGATTGATATTGAAATCCCCAGCTCAGTTGTATCTACAAGGATTTCGTTCTAAAGCCCTACTTTCTCATTGGGTTCCAGGTAAACATACAATTTGAAAGAATGCTCTTCACCCCCTTGTAGGCAGCAAGGACACTCCCCTCCACTGTCTGGATACAAAATCTCCATCAAGTCAGATCAGTACCAGTCATGGGCCAGTTCTGACTGTGGATTATCTGTGTGGGACTGGGCTCATATCCATCATCCATAAGATTAGAAAAAGGGGATGGGATTTACAGGTATATACCATCACCATATGGAACAAGAAGAACTTTTAATTCAGTTCCCAGGCTGTATGTCTTTTCCTGTCTTGTCTACTTCTTTGGCATTTGTGTGACTATCATTTCATTAAATCATAGTCACAGTAGCAAGTAATTTCATTTTGTTTCATTTTGCTTTTGGCCAGTCTACTTGGCAACTGAAAATGTTGGCAGCCCCCTTATTGGTTTTCCTTGTTTTTGGAGAGGAAAGAGATTTTATTGATTCATTACATCCAATAGTCTGGGAAGCCTACTGTCAAGCATTAATTTTTATTTTTAGGTTTTTGTTTGTGTGTGTTTGTTTTGGGTCAGTGTTAAGGGTTGGACTGAGGACTTCAGGCATGCTAAGCAAATGCTATGCCACTGAGCTACATCAAATGCCCACTAATATCAATCGACTAACTATTCATTCGATGGCCCTAGACCTGAGAAGCAGGAAAATCCTAGTCACTTCACTGAACACTGGCATTCTTAAGGGAAAGCGGTCTTGGCCTTTAATTGACTTTCATTGGGTTTGACGTGTTTTAAGAAAACCCTGTTCTACTGAGAGGAATTGTTAGTTGAAATGCTGATTGCTAAGGGATGTGTCACTGTGAAGTGAGAGTAACTAGCAGCTCCTCCTTAATACCTGTGACTTGGGGACCTTCCCACCATTATCCCAAGTATTCAAAAATGCAAGACGCACTTGTTAGTCAGTGCAGCTGATCTCCTTGAAAGCCTCTAATTTGTCTGAAAAGCTTTAGTGTGCTTTTAAACAGGAAAATCAGCTGGGCATTCTTCAGAGTCATTGACCTGTGGATTTGAGTTTGATTTGTTTATCCACAACAGTCATTACACCAAGTTAGCAATAAGTGGGCTTCGGCCAAATTTCCTTGGTGACATCTATTCTGTACATCACCTCTTCCACTCCAGGGGCATGTAACCCATCCAAGCCACTCCTGTGGGAACTATTTGGAAGTAGTTAAGGGGAGCCTACTGCTCCCTCACCAGGGCTCAAGTGGAGGTCTATTTTTAGGTGGCGTATTGAAACCACTGTCTTCACCCATCTCCACTTCTCCAGGATTTTATCAGTTCCCATACAATAAAATGGAAAGGAAATACTGGAAGTCTGGCCAACCAAACATGTGAGGGTGGAGTTCATCGGTGCCCTTGCCCTCCACACCTAGGGCAAAACTGCTAATAAGTGTCTCCTTCCCATTTCTCATTTGCACAGTTTTTTAAACTTTAATTGTCTAAGACAGTTGTTCTCAGAGAGTCATTTCATTAAGATGATCATTTTAATGGAAGCTACTGTGAAAATTATTCTTGTATTAAGATCTAGGGGCAGGGAAGTATTCAAAATGAACTTAAAAGAAGGGGGCTTTGGGAAACTCGTTTAATCTCAGGGTTAGATTTTTGGATCTTGGGTGGGGGGGGGTCTTTGTGAGTCTTGGCGCTTTCAAAGGATTTGAACAAATTTGAGCCATCTATTTCTGAAATAAAATTCAACTAGATGACAAGGTCTTCAGCCAGGCTCAATAATTTGAGAAAGAGAAATTATACAACATGGATGTTTCCTCTCAGGGGCTAAGGCCCCAAGGAGGAAAGAAGGTACAGATTTAGGAAAGTTAGCCACAAAGAATGACTCTGTACCCTGGAACTTATAGGAAAAGGAGCATAAAAGAACATCTAATAACCATGCTGATTATTAGCCATTTTCACCAGTAACAATATGTGCACCTATTCATATGAATAATTAGTATTGATGATTGGTTATTAATGACCCATTCTAGGATAGGTTTATGGGTTAGTCTTAGAATCCTCAATGTGTTCCAGCTGCATGAAGGCAATTAAAGCTCTAGTCATAACTAAATTTTTTCATTTTTTTAATATAAGGATGTTTTTTATTACAGCTTTGTCGAGTACAAAAAAATGGAAACAACCTAGATGTGATGCCAACAATTGACTATTAAATAAGTTAAATCATTCATGATATGAACACCATGAAGCATTATAATATGGTAAATGAGTGGATACATAGGTAGATAGATAGATAGATAGATAGATAATAGATAGATTAGATAAATAGATAGATGGATAGATAGATGATAGATAGATAGATAGATAGATAGATAGATAGATAGATAGATAGATAGTTGATGGATGGATAGACAGATAGATAATGCATTAACTCAGGGAAGAGTATGAGTGAAAAATAAAGCACCATGCTTTCAATAAATCTTTACAAAACACATGAGATGGTATAGAAGTTTTCCAGACTTCTGGCATCTCATTGGAAAGCTCATTCTATATCAATGAAAACAGCCCAAATCACAGATATTGATCTTACTACATGTCATATGCTATGCTAAAAGAGCTTTGATTATATTACCTTGTCTCTAAGCCTGCAAGACAGGAAATATTATTCTGGATTTAAAGGTGAGCAAGCCATAAAGTTAAGTTTAGTGCTTTGCATAAGTTTATTTAACTAGTACATAGAGGGGCTAATATTCATATTTGGCTAGGTGAAATTAGACCTTTTGTAAATAGCCAATGTTCTGTATGTGAGTGATTACTATGTTTGTCAAAAACAGGTAGGGCTCAGTAGGCCCCAAAATATGTGAGTTACTTCAGCTGGTTCCTAGAGAACAGCCTAAGCACAGAAAAGATTTCAAGTTAGATTCCATCCTCCAGAAATGTCATAGAGGCAAACTGTGAGATAAACCAGACTCAGGGAGATGAACTCTGGAATTTAGATATGCATACAAGTATTAAAAAGAAGCTGAAGAAAAGGACCTGAAGGGATCCTGAGGTACCTTTGGAATAAACAAAGGCAGGAATATTGGCATATCACTAAAGTGGGAACTGGGAGTATTATATGTAGGTAAATGATAACGAAATTAACTAAAGAGTGACCCACTGGTAGCTGTCTATTTCTCAAGTTTTTATTTGGTTGAAAGTGAAAGCAACAGAACATGATTATCTAGATAAACAAGGAAATACGTTGTCTAATGAGGGGAGAGTGTGCATAGGTATGTTAGCTTCAGGCATGGTTGTGGTGGTTGATCATGAATCCATCTCTTTATCTTAGGGGTAGTTTTCCTTTGTTCACTTTATTCTCTGTCAATCTTTTTTCATGTAACAGCTTCTGTGAGTTTAGCAAACATAGGAGAAAAATAGCTCTTACTCTTCAGTAGCTCATTAATCAAATTCATCAAGTGTTGAATTAACTTCCTTTGTCCCAGCATAAGGAATATGACACTGAAAAGAACAGTTAAGTTTCTCTCTTCACAGAGATTACATTTAGCAGGGGAAGGAAAAGTAGCAATAACTGCTAAGAAGGCACCATAAGTTGAAGTAGGGGAAATGGACGTTTAGATAAAGTTATTACTATCCAAGTTAGCTGTCTAAGTGAAATGATTGGACCAAGTGAACACACAGAGGAAGATAGGAGAGCAAACACAAATTCAGGCTCAGTTTCATCAGAGAGCACAAGTGTTAAATACTGTAGTGTGACTTTTCTTCTGGGGAGAGAACAAATGTCTGTTTACCCGAGATAAGAACCGATGATAGGGCAAACGATGGCTACTCTTAGAACCAGCTTAATGAAACGATGAACTTATTGGGGTTAGTTATTGTTGAAGATAGGTTAATTGTAAAAACGTGAATGACCTGAGGACAATTCTATCACTGAAAAGCCCACTCCATCCTGGCTAATAACTCACAAACGTTACATCCCTGCAATTCCCCACACGTCTTATAGGCAGGTGAACCAGTGAGAGCTG
The DNA here is from genome assembly GCA_004026605.1 of Ondatra zibethicus. Lineage (NCBI taxonomy): Eukaryota > Metazoa > Chordata > Mammalia > Rodentia > Cricetidae > Ondatra > Ondatra zibethicus. Next base: position 206,612 of record PVIU01000061.1, on the reverse strand, counting down.
TTCGACAGCCTCTCCTCCAGAGTCATTCTCGCTGTTCATATATCTTTGGAGAAGGACCCTGAGGATGTCATACATCTCAGGAACTTCCTACGACTTACAGGTTTCATTCATTTTCTCTGGGAAGGTTCTTTTAATTCTGAGGAAATAAGTATACAGCCATACAGTTCTGCACGAAGAAAGAAAACTCCTCAAGGAATTACTATTTAAAATAGGGGAACTGGGTAGGTTTATATAACACAAATGATCTAGGTGGACTGCAATTGCCGTGTACCTGACAGTGAACTTGGTAACAGCTACAGCTGCTTCTGGAATTATAAGCCTGAATTCAAAGTTTAGTGGCTCCAGGAGACCAAACTGGCCGTTCACCTTTGCTGAACAAATAACAGATAATTTGAGATGGGATCAGGAGGGGAATTTATTCACTGTGGCCCCACTGAGAAGAAACAGGACAACCAGCCTCTTGAAGACATTCTGAAATGCTAACAAGAGTTTTGGTGTCACATAGGGAAAGCTCAAGGACATAACTTGTCAATCACTGTTGGTCAGGACATGGTCTGGTTGATCATGTTCCTAGAAAGGGTTATGCAGGTCTTGCCATAAGAAAGCTGCTGGTGTCTAATGAAAAGTTTCAGCTTTTACCATAGGCTGTTCATCTCTTTGACCTGCTGTTCCTAAAATTCAAAGTGATCACAGGAGAAAAAGAGCCAAAGAGAGAGGCAAGATGGGTGCTGATTGGGTCCTCTTTCCAGCAACGACCAGAGATTCCCTGGTTACTGTCCCAGTGGTCTGAAGAAGGACACTATAAAAGCTTACTTGCAGTTGATACTATGTAATGCCCGTAAATGGGTTCTCAATGGGCTCACTGAATGCTTGTCCCTAGTTGGTGGTATTGTGTTGGAAGATTCTAGAACTTTTAGGAGGTGTGATCTAGCTGGAGAAGGTGGGACTTATTTGGAAAATTTGGGTCAATGGGGTTGAACTTTGGGGTATACATACATAGCTCAGCCACTCTTCAGGTTAGGCAGTTCCCTCACTGTCAAGGGTTGTGATGTCACTAGCCACCAGGCTCTCCTGTCACTGTAATCCACTCTTGTCACCCTTCCTTCTCTGCCATGATGGCCTGCATGAATGGAACTGTGAGCCAGGATAACCATCTCCTTCCTTACATAACTTCTTAATAGGTATTTGGTTACGATCACAAAAAAAGTACCTAATTCAATTCACGTTTGAATGTTGGAAAGATCTTAGTCACCCTTAAATTAGTACCTTGGAGGGATAGAAAAGAGGTTAGTGAATGAAGACAGTTCATGGCGGCAGAAGAAAACAGGTGTCATATGAAGGCAGAGATGCTAGGCTTTTAGACTGTTTAGTTCGTCCTAGCCATCTGTCAACCCAAGAGAAGAGCCAATAAGCAAAGGCAATGACTGAGTCCTTATCACAAAGTGGGGGCCTAAAGACAGGCATGGTAAGGAAGGCCTTGATTAGCAGTGAAAGTGTCACTGCCTCATGTTAAAGATTGCGACTTCTGACCATCACACAAAGCAAACCAAATTATGGCTTTGATTTCCACACCTCAGCCTTTATGAAAAACCTGTTGAAAAGAGCAAGTCATGTCTAGATCTGCATGTATGTTCAATAGCTGATAGCTCTAATGTGATGAATTTGTACTCCACCAAGAATAAATAGACAAACAAGATTGGCACCGGGAAGATGGATCTTGAATTTGAATGGGGTTGTGTTGCGGAAATAAAGGGACATTTGCTAAGAGTCCTCAACAAAACCAGTCTGATCAAGTGCTCAAGCTTTCTCTCCCATGCACTAAAAAATGATTTATCTTTTAACTTAGCCTTAATTCACAATTTCACAATTAATTAAACATCAGCCTAATCATTATTCCCACAAAGCATTTAAAGTGATGTGGGAAGAAGGATGGGGAAATGGATAATGCTTTGACAGTCCATTTCAAATTAGTTATTTGATTAATGAATATTCCACAAGGGCATTTGGGCTATGACCTCAGTTGATGGCTTAAAGAAAGGCATGTCTGTTTAGATAATAAGAAGACAAAGCAAGTTTGAGTTATCTCTCGGGGTATGTTATGTACCATTGCAAGGTTTAATCCATGCAAAATGTATTACTTTTCCTGTGGCTTGTTGGAGATAACATAGAATGAGAAGATCGATAAATAAAGTTTGGCATTTTGAAGATGCTGCTGGATGATAAACAGGACCACGTGAAACCTTTACTGCCTGTGCTGAGCGCCAGCCAACCACCAGAGACTTGGAGAGAAAAGGGGGGCTTGCTCCAGATAAGGCTTGCAGCAGGGTGTGTTGTTTGACTCATAGACTCTCTATAATCCCTCCTAAGTCCCAGCCTTTCGGTTTCATAGATGTAAAAGAAAATTGGGCTGTCACCAGCTTCTTGGATATTAAAAAAAGAAAGAAAGAATAGAAAAGAAAAAAAGAGAAGAAATGCTTTGCTTTATGGTTTTGTCTTTTGTTTTTTAGAAGGAGCTGTTTTCTGGAATATTGGTGAACAGAAAGAATGTATTACAAGGAGTATCAAATATAGGTCAAAGACTCAGCTGTGTCTGATGGGAAGAGAGGAAGTGGGGGAGTGGGGAGGAGGAAAAAGAGGAATAGTAGAATGAGGACAAGAGGAAGGAGGGGGGAAAGGAGGAGGGAGAGAGGAGGAGGCAATATAATCGTCACCATCCTTCTCTAGCCAAATCACCTATCACAAAGTACCATCGTACCATAGTCATCCCAGTTAGGATCCTTTTCATTCTTAATTATGTTAACTCTTCAAAAAGTCAAAGCTGAATCAAATATATGGGTTCCTGGGGTCCCCAAAGGACTGGCATTGTTTGAGCATGAAGAAAATGCGAGAGAAGCCTTGCTTTCCAGGGAATGCAAATCTCACGTCTTCCCCTCCTGAGTTGCCCACCTCCCATCATCTTAAACTATGGAAGTAACTCTCAAAAGGCGGGTTTATGTTACGTTCATTCCAATGGCTGCTGGTGCTGAATTGGTTCTCCGTAGCAAGTTGAGACCATGGATTCTTATGGGGCCTCAGGGACCCATTGGAAGGCCAGCAAGGAGTGTAAGGCAGAGCCTCTAGCAGCTTTCCAAAGGGAGAGGCTGGGAAAGTCCAGCCTTTAGTCTCCATTCCTTCCCAAAGTGTAGATGAAGTAAACGTGTCCTAATGCTGCCTATTAAGTAGCCTTAAATGAACGTGGCTTGTAAGGAAGAAAGACTGAAGTGTTAGAAACAGGAGACTATAACAGGGTTCAACTTCAAGACCCTATTGAGGGTAATGCTAAGATTCTAAGCCAAGTGAGGTGGCCTGGGGCTTTTGCTCTCCCAATTAGGAGGCTGAGATGAGCCTAACCTCAAGGAGTAGGGGAGATTCTGTATTTAGCTGTGGTTTGAAAACAATAACTACATTTCAGGACAAGCCATTCAATTTCTTTTACCTGAAAATGGAGGGGCATTTTTTTTTTGGTCCAGTGGGAATGTAGTTTAGTTGGAAGAGTGTTTGCCTAGCATGCGCAAAGCCCCCGGTTTAATCCCCTCACCCATGCAAGGTGGGTATGGCGAAATTTACCTGTAATCTCAGAACTGGGGAGGTGGCAGTGGAAACTCAGAAGTTCAAGGTCATCTTCAGCTGCATAGTAAGATCAAGGGCAGTCTGGGCTATGTGAATCTCTACCTCTAAACAAAAACAGGGATGGGGGCTGAAGAGACAGTTCAGTGGTCAAGGCCATGGACTGTTTTTCTAGAGGACCAGAGTTCGGTTCCCAGCACAACTGCTTAGCTCACAACTACCTTTATCTACAGATTCAGGATGCAACACCGTCATCTGGCCTCCTTAGACATTGCACTCATGTATGCACAACACACACACACACACACACACACACACACACACACACACACACTTATTTAAAACCATCCTAACAGAAATTGTAACAAACCTTGCTTGTCTTTAGGTTATTCCTTTGTATGAATGGAAAAATATATGACATTGCAATTCTTATGTTGTCGTGTAACTACTTAGGGAAACAATTTCTCATCTTCTTAGCCGTTCCTTCATGACTTTCCTTTTCAAATCTGTCTTAGCATAACAGCCAACAGACACTTACTGGTTCCACATTGAATGAATCTGCAGGGTCTCTTCAAAACTACTCAAGACCTATACTTTCTGTTTCACCTACTGTGCACCCTAATGATTCTGATTTGCGGGCATATACTTTTTTTGGCATTTACAATATTTTAGCTCATATTTCCACAGAAAATGTACCTGAAGGTTCTTAACAAATGTGTCCTTACACAGTGCCATTGTATGATCTCCCAAGTATCCATTCTCCAAGGGAACATTTAAAAGTCAAATGGTAAAACTAGTTCTCACCCCCACCAAGCCCCCAAACACTTTCTTTGACTATTGGGCCTCCTCCTTTTGGAGGAAGTAGAGTCTGAAACTTGCCAAGATACTAGATTCATCTTGCTTTCTTCTTTCTTTCTTCTCCTTCTCGTAAATGGAGAGAGACATTCTTAGCCTTGGAATTTCAACTTGAGAGTAGGGGATTTTTGGCCTGCTACCTCTCTGTGGACCTTAGTTTTGCTCAAAACACCATTTGTGCATCCATGTGTGTGTGTGTGCGTGTGTGTGTGTGTGTGTGTGTGTGTGTGTATGTGTGTGTGTGTGTTTATGTGCATGTATTCTTGTGTTTATGCAGGTATACCTGTGTGTTCACGCACATATGTATGTGTGTGTATAGAGGCCAGGGGTCAACCTCAGATTTTATTCCTCAGGAGTAGTTAACCTTGTTCTTTTGAGACAGAATCTCTCAGTGGCCTACACTTGGCAATTCAGCTAAGCAACCCAACCAACAACACTCCAGAAACGTGCATGCCTCTGCCTCCTTAGACGTAGGGTTTCAAGCAGGTACTTCAACACCTGGCTTTTTAACATGGAATCCCAGGACCAAACTCCACACTCATGGAGCAGGGACTTTATCAACTGAGCCATCTCTTTTAACCTTGCAACCACACTTTGGTTCAGACATTGGGCTCCAGTCTAACAGATGACTTTATACTTTTTATCCAAGCAGCAAGCAACTGAGTAGCAACCTTCATCTTTGTACCTCTCGGGGTCCCCTCTCCTGAGAGCCATGGCATCCTATTTCTTCGGTTGACACCTAGGCCCAGCAAGTTGACGCTACCCGAACTCCTCTCAGACATCACTCGCCCAGCTTTGCCAAAAGTATTTAGATCTTGTTCTGGCTTGGATTGCATCTCTCCAGGAGCGTTTCCAGGATATCAGGCAATTAGGACTCCAGCTGGCTTGACTCTTCCAAGTCTGGCTGTTTCCTGAACTGACTTTCTTTTTCCTTTGTTTCTTTCTACTCTCTAAAGCTGGAAGACAGTATCATGGTTTCATCGTGGCTTTTTCATACATACTTTGCTCAGTTCATGTCTTGACTTTAGTCCAATTCAGGACTGATACTGGCTTTGCCGTCCTCACCAAATCTATCCTTATCAATAGGCATATGGTTTCGGCGAAGTACTACATTGTCTTTTGTCAACTTGAGAAGTGTTCTTATTTTTCTTATTAGAAATTGAGCCATGTGCAAATTCTTTTGGCTACAGTGTGTTGATAGCCAGTAGTACCCTCCGGGACATTCAGGATCTTAGCTTCCACTATGTAAATCTGGACTGTGGCCATCCCAGACTGGACTTTTCTGAGGGCATCCCTCTACTGGTGAATAAGCCCTCACGGTCAGCAGCACTTCCTTTTTTTTTAACTGGGGGACCACTCTATCTATAAGCTCATCATTATAAACACGGGCTTCCTTGTGTTACAGCCTCCTCTTGCTGGCTCCAGTCAAGCCAGCTGTTGTCAGCTTACCCACACACAAACAAGACCAAGAGAATGAATGGAATAAAAGGCCGGCACAGGACAGCTTTGCCTTTCAATTGCTCAGAAATCTCAATGCTCCCCGCGTCCTTTCATTTTTTTTTTTTAACTTATCCTATTCTTGGCCACCCTTTCCCTTTGATAGCTGGCATTGCCTTCTCATTAGTATCCCAGTAGGAGTCAACCTTCACAGAAAGGATGCCAAAGCTTTCCCTGTAGAAACCTGTCCCCCTGCTTGCATTTTCATGGCTGAAACCTGGGGTTATATTTGCTACCCTTTATCACCCAGGCTTTCATGAAAGGAACGGCATTTGAGAAGCAAATGCAATAAGGCATCTAAAAAGACCGGAAAGTGTACTTGAGGATTCCATCTCCAGCAGAGCAGAGATGGTTGAGAGAGAGTTGCAATCTCTATTCAGAAATGGACCCGATTCAGAAGGCTTTTAGTGCAGAGGACTCACACACTTGATAATCATCAGACATGATTTTTTACAGTGAACTACCATCGCGGAGTCCCATTTTAAGACTCTAAACTTATTTTCCCCACGCTGGAAAAGTTCAGAATCAGTGCTATTGTGAATATAGCCTGCCTGTCCTTAAAATCAGTAGCCCCCCCCCCACTTCCCTGCCCTAAAGCAAAAGGCATTTTCTTCATACACATAGAAGACGCATCAATAATTCTTAGGATTTGGACAGACGGCAGAAGTTAAATTCACCTTGTGAGGTAGCACCTCTCAAGAGGAGACAAATGAGGAGAAACCTTGTTGTCTGGTGTCTTTGGTACAAATTTACGTGCCAGAGTCTGGCACTGTGGGTGATTATGGGCAGAAGTCTGACCTTGTCTTCTTTCAGATCCATTTCCTTGAACTATCTGGAGGCTGCTTCTCCTTGGACGTGGATGGAAAGAGGAGACAGAGGCTAGCATGCCCTAGGCTCGTGACTGACACTGTTGTGGTGTTGGAGACTCTGCTGGTCTATTCATAGTAACTCTATTTCTGCCTAGACAGACTCTCAGGGTGGGAGGTCACATGTGAAAGCAGAAATAGTGGGGTGGTAAGCCTTCATTAATGCCTTTTCAGAAGAGCCTTGAGCCTCTAAGAACAGAAAGTATATATAGCTAACCTCTTACTGTCCTCGAAGCAGTTTCTCCTACCTGTGGAGGAACTACTTCAGGTACAGTAGAATGTAAATAATAAAAAAAAATCCCTTTTTAATTGCCTAAAAACACAGCTGTCTCTCTCTGGAAACACAGAATCAAGGCTAAAGGCCCTCTCTGCTCCTGTCTCTCTGTTGTCCCAGTATGAACCTGACTCTGTGCCTAGCCCCATGGTTTTAAACCAATGCACTTTGCTCAGCTTTAGGAAGCTCCCAATGTCATGCCTTGATCTGACCAGTCCTAGCCAGGAATGATTCTTCTGGGCCTATTCCTTGACATGAGGCTGAGCAAATAATAACAATTCAGTATATGTTTACGAAAGGATGAGCCAAATAATCTTTAAATACATAAGGAAGGATATCACTGTAAAACCTCTTTGCTTGAAATATCAAAGAAATAGACACATTAGGAAGATCAAAATAAGCCAGACACAAAATAAGCTGGTTCACTAAAATACCACCTTTGACTGACGTTATACACAGTGCTAAAGGAAGAGGCAGAATAAGGAGTGGCTGCAAGGGACCAGAGATGTTGGCTATAGATTTCTTCTCAAGCTCCCTAGCATGCTGATTGCATGATGTAGCTTTTTAGAAGTATCCTGTTTTGAGAGGCTCAGGAGATGACTATGAAATCTAAGGACTCACCGTTTTATAAGGGTAGACCATGGCTTTGTACAGTTAAACTATCAAACACTTCCCATGGACATAGCCCTGAAAAGACTCCTCTTTTGACCAAATTTGGTTAGACTCCTCCAACTCTCAACCAGACTAGATCTGGTCTTCCTTTAGCAAGAAATTCCTGCTAAACTATTTAACCTTCTCTTCTTTCAGCCATGGTCAAGTTCCTCACCCTTTATCCTTCATATCTAAGCCCTTGGCCTGCCTTTAGCAAGAATCCTGTTAGGCCAACATAGCGATCATTATTCTATCCCTGATATCTCCTCTTGTTATTTTTAATTATTTTAAACTCCACACTCTGGCTATAAATTTATAGATGCCATCACTGTGTTTGGAACTGAGTTTAATCTCTTTCCCTGATTGTAGTAATCCTGGTCCATATAATAGTCTTAAGTGAAATATTCCTTCCCACTTAAAAAAAAAGTTGGATTTTCCTTTCCCATTAGCCATTCTGCCCCAGGCTACCTTTTTGTGTCTTGCTGAAAACAAGAAAATGTTGATTCCTGTAGAAACTTCCAGAATACAGAACCATGATGATATTTTGTGTCTATTGTTCACTCAAGCCAATCTTTGTTTCCTTTCCAACCACTGCTCACTTGATATTTTGAATTAAGAGATTTGCAATGATGATTTGGCTCATTCATTTAGAAAAATTCATTTCTTCCCTCACCCTAAATTCACCTAATGCCCACAACTTTCCATATCACACACTAAGGACTAGGCATACAAGAATCCTTCAAGTCCATAGTCTTGACTGTTGCTTTCTCTCATTTTTAATTCATTTCCATTGTTTTAAGTAACTAATATGATATGCTTGAATACAATATTTCTAAATACAATACAATATTAGTTACATATTAGTTATATTTAAATAACTAATAGAATTGGAGTGTCATTGGGCATGTCTTACCCCTCCTCTAATCTCACCTCTTTGGAAGAATCTTACAGACTTTTCGCCAAACACAAGTTCATGAACCACTCAGGATGGACTTTCCTTCCTACAATTTGGCATTAGAATATCATAGCTATATTCCAATAATTTCCATTCAAGCTTTTAGCTTAAGCCTGATATCAAATGAATCCAATTTTGACTACAGTTTCTAGAATGCTCCATGAACATTTGCTGAACAATGATCCTCCAGATGGGCAATGGGTCTTCCCGTGATCACCTGTTGGTCCCTTGGAACCTTGTCTGTCCACACAGGTGTATCCGAGAATGGCACATTTGATCTATTCTTGTGTAGAACAAGTACCTTTGTATGTGTGCTTTTCATAGTACATGGTTGCTCTTGTCTTATTTGTCTTTCATATCTCCCATTTGAACAAAAGCTTCTTGAGGGCTCATGTTCCTAGCTCAGACTGACAACATGGCAGACTCTGTACTAGGTGCTGGATATGTGATAAAAGGATCTAGTATTTACAACCCCTTACTAAGAAACACATACTTTATTAGCACTTAATTGTGGGAAGTCCTTCTATGTTTAACTTTTATTGGTTGATGAAAAAAGCTGTTTCAGTCAGTGGCTGGTGTGGGAGGTCCTTCTGTCTATGTGTTGCTTTTATTGGTTAATGAATAAAGAGACTGCTTTTTTATTGGTTAATGAATAAAAGAACTGCTTTGAGCCTATGGCAAAGGCAGAACAGAACTAGGTGGGAAAAGCTAGGCTGTATGCTGGGAGAAAGAGGGCAGAGTCAGAGAGAAGCCATGGAACTGCCGGAGACAGCCACTGGGAACTTTAGCCAGTAAGCCACTGTCATGTGATGATACACAGATTAATAGAAATGGGTTAAATTAATATGTAAGAGCTAGCCAATAAGAAGCTAGAGCTAATGGGCCAAGCAGTGATTTAATTAATACAGTTTCTGTGTGATTATTTCGAGGCTAAGAGGCTGGGAACCAACAAGCACCCCCCTCCTTACTACAAGTGGCTTAGCAGAATAGGGAAAGGCAGGAGCTCCAAGCAGATAGAGGAGGAGAGCGTAGGTTGAGTTGGGGAGTTGCCACGTAGTCACTGCCAAATAAGAAAGACTACAGCTACCAGTTGGAACCTTGCTGGTAGGCCATGAACTTCATAGTAAAACATAAAATAATAGAAATGAATTAATTTAAGATATAAGAGCTAACTAGAAACATGCTTAAGCTATTGACCAAGCAGTATTGCAAATAATATAGTTTCAGTGTCTTATTTTGGGTCAAGGCAGCAGGAAACGGAACGAGTGGCCTCCAACAACACTTTATGTGAATTAACTCAATTAATTATACTCATAGTCCAACGGTGTGTGTCTTACTGCTATCAACACATATTTTTTTTGATGAGGAAACTGAGGCACAGCATGGGGAAACTAAGTAACTTGCCTAAAGTCTCTGAGCCAATAAATAACGAAGCTAGGTTTCAAAGCCATAAAATTCAACTCCAGATTCCAGGCACTGATGAGGTCTCTTTTATAGTCTGACTCATGGCAAGCGATAAATACTTGCTGGTTAATTAATCTGGATATATGAGAAGATTAATTTTTTTTCCTACCATTTGCTCAGTCTTAAAAGAACTGTGCCGGAGAACATAGGTGGGCAAGCTTGACACCCTTGGAGCTGGTTTGCTTGAAGAGACGCCTGCTGTTCTGGAAATAACTTCAGCATGACACTGTGTTTTGCCAGCCTTCCAGCTAGCTTTAAATCGTGTGGGTCACAGCTATAAATGCCCTGGCCTTTTTCTTGTTGGGGTTCTGAATCTGCAGAGCTTACATAAGGAGATGTTGCCAAGACAAGGATGAGAGGTGATCGGATTTGGGGATATTTGCTCAGGGAGGAGAACAAGAGCAAATTAGCCCCTAAGGGAAGAACGTCTTCTGATTATCTGTTTTCCCTTTTCCAGAGAATTCGCTGTGCCTCTAAGCAAGTCATTTTACTTCACTCTGCCTACTTATGTCTCTGTAAAATGTGTGAGATAATTCCAAGCCTTTTGGAGGCAGATGGAGAGGGCTAGATGAGTTAAGTGAGAAAACAGAATGAACGATTCGTTATTGTGTGCTCTGGCTTCACTAAACAACAGGAGATTAATGAAAACTCCAGATGAGTCGGTGTTTGGAGGCGGCAGGTAGCACACCTACAGACAAGGCGGTATGCTCTGCTCACCGCCTTATTACTGCCTACTCTGGAACTCTAAAGTCAAACTGAAATAGTCTAGGAAGGTCAATTATTACACATCTCAATAAAAAAGACCACCAAGGGGGCATTAGCTTGGGTCTTTATCATTGCAAAATAAAATTATTTAGACTGATATGAATGTACAGTATAATCAGACTACGAAATCAGGAAACATACCAAAAAAATGATCAATTCTATGTACATTTTAGGCTATGCCATAAACTTCCAATTTGTCCTCCCTGAGAAAGGGGGAGCAATACTTACTAATCAAGGGAGTCTATAGAAAAGCCTCTGTTCTCATCCATTATGGATTCTTTGCTCAGGTTCGCCTATCTCATATGCATGCTTCCCATCGACAGTGCCAAGATCCAAAGTCTCTCTTTATTAGTTGCTATTTCTTTTTTCAGATCGATCTTAGCCTATGTAGATATGTTGGTTTACACTTTCCTCTGTGACCTTCATCACCCACTAAAGGATTGTGTGCCCTCAACAGGGCTCCCCCAAGAAGCCTTCAGCTCTGAGACTGACATGTCTAACCCCCTCTGTTGATGTTTCATTGTGCCATGTAGTAAACACGCATAATTTCTCCCCTAGTTGAGGGCCACAGAGATAGCAAAGCCTCACTGGTCAGCACTGTGAAAATTCCTGTGCTCAGCACAGATCCAAACTTGCAGACTAAAGCAAAGCAAGCCCAATACTGTCATGACTAATATCATGATTCCTGTATTATTAGGCTGATAAAAGCGTAATATCAAGATACCTAAGGAACCTATGCTTTTATTTAATAAAACACGAAGTGTGCAGAGAGGACACGATGAAGTAGAGGGGGGAGAGAGAAGAACATCAAAAATGAATGAGAGAAATGCTCCTTGAATGTCATATCTGATACGACAATGGTAGGGTTATGGATAGATAGATAGATAGATAGATAGATAGATAGATAGATAGATAGATAGACAGACAGACAGATAGATAAATAGATGTCCCTCCATTGGTTCAACTGAAGGAAATGCATCTTTGAGACATGGCATCTGCTCACAGAGTTGTCTGTTCTCTTCTATCTCTGTCCAGCAGTTTAATCTTTTCAAAACTATCACAAGTTGTTGGAATATGAGAAAAACCTCACACTGGGAATCCTGTAGAACAAGAGAGATGGACTAGATAAGGAAGTAGCCCAAGGGCTCTCACAACCTGGCTATCAGACTGCCATGCACTATCTCCAGGTATACTGGGAATGATGGCTAGGGTTCACTGTCAATTGGACAGACTGGAGGATGCCCTGGAAGATGCGCCTCTGAGCACACACTTTAATTGTGGGGCCATCCCATTCCCTGGGCAGGGGATTTTGAATGTACAGAATTCTAGCAGAATGCCAGTATGCGTGCACTTCCCCCTCTCTGTCCTGGCTGTGAGTGTGAGGTAAGCAGTCACTCAAAATCCCACTGTCTCTGCTTCCCAGCCACGAGGGACCTTGAACTGGGAGCTGAGATAAAAACCCTTCTCCCTTAAGTGCCTGTAGCCAGAATATTATACCACAACAGCAGGAAGAGAAGTTATACTAGCTACAGTGTGCAACCATGCTGGAATTGGTGAAGAGTCGTCTACACAGGAAGTAGTTTTTTTCCTCAAGGAAAGAAGTTGGGTACTTACATCGGTATACTTAGCATGTGTATACATTTATTAAGCTTTGAACATAGGCATGGAGCAGAGCAGGACTTCTAGTCCACATACAATAAACACTGATTTTCCATTTCACTGGAGCTACTGTTTCTAACTTATGATTTGTTGATTGGACGGACAGTCCTTCTGTGTCTCCTCTGAGATTGTGTCCTCGGTGGACTGTTATCTATATGCATGCTATAGTAGTAACTTTTTCATCACAGTGACTAAATACATGAAAACAACGGAACTCGAGGAAAGAGAGCTTTGTTCCAGCCCTTGGTTTGCAGGGACAGAGTCTGTTACAACAGGGAAATCACAATGCCTTATAGATTTTCAGGGGTAGGTCCATGAGGTGGCTACCTGCTCCCATCTCTGCAAACTAGGAGGCAGAGACAAGGCAAGAAATAAATAAACAAAAACCTAACACCTCCACCTAGGGATCTACTTCCTTTTAGCCCAACCTCCCCCAAGCTTTCATGGGCTCTCAAAACAGCACCCCCAGATGAGGACTAAGAGTTCAAACACATGAGCCTACAGGAATTACAGCTTGGTTGGAGAGTTCGTCCTGCGTTGATTGTGCTGTGATGCAAGGGATCCAGCTCTGGACTCTCAACAGATCACTGGGGATCAGACGATTTTGCTCTGCCCATCGGTGGGAAGGATGCCAAGCTCTCTCGGGGAAAAAGTAGGATTTTCATTCCAGCTTTTCCCTCAGTATGCCACAGGGCAAAGATATATTTGAAGTTTACAAGTAGAGTGGAAACTGAAATCATTCAGTCCATGCTGGCGTGGCATTAGCTAGCTATAGGAGGAGTCCTCCTTCCCACACAGCTGCCCAGTGAGTGCTGTCAATGACGACTGTGTCCAGAAGACTGTGCTGCCCATAAGGACTGTGGGTGACAGCGTTCTGGAGTAGAGAAGCAAAGCTGTCTGTAGCATTAAAGAGAGGACCCTCTGTGCTTCCCTGGTAAGTATACATAGACAAATCATGTATACCCTCAAAACTTTAGTTTCTCCTCCTGCCAAACCCTGTATATTCATTTTATACAAGTGAGGATTTCTATGAGCTTAATATTAGCCCATACTAGATAAGTAGGAAGTGCAAATTCTGTGGTATCCCCCACTTTATCCCGCCATTCATCCCTTTCCCCCCTCCCATCTTGTGCTATATTCACACTTGCATATATGTGTGTACACACACACATCTTGTATGCTACTTGAGTGCATACACATTCCTCAAGTATAATAGTATTTGGCAGTTTTCCTTAGATGCAATTTTCTGCTTATCCAAGTAGAGGTATTTCATCCAGTCTGACTGAAGAATTAAATACCATGTTTCAAGGAGAAGACAACAGATGAGAAAACAGCTATTCATCCTACTTATCTTATTCTCATAAACCTTGTAGTTTAAATCAGTGAGTGGACTTATAGGCATATAAATGCTTTACAGACAATAAAAACAAGGCACACTCGGAGCTAATAATTTTAACCCGAAAACTAAACATTTCATTTAGTCTTCATTGGACAGCATGCTCATTTAGTGAGGCTGCTTGGAAGTTATTTTTAAACAGCCCACTTCATGTCTGGCATACTGTCTAGAAGATGTAACATTTCATTATCAAACAGAAGCACTAGAGCTGTGGCATTGGAGCCGTCAAAGGAATAGCAGATAGGCCATCAGTTCCAAATAATAAGGCTGGTTAATATCCCTGATTGTTGGTCTGTGCAGCACATCTTGTCTAAGAATCTGATTATATTGTAATTGACCTACAAAAACTTTCAATGATGTCTTTTGTATCCAGGCTGCACTCTTATTTATTTAAGAAGCCTTTATAGACTGTATAGTATGTGCTAGAAATAGTGCTTAGCACTGGACACTCACGAAGGAGGAAGAGTAAGGCCAACCGTCAGTAAAGCACCTAACTGGCGTTGGAAAAACCTTGAAATTACAGTTTTTAAAATCTGGTTTACTTTAGCTCTCTGAATAGTGCCTATCTATGTAACCCCGCTGTCTCTTGGAATTCTAAGTAGAAGCAGTTGGGGATACAGATTTCAAACAAGCAAATTTAAAAAGTGACTTCCAAAGAAGCCAAGAGGCCATTAAAATTCATATTATATCTTGCTTAAATGTATTCTTGGTTTCAAAAGAGAAGCTGGGCAGTAGTGGCACACACCTTTAATTCTAGCACTTAGGAGAGAGAAATAGATTGATCTCTGAGTTGGAGGTCAGCCTGGTCTACAGAGTCAGTTCCAGGACAGCCAGGACTACATAGGGAAACCCTGACTTGAAAAACAAAACAAAGAAAAAGAAAACAAGACTAAAATAACAGAGAGAAAGAGAGAGAGAAAAGAGGGTACCTTGTGATGGTTGTTTTATAATTGCCAACAAGCTAATGCTATGTAGAGCCAGCTAGGAATGGAGTTTCAGTGAGGGATTCTCTTTTGGAATTTATTTAATCTATGTGGAGAGACCCCTCTTGAGTGGGCAGCACTGTTTCACAGGGTAGGCCTTGTACTGGATTAAAAAGGAGAGAGGACCTGAGCACAAAGACAAGTGTCAACTCATTGCTCTCTGCTCTGGATTATGGATATAACAACGGGACTAGCTGCTTCCGGTTCCTGTGGCCTTGATGTCTCCATAATGGTGAACTGTAACCTGGAATTGTGAGGCAAGTAATACTCAGGGTAATTTATCACAACAGTAAACAAAACTAAACACATCTCATGTCACTCCTTCCCTCCACCCTTCCTTCCTTCCTTCCTTCCTTCCTTCCTTCCTTCCTTCCTTCCTTCCTTCCTTCCTTCCTTCCTTCCTTCTTTCCATCTCTTTTAAACTGGTGAGAAGACTGTACTTGAAAAAACAAACATCCCAAGGCTTCCATGTGGACCAGTGCATCACATGGGCCACATCATTTTTCCATTTTTCTGAGAGAAAAGAGAACAGAGTCAAATAGTCAGAAGGACTACTAGCAAGATAGTCTAGTGTTTCTGCCGAATGTGAATTTAGATGTTTTGGTTTTGGTTTTAGTTGTTGTTGTTTTGGTTTGGTTTAAGTTTTGGCTTTGTTTTTTTCTACTAAAGGGAAATTTTCCTCAGAAAAGTTCGATTCTCTTAACATCAATTTACTTCAAATGTGTCTGTGTGGGTTTCCTTGTGGTGTGTGTATGTCTCTCTGTGTGTCTGTATATATGTGTATTTCTCCCTGTTTATATATCGGTGTGTTTGTGTACATGTATACTTTTGAACTTATTTACTCATAGATTGCTTTATATGAATCCTTAAGACTAAATAAGAAATGTTAAGACAATGGTCAATGAGATCAATACCCATTTTTAAAATGGATTTGTATCATTCTATATTTTCATATTTCAAAGTTTCTCTGAAAGTGTGTAATACTTTCAAAATGTTAATTAATTAAAATTAGCCTGTTTTATTCATAGATACTGTATTGGAGGTCTAATTTGTGATGGAAATGTGATAAATGGATAGGAAATTATCCTAACTGATGTGCTGTTATCATTAATCATACCTTTGGGACCCTCAACCATCTTGGTCAGAAGAACAAAGCTCAAACCTTATTGTCTACTAATAGACAGGTAACTAAAATTCAGATCTAATACTACAGAAATAATGAACATTCTCACAGCCATCAGAGGGAAGAAAAACATTTTATATAGTCACTTAACCTACACAGTGAGCATGTTATTTACGGGCACTGCTGGGTGCTGGAGGCACCCAGCAGCTAGGACACAGAGCCCTTTCCCGAGTTCACCATTTGTCAGGGAAGTCACTCTGAGTCACAGTATTACCAAGCCCAGTGGGATGCCCACACCTCCGTGAGACTGTGCATCCACTCTACAAATCCCCGTGGAAACGGCTGGAACATTTTCTTCCTGGAACACCTGTTCCTTCTTTTCCTAAACTAGCTAATGCTTAACCATGCTCCCAATGTTATTTGAAACAGTATTTTCCCAGAAACACACTCTTTGGTGATGAAATTAAGGGTTGGTTCACTTATTTTATGTTTGTCTAGCGTTCTATACTTTTTTTTAAAGCCCCTTAGAATTGTTTGATGGCCAGTTTCCCTTCTAGAGCACCCAGGGGAATTCACAGAGGCCTCTGTCTCCAGAGTGCTAGAATTAAAGACTTGTGTTACCACCACCAGGCAAACTTGCCTTTGATGAGACAGGATCCCATTGGCAGTCCTGGCTTGGCCTGGAACTTGCCCTGGGACTCTGGCTGGCTTCAACTCTCAATCTTCCTGCCCATGTCTTCCAAGTGCTGGAAATACAGGTAATCTGCACCATGCCCAGTTCTGAACTTATTCACTCTTACCAAACTCTCTCGCCCTAAGCCTCTACTCCTTACCTGCTCCACCATCTTCTTTTCTTAGGAAACGGATTCTTATTGCCTTACCTGTGGGTACCACCCTAACATCTTCTGTTGGATTCTAAGAGGTCCTTGGAATCTAAGCTATATACTAAGAACTGAGATTTCCAATCAATGACAAATTATAGATTGTAGAATATAGTCCCAGAAGATGACATCCCCTAGTGACAGACATCATACCTGTGCTAATTTGTGTTAGGGACATTCTATGGTGTTCCCAAGAGGACAGAATGCAGCTAATGCATGCCTGTGTTCTTTACAACTTGGACCAACCTCTTACAAATCTCTCATTCAAAGTATTGGCCTCCTTCTTAATTGCTCCCTTCTGTTTGTGCAACACCATCCCCCAGGAGCCTGTGTGAATTTCTGCTGGAAATTTCTGGTCAAGACTGATGGTTTTGTCAAGGAACAATATTGACAAAGGGACCATCAAGCACAGATCTAAAAAGAGACACCCAGCATCAAAGACTTTGTGTTTGAAATTTTGTTTCTTTTAATATTTAAATTTAAATATTAATGAGATTTGCATCTCTACAAATTAGAATGGAAAACAAGGGGAGAAAATTGCTTCCTAAATCCCATGGGAAAAACAAGCAAGAGAGAGTGTTTCCTTTCCCAACAAGACACAGCTTAAATTTCTGCCCTCATAAATATTTACCTGAAGCCTAGCAGCAGTTATTCTCAAACAAGGATGATCAGATTTTTTCTATGCTGAAAAAAAAAAGATGAAAAAATGCAGGGTCTGTTGTGAATGTGAGAGGGTTTCTTGGCACACTGAGAAGACACCAAGCCATGGTCATTCCACCCAGATGGGACACCTAGAAATGTGACTTCAGGAGATGCACACATGAAACTTTATAATGTTTATCTACACATGGGGATGTATGCTGTAACACTCAAATTTTTGGTTCTGAGACAAAATAACCAAGCAAAGTAACTCAATGGGAAAGGGAATGATGCTGGTGTACAGTTCAGGTGCATCACTGTGTTAGCAGTAGGGTCCTGGTAGGGCAGAGCAGGGTTACCAGGAAACAGCACCAGAGAGGCTGTGCAGCCTGGCTTTCTCCTTCCGTTTTCATTATGTCCAGCCCCTCTACTCTGCCCCCTTTTAATGAGGGAGTATATCGTGTAGATCTGTGTTTCCTGGATCCTTTTCTAGAACAGAGGCTTCACGAAGCCCTCTGTCCTGACCTGCTGCAGTCTTGGCTAGAATTCAGCGTAGAACACTTGGAGACAGTGTGGCACAAAACTACGAGGCTGCCTTCCTTTGAGCAAGAGACTTGCGAGTCGGTTAAGTTCTGACATTGAATGGATGGTGTAACCACATTCAGAATGGCTCTCCCTGTCTTAGTCAATCCTCTTTGAAAGCGTCCTCATCCTCCACACATGCTATGGGAGAATTGTGTGTATTCTGTCAATCATGATTTAAATAAATGATGATTGGCCATTAGCCAGGATGTATAGGTGGGACAATCAGACAGGAAGTAGAGGTGGCACAAGGACAATTCTGGGAAGCAAGAAGCTCTCTAGGGATTCCTGCCCGGACCACCGAAGAGGCAGGATGCGACCTGCCCCGCTGAGAAAGGTACTGAGCCATGTGGCTAACATAGATAGGGATAATAGGTTAATATAAGCTACAAGAGCTAATGGGAGGCCTGAGCTGATGGCCCAATCAGTTTATAACCTAATGTAGACTCTCTGCGTGATTTTCTTTGGGACCTAAATGGCTGGGGGGACCGAGCAGGACATAAACCCCAACAAGCAGGCCCCTCATGTTACACACACACACAAACACAGATGCCCTTCACCAATTTCATAGGCTTTTCTCAATTCAGTGGAGTTGATTATCAAGGTTGACCATCAAAAATAGTAACCATGACTTGTAAATTTATTTTCTTTATTTGTTCATTCACTTATCCATTCTGATACAGGTTTTTAAGCTCAGA
Source organism: Ondatra zibethicus (assembly GCA_004026605.1). Classification (NCBI taxonomy): domain Eukaryota; kingdom Metazoa; phylum Chordata; class Mammalia; order Rodentia; family Cricetidae; genus Ondatra; species Ondatra zibethicus. The sequence goes on along the minus strand of PVIU01000061.1, from coordinate 187,718 downwards.
CTATGCAACTGTGGATGATGCTGAACTTCTGGTCTACCTGCCTCTACCTCGTAAGCACGGAGATTACAGGTATGTGCCATTATACCCAGGTTATGTAGTTCTGGGAAATCAAACCCAGAGTGTCATTCATGATAGACAAAATTATTATATCAATTTAAATATATGCCCAGTCCCAAATTCTTTTTTTTGTATTGCTTAGTATCTGTACATTTCAGAATATATTTTAGAGCTTGTGTGTTCAAGAAGTTAAGTGTTTCCCAGAGGAAGAAAATTTTCTGCCTACTCTACACTTACAACTAAACTTGAGCCAATGTTGCTCAAAAAAATCAAAATTAATGAGGAAAGTTACCTTACAGCTAAGGATACTTCCTATTCTAGTTCATGCCTGAGAGTAAAGGGCACTATAATATCTAAACCACATTAATTATTTAAGTCTCATGGTTGTTTAAAATGTTATTTTAACATTTTCTTTGAATTAATGAAATAGTAACTATTCAAAAGGTAAAGTTGAAAGAGTTGTGATATAATTGTCTTCAAAGATCAAAGAACGAAAGGAATTATTTTCATCTCTACTCCACAACAAAACAAGAGCATGTATATACCCTGAGACAAGGCAGTAAGGAGAAAGGGAGCTCAGGGTGATTGAAATACAAGAATAAATAATCCAGAAAGACCTGCAATAATCCATCTTTGTTGCCATTTTATGTCATAAAATTTTCTCACACTGCAACAACAGAGCAGGTGATATAAAATTCAAAGATTGTGGAATAGTATCTATTACTACCGAAAATAAACATGCTCTCAAGACTTGGGCACATATTTCTTGATCACCTTTCTCCTTAGAATGTAATATGATGATACGCAACTGCTAATAGTTATTTATTATATTAGCTATCTTAAGTTTCTTTGCATGTCTGCAATATCTCTTTTACTATTTTTCCTGTCCCTTTTAATTGTGTTGCTGTATAGAAAAAAAGAGCATAGCCCATGAGGCCATTTTAAAATGTCTGCATCCGTCCCAACCATTTGCCTACTGATAAACTTTTCTATTATTGTAAATAACAACAGTTCTGTAGTGACTACTTGTACGTATTTATAAAATGTGAGACTATTTTGACACGGAAAGGCTTCAAAAAGAATTATTTCGAAACATTAATAGAAATTCTCTTACTACATTCTGAATGATGTGTCCATTTCTGCACACTCTTGTGAGTGTGTAGAATGTTATAATAGTAAGATCAAAAGCACGATTTTGCTCCCTATTTCTTCACACACTACAGATACGGAATAATTTGCAAGGTTTTAAACGAAAAACAGCTGTTCTTTTCCTGTTTCCAACCCTTTTCCTCTTCTTCCTCTTGGCTTTTCTTTGGCTAATATTTTAATTTTCTTCCTCTTGGCTAATATTTTTTCTTAATATTTAGGCGCCTTTTCTATGTGTAGACAAATGCTACACCTATTAAACATGACCTGACAGCGCCATTACATTTTAACTTAACTAAATTAAGCCATGCGGCTGCTCAGCTCCAGTGGCACCAGAGCTTCAGCCTTCCTTTCCTCCTTAAGTGGCTTTCAAGCATCCATTCGTTTTAAGTCTGAAGACAGAAAATTCATTTTCTAACATTCTCCCTCTGAGTAGCCCATTTTTAAGAAACTACCAGGAAATGTCCAGCTGGTGTGTATAAACAACAGAAAAAAAAATCTGTCTAATTCAAGCCAAAATGAAACCAACATAGTCCACGGGTGATGAGCAGACACAGGACGGTGAGAAGACAAACTGCCAAATGACACCTGTGACCGAGGTCACAGCAACCCACTGACATGTCTCAAGCAAGGAAAACAAAACTCATACATTACCTGAGATAGTTTCTCACACTAAAGAAAGTTTTATACTTCTTGTTCCAAATTTGGGGGAATAATAATTTGTCACCATTTGCATCAAAACAAATAAACAAAAAGTGACAATCAAATCATAAAATATTTAGGGGGTGTTTTTCTTATTTTGTTTTATGTGTGCAGTTGTTTTGCCTGAATGTATGACTGTGTATGCCATATGTTCAATGGATTCCAGAAGAGGGAGTCACAGCCCCTGGGACTGGAATTACAGACGTTTTCAGCTGCCATGTGGGTGCTTGGAATTGAACCAAGTCCTCTGGAAGGGAAGCCAGTGATCCTACCCACTGAGCAAATGCACCAGTCCTATTTTCTGAAATGTTTTGATGCAGGATCTCACTATGTAGTCTTTGCTGTCCTGGAACTCACTATGTGGTATACTGGTCTAGCCTTAAACTCACTATGTGATAGACCAGGCTAGCCTTAAACTTGCTGTGATCTCTTTGCTCTCTCCCAGGAGCTGAGTTTTCAGATAGGGGCCACACCTTCATCCTTCAGAGCTGGATTTTTAGAAATAATGAAATCGTTAACCCTAAATACCTAAAGGATATCTATTGCTAATAATAAGAAAGGAGATACCTATGCATATTCACAAAATGAAAGAGAAAATAAGAAATATTGTGAACATACTTAATAGATTTGAAGTTTTAGATTTAATGTACAAAATCTATAGAAAATACTTTTCAGAACTGACAAAGGAAAAGAAAACTTCTCAAAGTCCAATTGTTATTGAATAGTTATGAGCAAATCAAATTCATCACCAAAGTGTTTTGTATGAAAAAACTAAGACAAAGAATTAGCCTAGGTAGCTCCCATATATCAAGAAAAAAAACTTCAAAATATCTTATTCACACATGTTCCAGTCAAAGAAAACATATCCTTGGTGTGGGAGAATTGTCTGTATTCTGTCAATCATGTTTTAAATAAATGCTGATTGGCCAGGCAGGAAGTATAGGTAGGACAACCAGACAGGAAGTAAAGGTGGGGCAATGAGAACAGGAGAATGCTGGGAAGGAGGAAGCCCATTCCTTCCCAGTCCTGCCCAGACCACAGAAGAAGCAGGATGTGACCTGCCCTGCTGAAAAAGGTACCGAGCCATGTGGCTAACATAGATAAGGATAATGGGTTAATGTAAGCTATAAGGGTTAATAAGAAGCCTGAGCTAATGGGCCAATCAGTTTATAATCTTATGGAGACCTCTGTGTGATTTTCTTTGGGGTTAACAGGCTGTGGGAACTGGGCAGGACAGAAACCCCAACAAGCAAGGCCCTTCATGTTACATATCCTAAGTTATTTTGTGAGGCTTGTACAACCATAAAAGGATGGACTATTACTTTTCCTGTATGTCTATGAATATTAATGAAATTACAAACAGACATTTCCATGTTGAAGACAGTAGGGTATAGAAAGAATTATACTTCTGAACTAAGCAGGCCCACTTCAGGTATGCAGCAGTTGTTTAAAAACTTCAGACACTAAAGGCTGGGTAGCAGAGTGCTTTAATGACCTGCAAAAAGTTCCAGCAACCAATATTTATCTCTAGCGCATGAAATGGCTCTTTGGAGCCCATTCCCTATGAAGGGATACCGTGTTCAACCTAGGTACAGGGGGAGGGCCTTGGTCATGCCTCAAGTGATGTGACAGACTTTTTAACACCCAATGGGAGGCCTCACCCTCTCTGAGGACTGGATGGGGTGTGGGGTGTGGTGGGGAGAAAGTCATGGCAGTAGGAGGATGGGAGAGAGAGGGAACTGGGATTGGTATGTAAAACAGGATTGTTTTAAAAATAAAAAAAGATAGATACAAAATAAGTTCCAGTACTCAACCCTAGCACCACAGTTACCTTTTTCAAAATAAACAGGAAAAATAAATAATAGCACATATCAAAAAATATTTCAATTCTATGTAATTTAATGTTAATTCATGTTTTCCAAATTTGGAAGAGAAGGAAGTCACCTCAGACTGACAATACCATCTATAACACATTATCCATGAACCAATCTTTAATAATGAATTACTGAAATTTTTTTCTCCCAATCACAGAATATAGACAAGCATATCATTTATTATTTCAATATTGTACTTGGTGTTAAAAAAAAGAAACGAGTATAAGAACTGAAAGAAATACAAAAATCTAAGTATCTTCAAGTGATATAACTAATATGGAGAAGAACTCTAATCACCTAGAAATAAGCCACTGAGAGTAAATTAGAAGGTCACTGCTGCAAGGGTGACTTAATCCAAGTGCTATGCACGGTCACTGTCCCAAAAATGACGAAGTGGGAAAAAATATTTAAATCTAGGAAATGGAGGTAGTAGAAGTTGGGAGATGCAATACTGTGCAAGATGAATTCTCTTCAGACTGATTTGTAAAATAAGTTCACTCCTTCTGAAAAGTCAATATTTATGTGTGTGTGAAAAGAAAGTCAATAAGCTGCTCCTAATATTTATATGAATATGTAGAGTTAATAAGGCACGCAGATGTCCATTCGTGGAACAAAATACCTGGAGTAAGTGAGTCATGGGGAAGGGAAGGGAAGGTTGGTCTTCATTCCTGGTTGACTCTCTTGCTTTTGAGCCTGCAGCTCTGTATGCCAGGGAAGAAAATGCTTTGCCTCATGAGAAGCCAGCCCACCAGGAGAGAGATGAGTGGCCCTGGGGCCCAGTCCTAACTGCGTGTCTCTGCTCCCCCAATAACACTAAAGAATGCCAATCACGCTTTGAAGACGGAAGCCTTGGTGGGGACTTTTCTAAACCATAGTGGTTAAGAGTAGTCAAGGCTGCCTTCCTGGAAGGAAAAACAGGGCAGAAAAATCTGCATGAGTTGCATGTCCGCTTGCTCCTGCACTTGCAGCCATTGGAAGCATGAGGTTAGTGGGTGGATACCAATAGAAAAGAGAATCCATGGCCAAACCACAAACATGCAGTCTCTTAGCTCGTGAGGAGGTGACAGTTCAGTGCCGCGGAGAAAGGGGTGGTCTTTTCTGGAACTGACGCTGGACTCACATGGATCTCAATAGGGGAAATAGTCATTTTGCTTTCAGTTCATCTCATTTGTCCTGCATAGCTGTGGGTGGGTTGCATAGCTAAATGGGAGCGGAAGGACAAAAGTTTTAGGAGAAAATGGAGGGCATCTTTATGACCTTGAAGAAGACAGACAGTTTTCCAAACAGGACATGAAAGCCCCTGAGTGGGATAGAATATAACTTTTATTGTCCTCAGCGAGACTGTTCAAAAGGCAGACCCAGGCAGGTCGATGAATCTGCCATTCGTTGACCTAGCCAGGAACTAGTAACCAAGTATGCAAATCAGTCCTGAAAATTTGAAGGCCCAGAGCCTCTGGCTCTGCCCTTTTTCCTCCAGTTTGGGGATGCTTAGCTCTCTCAGCTGCTCGGTTGTTTGCTGTTCCTTTTCCAGTGTTTTCTTTACCCTCTGCCAGGGTTCGAGTCTCAATTTTGTTACCTGTCAGCTATGCCATTCCTCATGACTTCGTTTTGTTCTGATGCTCACCTGGAAACTGGGTCTTCTTATATTTCCTGTACTGAATCCTGAATAGACTTAAATGCCTTTGGTAATGTTGTAGTTTTGCTACAAATGTAAAAACCTAACACCCTGGTTAATCAAGTCCAATACTATGATAAACTCATAATTGACTTCAAATAAGTAGAGTTCATTGCCAATGTGTAGATACTTGCTAACTAGGAACAAGTCTATCTATGAATACAGACATTGTACCTTGAGAATAATAATGAGGTTTATATGATAGATTTTTAAAGACTAAGTGAGACATTTGTGGCATTTCTTATCTTAGGATCTGGACAGTAGTAACTTTCAATATGTTTTTATAATTTTTTTTGTTCTTATTTTAGATCAAATGTAAAGTGTGAGCATTTGGAGAAAAACTGATCTTGTCGTAAAATCTAATGGTTTTTCTTTATTTAAATATGTAACTTCTTATACATCCAATGCAAAAGGGATATAATAAAATAAAGATGAGCTGTACAGAAACAGGAGGCAAAATCGCCACCATCCATGAGGCATTGGCAGGATTAGGATTATTATTCATTCCAATACAAGAAAACCTGTTATCACAGCTAGAATTTAGCATTATTCTGAGCATTAACAACTCTCAGAATAATGCTAAATTCTAGCTGTGATAACAGATTTTCCTGTATTGGAATCAGTGATTCAATAAGTCAAGAAAAGCATATAAGCTAAAAATATCTGAGAGTGAAATCATTCATTATTTGCTTATGACCCACTTCCCCCTCCCCAAAAAACTCCAAAGGATTCAGTTAGTAAGCCAATTTGCTAAGAAGCCTGTTGATCAAAGACTGGTCAATAGCTTCTCCTACCTCCTAACAATGACTGATAAGAAGTTATGAGAGGGAAAGAGTTCTAACCTGCAGAGCAAGAAGTGAATACCCTCAAGAAGAAGAAGCCATCATAGTTTCTGAGTCACAAAGTTCAGAATGCTCCAAGGGTAGGAAGATTTAAACAGATGTGAGAAGCATGGCCTATAGGGCAATGCTAACTATATACGCATAAATTAGTATGTTTAGAGAAATTCTCATAGCCCTTCTGAGGGAATTAACTACCAAAAGGATAATGAGGGGAACGTGGCACTATGGGGGGGGGAGTTGTTCAATACACCATGAAGAAAGAGGGAAGAAGACCAGAAATTACGAGCACAATGTTATTTCCTAAAAACATAGGGACATTACTTTGAAAATACTTCTTAAAGTGCTCGGGATTTTTCACAGTAGAATAGTAAAGAACAGGGATTCCTGGTAATAGTCTCTTGTACTTTTTCAATTTCACACAATAAGAATGTACTCATTTTCAGAGTTTTCGGGAAAGGATGCCCCTGAAGGAAACGGAAGCAGGTGATTGTATCCTTGTGAAAGGAGCCGCTGATCACATTTTTTCCCGCCTTCACACTTGGACCCTGCAAAAACATCATTCTCCGCAATGTTTTCTTTCTTGCTGTGGACAATATATTTAATAATTAACTATCCACAGCATGTGGAGAGTATGCTTCAGGATCAGGTTTGATTTCCCATAGTGGATCTCAGCAATGTGTTTCAGCACACGGGGTAATTAGTTAGTGGCATTATAGTCATAAAGGCTTGGTCCAGCATAGAATTATGTTCTCTTTAAGACCTCTTCGATCTGAAATTACCCATCCTGCTGTGTGTAGCTCAAACATACACAACACACATGCACACCCATGTACACACACACACACACACACACACACACACACACACACCACCTCTCATGCAGATAATCGTAATTTGTGGTTTTATGGCATGTTTTCCACTTAAAATTTAATTTTTATCTTGTGGTAGGAAAAGGTCAAGAGATTGGAAAGCAGGTGAAGTTAAAACTTTAATGAAGTAAATAGAAAAAAATGCACATTACACAACTAACTCAGAACACCCTATTCATTGTTATTATTAAATTATATTATGATAGTCTCACAGAGGATCTCTCAAAACATTTTTTCCATGTCTAAAAATGATGCTAATTACTATCTTTTTATTTTTGTTTCAGCAAATGCTTTATTTGACAATGTAAGGTATTAAGCAACCATCTTGTGGTAGGACATGGCAGAAAATTCTGGTTGTTTGCTGATAGAAATTTTCCCTTTTTATGTTGCCATGTTAGAATATTCCTATTTGGTGTGGGAGGTCCTTCTGTCTATGTGTTGATTTTATTGGTTAATGAATAAAGAAATGCTTTGAGCCTATGGCAGGGAAGAACAGAACTAGGCTGTATACTGGGAGAAAGAAGGGTGGAGTCAGAGAGAAGCCATGGAGCTGCTGCCAGAGTCAGACATGCCAAAACTTTGCCAGTAAGCCACTGTCACGTGACAATACATAGATAAATAGAAATGGGTTAAATTACCATGTAAGAGTTAGCCAATAAAAAGCTAGAGCTAATGGACCAAGCAGTGATTTAATTAATACTGTGTCTGTGTGATTATTTCAGTTCTGGGAGGCAGGGACGAATAAGTGGCCTCCTCCAACACCTATTTGAAGCTCATTTGAAATGTTTAAGATAGAATGTATTTGCAGTATTTTAATAAAGCTTATTTTCCACTTAGTATCATTCTACATAATGCATTCACACACACACACACACACACACACACACACACACACACACACACACACACAGACACATCTTTAGGATTTTCACTTTCCATTGGTCAGCTTGTCAATACTCTTACAATGATACAGACAATGAAGACAAATTAAGTATTTGTCAAGTAACAAAAAGCAGAATAGAGGGCTTCGACCCAAATGCCCTGATAATTACATGCACCCATGTCTTTGTTTTCTATATTATAGCAAGAATCCAAATCCACCAATCCTTCTGAAGTTATTGCTCTAGGTGTCTCAGCAGTGACACAAACCTATCTCAAATACCACACAGCTCTACCTGTGTAGGGGACTTTATCTCTCATGTTCACATGTGAGGATGACATCTGAAATCTTGGTGCCTTCCTTGTCTTCACTGCTCATGGTCAAGAACATCTTTTGTGGTACTTCATTTCCACCCATCCCTCCACCTCCATTGCCTCTCAAGTCAGTTCCCAGCCTGAACCTAACTCCTCCAGTGAGCTGTCTCTCTGGCTCTGAATGAATTCATTTTCCCTGTGAACACGAGATGCAGAATGTATAGGAAACTATAGGCATTACCTCTTACAAACATTCCTACATTCTCCTGTGAACGCCAATAATACAGAAATCAAATTGCACACCTGAAGAAAGAGCTGTTCTCTGCTAAGACCAGGCTTTTGAGAATTGGCTTATGAACTATTTAATGAATGCTTCTCTCTCAGTTAGTTTCAGCTAATATAATTCAGAAATCTGGCATGAGTTGAATTTTTATAATTGTGGTGTGTCACTTTAAGATGCCTTGTCTAAATGGATATTGCTAACATTCATATTATGTTTTCTTTCTTTCGATAATTAGCTCCATGAAGCCTGTGGTCAGGAGATCTTTTGGTTTTCTAATTAGTTTTGTTTTTTGTTTATTGTTTTGTTTTTCTCCCCAAGAGAAGAGTTAATTACATTTCACAGTGCTTGGGTATACAGCGCACAATCTCTTCTATCCAACGGTAAATTTCACTTTGTGCTGGGAACCTCTGATCCTAAGAAGACAACTCCTGCTTTAGGGTGGCTTCAAACTATGATTTTAACAATTTAAAAGCCAGTCGTCAGAGTATACTAACTTTTAAAGAAAGAAAATATAGCATGTTGAAAATGAACACTCTGTACTCAGTAGCACGTGTCTCTCCAATTCCTATTCCACACAGGTCCGTTCTGGCAGAGTAAGAACGAGGCCAGTGTTGGTGAGACACAGCAGCTGCGACATCTATTTTCCTAATAGGTATCTTGAAAGAGACAGCCAGCCAAAGAAGTTTCCTACTCTGAACTGAAAACATTAAGTTTTTTTTTTTTCCCCTAATGGCCTGAATGCCCTAAAGTCAGTAAGTCGGGATTCTTTATTAAAATAAGCTTTTAGGACTGAGGAGATGCTTAGTGCTGGCTTCTCAAGCATGAGAACCTGAGTTTGGATCCCCAGTAACCCCATTAAAGACAGGCTCAGGGGCGTGCCTGTGGATGGAGACAAGTAGATCCCAGGAGCTCACTGGCCAGCCAGCCTAGTTCAAGTAACTCAAGAGAAGGTGGAGCCAAGAGGAAGAGACAGACAGATGCTTGTAAACTAGGGACCAGTCTAGTCTGCACAGTGAGTTCCAGGCTATCGATGGCTTGTATGACTCTCTCTCTAAAGATAAGGGGTAAAGCTGAATGTGACAGTGCACCCCTTTAATCCCATCACTCAGAAGGCAGAGGCAGGCAGATCTCTGTGTGTCCAAGGCCAGTCCAGTCTATCTACTTAGTGTGTTCCAGGCAACCAAGGTTACATACTGAAATCCTCTAGTTCAGCATTCTCTCTCTCTCTCTCTCTCTCTCTCTCTCTCTCTCACACACACACACACACACACACACATGCACACACGCACACATACACATACCACTGCCACACCCACAGCGGTGTCGCCTGTGTGACAACGATGCCTCTGGTCCGGAGGACACAGGCTGGGGGGTTCGTGCCATTCACGGATAGGCCTCCAGCGGTTCCTTAGCAATCAGCTCAGGTCATGAACTTGAACTCAAGATTATATACTCACCGCTGTCATAGATGGTTAGCTGCCTCTGCTATTCTCTCCTGTTTCCTGATAATGTTCTTTGCTATACTTGGCCAAAACGTATAATTTTACCAGATAACCCCTTGATGTTCCTGGAATTGATAATTCTGATAATGATACTAATACAGTGCTCAAGATGCCTCCAGTGTTTCAAGCCCTTGTGCAAATACTGGGGGAATATTATGGATGAGTTACAGCAGCGAGAACATTTCCTAAATAGGACTGATGATTTGGGGGAAGCATAGGTTAAGATCCAGATGTTGTTAGGAAACCCCCATTCTGGGAATAAAGAAACTAGGATAAAATCCCTTGCAAGATTGGGCATTCGAACACATAAGGCTCATGGATTAATAATAGTTTAGGATCAGGGATATATGGTGGGAACCACCCAGGAGTATAACTGAGTCACTAGATGACCCCATTCCATACACAGGAAGTTATGGGGATGATAGTCATAAGTATATGATATATAAGGGACAAAAGCGGAATTATTTAGCTCTACCATTTATTGATAGGCTTCCAGATCCTAACCCCCATGGTGTTTGCTACATGAGAAAGTACAAAGAAGTATATTGCAGCAGGTGCAGAGAACTGATTAGGCATATTCGGTCACTAGAGGAGATAAAGAAAGGGTGAGAAAAAGGAAGGGCCATGATAGCAAATAATGAGACAGAAACTTTCTATTCCTAGATAAGATGAAACCACTTGTCTGAAGTTTATGTTCCCAAGGACAAGAGTTCCTCTTCTAAGGACGTGTTATGTCTAACACCTGTTCCTGATAATATGCTCTTCTTAAAAATTGCTGATGTGACTAAAAGAAGCTTTCATACTGTGCCAAGTAATGATACGTGACCTTCTGGTTTGTTCTTTGTTTGAATACTACATAATGACAGCATGAATTCAGTAAAGTTGCAGCAGATTCCAACCACTCCCTTGTGTGTTGTGTCTGTCTGTCATTCGCCTAACTTGTGCCTTCCTGGTACCAAGACCCTGATTTTCTCACGGTCTGAGGGGCTCCCCTGAGCCGGTCCGTGGCATACCACCACACATAATAACAGAAAGGTGCATGAAATTTCATCTTTCTGCTACATCGTCCTTCCACACCATGTTCAAACCATTTTGTGCATAAACTAGCTGTAAATAAGCTATAATGTCAATGAGCTTTGATTCAAGCTTATCAAAATCGAACTCATTATTCTTCTAGGCATGCCACTCTCGGCATATGGTAGATTCATTTCATGACTCTTCATTGTGTGAGTAGATTAGGTTTCACAAAGTGATTCTTTGTTTCCAAGGCTTAAATAGGCATGCATTTTTATTTACTGCAGGTTTGAAAAGCTTGGAAAAGTGGTACCTCTTTAAATAAGTACAAATTTTGTCTTCAGTGACAAGCTAATACATATTACACCAGGGAATTTTATCTAAATTGATTTCTGTTTGTGGGCCAGGATAAAGCTGGCATGTTTATTCTTCTATAGAGCTCATGGAGGAAGGGATAAAGAAAAGATGGATTTTTATAGTGGTCCTAGTTACAAACAGATAACAACATTGACATTCTATGACAGTAATGGGCAAGAGTGTGCTTCAAGCATGCAATGACAGGGGAGAGTGGACTGAGGACCACTGATATGGTGAATAAGTCAGAGGTAAGAATGACGCTCAGGACAATGGCTTAGAAGTGAGCATTCCTAGACTGGGCACAGCCTGAAATCAGGGCAAACATCCTTATGATTCTCTGCCAGACTCCAGACCCGGAGTTGATCAGAACCAGCAAATCATCTCACTGGGAACAGAATGGAAATATGTTTGCTCAGTAGGGAATATGTTCTTCTGTGAGATGGTATCAGCTGGAAAAATCACATTTTGGTCTCAGGAAATACATCAAACATATAGACATAGCATTTTCCTCTTTCATCTGGAATCAGGTCGTCTACGGACATACGGTTTGATTTTGTCTTGTCTTCGTTCTGTATACAGAGATACAGAGATCCCAAAGGAACACACTCAAGGAACCCTTGCCATCAAAGCAAGAATGAGAAGGCGGATGGTAACATGACCAAGTGCACGTTTTGGCATGATTTGAGTTCATATAGCACTATGCCAGGCACTGCTCTTACTGTGGAACCCTGAGCTGCCAAGGGAGAATGTGCCATAAGACAACACATAACATGTCTGTTTCCTTATCACATGTTAAAGGGCCATCAGAACTCTCTTTTGCAATTACTACAAAATCTTCTAAATCTTTTCATTGCCCCTTCAAATGATCTGAACATAATCCATAATGTACAAACAGATATAAATTTTAAGGCACTAAATTTTTATTTCTAATTTACTTTTTAGATTGCTAATATTCAACATTTCTCCTTAGATCTGATGATTCAAAAATATGGTCACCATCAGGATTGGGTTAGAAACTGGGATTCAGCTTGCTTCCAATTCCTGTCTTGTTTTCAATTGCTTCACTGTGGTATAGCCAAAACAAATATAATAAAACAAGAAAAGAAAATGGAAATGTATTATTTGTATCTTCCCAAGAAATCTGTTTGTCTGACCCTTCCAAAGAATAATGAAATGGATAATTGAAGACGCAATCTGTCGAGAAATGATTGATGAGCCATGATGGCTTTGTTAAGGAAACAAGATCAACAATTGGTTTGTAGCAGGACAACTGGCAGAAGGAGATGTTGCTTCCACAGTTCCTTCCTAGGGGAGATTGATGACCGCTGATGACCATTCCAAACTAAGCAAATTTTCTGAACACCGCAAATATTAAAACCTTCAGTACCCACAATTTCTCATGGAACATAAATCTGGCAAAAATTAATTCTCCTAAATTCAATGATTACATTTCAGGAGCTCTGTATATGTAGAGACTTCCATAATGGGAATGCAGAGAAGACAATAAATCAATTTCTAATTCCACTCTATAATGAGGTAGTAATAACTATATAGGCTAATGCTGTGCACTTACGATGTGCCAGGTCATTTTATATTCATTATCACGTTTGAGTTTTCTTAACCATCATGAGAAGCAGGTTGAAAGGCAGAGTTTGCCAGGTATGGTAGTACATACCTGCTATCCCAGAATTTGGGAAGTTGGAATTTAAAAATTGAGGATTCAAGGTTACACAGTGATATCCTGTCTTTAAAAAAAAAAATGCCATACTTACCGAAAGAGCAGACTTACATTACGGTGTGTAACCATGGGGGTCTCTGTTGGGTGCCTATCATTTACAGTGTCTTCAGAGTTCCAGAAGCTGGGAAGGTCAAGATCCAGGTACAGGTCAACTCTGTGTCCCACGAGGGTTGCATCCTCCAGAGGGAACTGTATAATGTCCTTACTTACATCAAAGAAGCAAAAGAGGTCAAAGGTACCTGGTCAGTTCCCTCAGTACATTTATCCGGTACTGATCTCCTCTTCCGCTCTACATATTGCTGAATCACCTCCCAGCACTGCTGAATGGGGATTAGATTTCGACACCAGTGTTGACTATGACCATGCAAAACCAAAGTGAAAGCTCTTTTCACTCTTCGTGGAGCTGTGGTTGCTCGATACAGTTTCCCTGACACCTCTTAGGGAAGCAACACCCCACAGTTTCTGTAAAAAAGAAAAATATAACCACATGTTTGGTATCTATGGTATGCAGAAGACCCATGTGAGGAGGAAGCTTACATGTGCCATCCCAGGTTAGACCTCTTGTTGTCTACAGCCTACAGAACAAGATGGAAGCAGATCTTCACACCTAAAAAGTACCCATAAACCCTCAGTTTAGGGCCAATATTTATTGGCTACAAAAGTCTATGATTTACAAAAGTTCTAACGATTCATAACATGGTGTAATGTTATGAATATAATATAAGTAAATATTATATTGTTTAAGAAATAGAACATTCGGGAGTCCTCTCTAATCTCATTGTCCAAATCAGCTTTGTCCTAGGTAGCTGTGGTTTGTTATTTCTGTACTATTTCATTGTATAAACAAACCATGATTTGTCTGCCCATTCTACTATCAATGAACATTATGCTTTTAACTTCCATTTTCATCCGATTATTGAGGTTTAACAGCTCTTTATATGTTTATTGCTGATTCACACTACCTCACCGTTTGTGCAGTGCTCCATCAAGCTGTTTAATTTTCAGTTCTCACTCTTTCTCTTTCCAGATAGAGAGACAGCTGCACAGGCATCCTAGCACTGAGTCCACTAAAAATTAAAACTTAAAAATTCCCGAGTCCAGCACTCAGGAAGCAGAGGCAGGTGGATCTCTATGAGTTCAAGGACAGCCTGGTCTATAGAGTGAGTTCCAGGACAGCCAAGACTGTTAACCAGAGAAACCCTGTTAACCAGAGAAATCAAAAAAAAAAGTTATGACTGTTGATAATCATCTTCCTGTGCATAACTGATTTTATTTGTGCTGTGGTCTTTGTTGATAAAGAAAGGGCCTCCACACCCAGACAGATCAATTAAATGTCCTCTACAAAGCTTTTATAGTTTTGCCTTTTGCATTTAAGTTACTAATCCAAGTGAAATTGATATTTAAGAATGGTACAATATAAAAAAGTCATTTTTATCCATATGGATGACTCTCCTAGTCCCAGTCCCCTACGGCAGGAGCGCTCTGATCTTCACTGCTCTGCAATGCCAGCTCGGCCACCAGTTTTTACATGTAGCTGTGAGGCAGCTCAGGGAGTTCTATATCCTGCTCCATTGGCCACTTGGTCTATCCTGGCGACAATGATATACTGTCACCGTCACTGTAGCTTCCTGATAAGTTTACATTTGTCTGCTGTTCTCCTATATAGCTCTCTTCCTTCAAGAGCATTTTGGTTCTTGGGGAAATCTTTGTCCTTCCTCAGATTTTTAAAAATTCTCTCTCTCTCTCTTTCTCTCTCTCTCTCTCTCTCTCTCTCTCTCCCTCTCCCCATCCCTTCCTCTCTCTCCCTTTCCTCCTCTCTTGCTCTTTGTGTGTGTGTGTGTGTGTATTTATGTGTGTCTTTAAAGGTATACATGCCTGTGACAGTACATGTGTACATATGTATACATGCATGTGAGGGGAGAAATTAACGTTAGGTGCTGTTTCTCAGGAGCCGTTTGCCTTCTGTTTTGAGATAGGATCTTTATTGGTCTTGAGTTCACCAGGCGGGCTGACCAGTGAGATGCCGAGATCTGCCTAGCTCTCCATTCCCAGCTTCAGGATATTTATACCACCATCCCAGCTCTTTTGTGCGGGCTCTGAGAACCCAGTTCAAATTCTGAAGCTTGTGAAGCAAGCACTTTACTGCCTACGCTATCACCCAGGCCCTCCATCCAGACTTTTGAATCATTGTGTCATAGTCTGCATGCATAATACATACATACATACATACACACATGTATACACAGAATAAAACACCCTGTCTAGACCAGGGCTGTGATGCCCTTAGCTCTAAAGATTAAGTATAATACCATTGATATCTTCACTATGGTTTTGCCATGACTCAATGTCAACAAAGAAAGCCCTTAACTCTTAACTATGATTTTAATCATAGTTAAATTTAACAATTTTAAGTTAATCATTTTAATTTGACTTAATGTCTTCATTACTATAAGATTTATTTTTCCATATATATTTTAGACTGCTCATTAAATTTCTCAAAGATATAAGACTTTGTTGAGATTATACATGCATAAAACATGTCTTCCTTTATTGAGAGCTCATTCCCTCTCTTTTACTCAAGTTCCACGATTCCCTCCATATAAGTCTTGAATACCCCTACTTAGTATTCTTTATACTTTTCATTATTGATATTAAAATGTTGTCAAACTTTCTGGTTGTGAATTACTTCTGTAAAAACTATTATTGTTTCTATCTAGCCATTTCAGTAAACTATTATTTTGTTTGTTTAGTCTTCTCTTTTCTTCCAGTCTTAATTTCTTGTTTCTGCATTTCCTATTCCTTTCCTCACATTAGCCAAAAACTCCAGTACATCATGAAGCAGTCGCAGTGTCCTTGGTCTGACCTCAGACACCTTTGTCCCTAGGAAACAGCATAAGCAGCTTTGAAATGACACAGCTTGCAATATTTGGAAAGGTGACCAAACCTCTATTGTTTACTTGAAGACCTCATTGAGTCATTATCAGTGCATTGTGCTCAGGGCACATGGCACTTAGTTCACGTCAGTAAATATTTATTCATCACCTAATGAAGAAAATAAACATTATGCTAAACCACATGTGGCTTCTTCCTGAGATTTATGTTGCAATCTTGTGGGAAATGCACTCCTAACAACTAAAACAAAGCAGCATAATACTTGGCTTTATCACACTTAAAGAAATTAAAATGAGCCGAGTGGTGGTGGTGCACACCTTTAATCTCAGCATTCGGGAAGCAGAGGCAGACAGGTCTCTGTGAGTTCGAGGCCAGCCTGGGCTACAAGAGCTAGTTCCAGGACAGGCTCCAAAGATACAGAGAGACTCTGTTTCAAAAAACAAAACCAAAACAAACAAATGAAAAAGCAAAAAACAAAAATTAAAATGATGACTAGAATGTTCTCAACCATGAGATTTTCCAAATGGATTAGTTGACCAGAAGTTGGCCTAAGAACACTGCTGCTTTTGGAAGCATAAAATGATCCAAGCAAAAGCATGGTGTTGGTTTTATTACAAGGTTTCTCCATTCACTTGAATAGTAAGGCCTTAAAAGTTCAAAGTTTGTCGTTTTAAGTTTGCCCTTTTTTTCTGAGTGGTGTTTGATTATTCATAATGAGGAATCCATGCTTTTGAAAGTAGGCCATCATAGGAAATACATCTCTTTAGATTTTTCCTAGTGACCAGACAAATGAAGGGCCTCATTAATCAAAGTGACTCCATTGAAAAACCAGTTTAAGGTGCGCACATCACCAAGCCGTTGTTGTTTCTCCCCTGCTCTGATCCGTTACATTTTCAGACGTTTGAAAAACAACCTCTGTCCTCTGCAACCCAATCAACATTTTAATCACATTGGTACAGAGCATTCAGAAGTATTGTAGGAGAAAAATGTATTCAATAAACCTGACCAAACACCAATAAAGTCCTGCGGTGTTTGCATTATGATGTGGAAGGCTCTCAGGATGTAGAGAGAAATCTAGTCATTACTGTCTGTCTTCAAAGCCAGAGGAGAGAAACACAAGCAAGCAGGCACTTAAATATTGAAGTCAAGGCCTACTGGGGGCATTAGAGAACCTCCATGTAAGGTACTAGGCATCTATTACTCTATAGCAGCACTGAGAACTTGACCAGTCTTAAAACAGAACAACCCATGTTTGCTACCTACCATCTTTTATAGGTCAAATTTGGGGCATGTTTGGTTAGATGCTCTCTAGAGTCTTAGATGGCCAAGGTGGTAGTAGCCTCATCTGAGAATTAATTGAAGAGCAGTCCTATTCCAAATTCACATGGTTGTTATCTGCATGTAATTCTTTATAGTTTGCTCTAGTGACAACCTTAGTTTCTTGATCTATGGCAACAGGAAGATATTCCCAATGCCTTGCCTGTGTCACTGTCCATCAGTACAGCTTGCTTGTAATAAAGTAAGAGATAGAGCAGCTGCAGAAAGTTGGGCAATGGCAATCTTGTGCGACATAATCAAGTTGATGTGGCTACCTATTCTGTATGTCTGGGAGCAAATTACAGCATCTGTGTATATGATCGAGGAAGGGCCACCCCAGACAGAAATGGGGACAGCCTTAAGACTATCGGAATTACACTCTAGCCCAAAGCTGAGACCTGAAACTATTGATTTGTTATCCACACAAAGCTCATAAACCCAGAGCCAAAGAGGAAATATTCCTGAGAGAATTTTAAGTGCTCATTAAAACTGTCACATGGGGGCTGGAGAGGTGGCTCAGAGGTTAAGAGCACTGACTGCTCTTCCAGAAGACCTGAGTTCCATTCCCAGCAACCATATGGTGGCTCAATTCACAACCATCCATAATGAGATGTGGCCCTGCTTCTGGTTTGCAGGCATACACGCAGACAGAGCACTGAATATACAATAAATAAGTAAAACCATAAAAAACAACTTGCCCCATGGGACAGTAAAAGTGGCCTATGTAAACAAATGGCAATTATAGTGAACTGTTTCCCAGAACACTCCCTGCCATCATTTTCCTTTCCATGGAAGTTGCAAGAATGGCCCCTAGGAACACAGAGACCCACAAAGATGCTTCTATTTTGACCCCCAACTTCAGATAAAGAAGTAGAATGAGATTCAATGCTTTCCCAGATACATAAACAGAAACCCTGCAGAAGTAACTTTTTATTTCTTGTCAAGAAATTTGAATTGACACCTGAAAAGACAGAGTGGATATTCAAGCTGAAGAGGAGCGTGAGAAATCATATTTATTGGAAACGCAGGGGCAACGTGCATGTGTTGGTTGGGCATGGTCAGGAAATAAGGTCAGAGAACAGCTCAGTGCCATTTTGATGATACTGCATCCATCTAGATGAGAAGGTCATGGACAACCAGGAAGCAATGTGGTTGAAGAAGAGGGAAAGAAAATGACAACGCAGATGTGCAGATTAAAAATATGCAACATCCAAGGCCGGGAGGGAGGGGGGTGGGTCTTGGACTTCCAACAGGGCAGGGCACCATGCCCTCTTTCAAGGAAGAAGGGAGAGGGAGGAGGGGTGGGGGGTTAGTGGGAGGGGACCGGGAGAAGGGGAAGAAAGGAAAAAATGTTATTTCTTTAATTATGTTTTTGAATGGAAAAAAATAAAACAATGTAAAAAAAAGATAAAAAGATATGCAACATATAACCACAATGTAATTTTATTTAGCTATGAAGAAAGGGGAAAAAGAACTCAGCTGAAAATCATTATGGTAAGTAAAAGAAGGCATATTTGGGCAGATGTAAACTACATGCTTTCTTTCTTAAGGAAAACCTAGATGTAATTTTTTTGTGTTCGAGTGGGGGGGCATGTAAGTGTTTGTACATATGTATGAGGCATATGTGTGTGAAGTATGTGTGTGGTATGTGTCTGTTTATGCATTCATGCACGTGTGTGTGCATTCACATTTAGATATATGTAATGTATATGTTTGTGTGCATGCATGTTTTTGTGTGTGGGATATGTATGTGGGGTTGCATGCCTGTGTGTCTCTGTGTGTATGTGTTTCTGTGTGTATAGTGTGGTGGTGGTTAGATGAAGAATTACACTCATAGGCAGATATATTTGAATACTTAGTCACCAGGGAGTGGTCAAAGGATTAGAAGGATTCGTAGGTGTGGTACTATTAGCAGCTTTGAGGTTTCAAAAGCCCATGCTAAGTACAGAGTTTCTCTCTCTCTGACCAAGGATCTGGATGTAGCTCTCAGCTACTGCCCCAATGTTATGCATACGTGTATACACTATGTCCTTTGAGACATACTCCTCACCATGATGATGATAGACCAAGCCCCTGAGGATTAATTAAATGCTTTCCTTTATAACAGCTGCCTTGGTTGATATGTCTCTTCACAGCAATAGAGCAGTGACTAAGGGAACGTGTGTATGTGTTTGTCCCTATGTGGTATGTATGCACATGTACAAGAGTATGTTGTGTGCATATGGTGTGTTGTGCATATGTATGTATATGTGTGTGGTGTGTGCATATACTTGCATGTTTGTGTGTGTGTGTGGATTGTGTGGTGTGTATGTAATGTATATGGTATATGTTTTGTGTGGGGGGTGTGAGGTGGTGTTAACAGTCTCTTGTGTGTATGTGTGCATATGTGTGTGCAGGCATGTGTATGTGTGTTTGATGTATGTATGTGTGCATGTTATGTGGTGTGTGTATATATGTTTGCACATGCCTGTGTGTATATATGTGTACAGTGTATAGTGCATATGTGTATGTGTGTCATACAAGTACATGAGTATGAGCAGGACATACAATTAAATAGTGAATCATAATAGGAGAGAAAGTTGTATCGAGGGAAGGGGAAATGGTAAGGAAATGTTTGTGATCTGAAAATTGAAGAGGGAGGGAAAGGAACCAGGCAAAGTAGGACAATGGGTAGGGTTAAAGACATCGGTGTAGGAAAAGAACAACTCAAAACAAAGTTTGATGGTTAGAGATTTAGGATTGTTTGATTCAGGCCAACATGGTGTTTGACTACCATGGTGGTCTGAATAAGAACGGGTCCCATAGTCTAATGCATTTGAAGGCTTAGTCACCAGGGAGTAGAACTGTTTGAAAGGATTAGGAGGATTAGGGGGGCGTGGCCTTGTTGGAGGAAGTGTGTCACTGGGGATGGGCTCTGAGGCTTCAAAAGCCCACGCTGAGCTCAGATCCAGTGTCTTGTGCTCTCTGCCAATGAGGATGTTGCTCTCAGCTACTGCTCCAGTGTCAAGCCTGCTGCCACGCTCCTGTCGGTGATGATCATAGACTAAACCTCTGAAACTGTAAGCCAGTCTCCCAAGTAAATGATTCTAAGAGTTGCCTTTGCCATGGTGCCTCTTCACAGCAATGAAACACTGACTAAGATAACTAACTACCTGCTGTGATCTGTTTTCCTATACTCTCATTCTAGACATTTTCTCTACTGTTCAATAGCTTTATACATACAATTTTTTCTCCATAAGGACTGTACCAAATTACATTCCCACCAGTCATGTTTCCCCATACTCTGCCCTGCAGGGAATTCTTACCAATTTGAAAATTAAGAAAATGGTGACTCAACATACTGTTCTGCCTTCTCTTAACTGGTTGTGATCTTTCTGTCTTCCTTCCTTTCTATTTTCCTTTCTTTCTTTTTCCCTTTTTTTCTTTTTTCTTTCTTTCATAAAGAGCATATATTTATTTACAATCACTTTCTTTTTCTAACCACTGAGTACATTTCTCTTGCAGGAAAAAACAATGTCTATTTCACCACTGTATTCTTAGATTCTAAAGTGGCACCTGATCTATACTGGGATCTTTAACTATTTCCTTAGTGATTAGGGGGAAAATGGATGGCAAAGGTACAATGACTTGCTAAATAACTGAAGGGAGGAAGCAGTGGAATCGGGAAGAGGAAATTTTAAGACCATGACTGTGAAGATGGACCACTTTGAAATGATAATATGCTTTTAGATAATATGACAGCAGGGGTCGTAGCCACAAAGATCCTTATAACAGAGAGATATGCCAAGAGAATACACAAAATAAAAAATAGCAGACCATGAGCTCATCTAGGCAGAATGTGCATCTGTGAACCTACCAAAGGATGCAGGAAGAAAGATGCTGTGACTGCAATCGGGCTCCCATTGACATCACTCAGCATGATGCTCTGGTTCCCCAGGCCTTCCTCCTTCCAATATAACCACAGTCCTCCTCCTCTTGTTCCACTCCTTTCCTTTTCATTCTGTAGTGATCTGGCCACCTTAGTTAAGTAACTCCTTTTGTCACTCTGTCTGGTTTCCTTTCCTATGCAATATTCAAGTTCAATCTCTCTCAATGTGCCTTTTTGATCAGTAGTCTGGGACTTGCCCCTTTCTCTGCCCCTTTCTTTCCCCACCCTATCCTCCTGGTTATTGGATGCATTTTTCCTTCCTTTTTGCTCTTCTTTTTCAGCTGCAAATGGCATCACAAAGCTTTCTCTCTAAAAACTGGACAGCTGTCACCGCAGATGACTTCCTCAACACAAGATGTCTGTTTAAGAACTTTGGGAATGACAGTCTTTAAATCTTTAAATCTTTATGGGAAAACTTACCTTTTTTTTAAAAAAATCTTTCTTAACAGTGTCACTGAGTTGTTTAGGGGATATTGCTTTGGTTCACTCTTTATATTATGAAAAACAATCCTATTACCACAAATTCAATTGAATTTAGTAAGAATTTATTGAGCACCTAGTAGTGCTTCGAGCATTGTGCTGGAGCTGTAAAGAGAACAGATGAAGTATAGGATGCACCCTTGCCCTCAAGGGGTGTAGAATTTTCACAAGAAACAATATGTATGCAAATAATCCAATTAGCCAGGGAACCCCAGAGTGCAAATATGGAAAAGTAGACAATAAAATAAGTCAAGTGGCTATAAAACAGGCTACAGACACAATGGCCCATTCATCTACACTGGACAAGCCCAAGATGGCCCTTCCTTAGGACATTTGTCCAAAAAGTACTACCCCAAATCCACCATTTGTCCATTTCTGCTCATTCCTGACTCAAAAAGTCCTTCCATATTGATTAATCTCAATTTCTCCACCTTTTCCTCTCCAATTATACTCATCCTGTTTATTTTCTTTGGAGCATTTCTGTCTCTAAAGTTATCTGACTCATTGATTTCTTCTGCTACTCGTTTATGTTTTCTCTCGCCACAGGTAAGGAGCCTGTATTTTTCTACTTTGTCCTAATCCCTGCATAGGCTCAGACACTAGACAAGGGGCAGCCCTTGTCTGAGACTCCATAAATCCTTGAGTTAATAGACAGTGATCAAAATGAACAAATGGTCAGGATAGACTCTCAGGAGAAAAGAGACAGAGAGAGCAGAGGCTGCCGGGAATACTGGTTGTGGCTTCACAGATGTTAAAATAAGATTAAGCAAAATTCTAATTGAGGGGGAAAATGATGCTAAACAATTATCAAGTTAATTGGTAGATGTCTTACTGGAGAGAAGAGTTACCAAGCTTTTGGAACCATTTCTTCTCACTACAAAGGAGAAACAACACAATCTCTTCTAGGGGGACAGATATGCCTTTCAAAGGCTTCATATTAAAGGGTTTCCTTCATGGGGTGACAGCTAGAAAGGTTCTAGCAACCATAGATCATCCACAAACACCCATCAAGATGCTTGGTTTTTGCCAATGACAGACCCTTCTTTATGGTTTAAGGATTTACTAAATATTATTAGAGAACTTTAGTATAACAGAAACCTCAAGACAAAGAATTCAAGGGAAATTAATCATGGTGTTTTGGGAGACAATGTGACAACGTGATGGGTTATATTTTATAGAACTTATCTTCAGAATGGGTCAACGGCCTAGGAAATCATTGTCATCATTTTTTTTCCATTCAATTCTATTATCAAATCTCATCATATTTACTTTCTGATAAATCAATTAATGAGTTTCCTTTTTGACTCTCACAGTGTCTTTTACACATCTTCCATGAATCTTGCCTGGCTGGCTAGCTACAGAAGCCTCCCAACAGAGCTCCTTCATCTGTCTCTATGTCTTTAGGTCTAATCTATTGTGGTGGTGTAATATCTAAGGAGTCAATATAGCACATTTTACCCCTGTTTAAACCTTATAAAGTCTTAATGTCATCTTGTAGATCAGTTCTAAGCTCAAGAATGATGATATCGAAGGTTCTGATGATGTCCATCTTTGTTCCTTGAGCTACTTGACATAAGTTAGAGTCATCTGGGAAGAGGGAGCTTCAATTGAGAAACTGCCTCCATCAGACCAGCCTGTAGGCAAGTTTGTGGGAAATGTTCTTGATTAATAGTTGATATCGGAGGTCTAGTTCACTGTGTGTGGTGTTACCCCTAGGTGGGTGACCCTGGGTTGTACTACAAAGTGAGTGGAGCAAGCCACGGAAGAGAAGCCAGGAAGCAGCATTCCTCCATGGTCTCTGCATTGGTTTCTGCCTTGAGTTCCTGCTCTGACTGCCCTCAGGGATGGAGTGTGACCTGGAGGTGTAAGATTAAATAAACCCTTTCCTTCCAGAGTGCATTCGGTTATTATGCTTATCCTAGCATTAGAGACCAAATTAGAAATTCCCTCTCCAGCATCATCTCTCAACATTCCTCATTCCTAACATCGCTACTCTGTATTGTAGATATGTAAAATGGCTTGCTGAAGTCCAAACTCAAAGCACTGTCTACTGATTC
Source organism: Ondatra zibethicus (assembly GCA_004026605.1). Classification (NCBI taxonomy): domain Eukaryota; kingdom Metazoa; phylum Chordata; class Mammalia; order Rodentia; family Cricetidae; genus Ondatra; species Ondatra zibethicus. Next base: position 163,791 of record PVIU01000061.1, on the reverse strand, counting down.
CAAAAACAAACCCTCTCATCCTACTGACTTTGTCCCTCAGTGCCACTATGATCTTATATAAATAATACTTCCTTAAGGACCCAATATTGGTCAACCACTATTGGCCGTTCATGATACATCCCTACCCTCGGCTTTCACTGTTATCTCTTGTGCCCCACTGCTAGGCACACTATTATGTACCTTAATTTCTCCTTCTATTCCTCAATCAGCCTAAGAGTTCCTTAACATCAAAATATATGTCATTCATCCTTATATCTGCAGCATCCCATATGATTCTGGAATAATTCTGGTGGACATACAATAAACATTTGCTAACTTTCAAATAAGACAGCCTTGTAAAAGTCAAGAATAATAAACCCACCGTGAAAAGCCATGCTTACCAGAACTAATACTAGTTGCAGCCTGTTAGTATCAGTCAGAGAAGTATAGGTAAGATAATCAGGATGTGGTAAGTGTCAAAATATATGTGATCTCAGAGCTGCCAAGGAGCTGAAAGACTCAGCCAAGACATGTTTACCTTCCTATTTTCCCAGCATGCAGCAGCTGGTGCCTGGCAGAAGGGGGAAGGGGAAGGGTGTGGTCATGTCACGGACCAGCAACCATGGAGTTGGCCACTGAGCCAGCAGCCTGAATATTCTTCCCTCGTCCAGATTGGGCTTCAGGCGAAAGGGGGCAGAGCGGCAAGCATCATCTGTGGGAAGCAGCAGAGGGCAGGGTAGCTCCTGGCAGGGTAATGGCTTACCCAGGAGAACTCTGTTAATTAAGACTCGCAGGGCACAGAGCCACAGTGAGAGGCTAAATACCCAAATTTGAGAATGCAGCTAAACAAACACACCACTTATATCAGTCTCCCCTGCAAAGAATCTCAAAAACAGCGACACTTGGCTTCCCACCACCTTCATCCAGACACCCACTGCATTTGGATGGTTATGTAATGTTTGTCTACAGCGGTTCCTACCTTATATTACTTAGTCTTAGCCTGAATTAGGGATCTGGCCATTTGAGTCAATGCCATCCCCGACAGCCTAGTGATGTGTTTCCAGGCACCATATAATCCCTTCAATCTATGCCCCAAATTACTGGAATATGTATTAATTATGTGTATATGCTCTTACTTGCCTGGATGGATACATTAGATTCCCAACAACACTGCCTCACCCCTCTCTGGTTCTTCCCATATAACCTACTGCAGCAGCGTAATGACCAAACATCCAATCTAACACAAATGGATTCAATTAGGGCTTTGGCAATTTGAGCCTATATCATCCTTCATGGTATAGTGACAGACTTGTGTCTCTGTGTGGTTATGTACATATGAGTACAGATGCCCGTGTGAACTGCATAGCATGGGTACTGAGAACTGAACCAGGATTTGTGGGAGCGCAGTGCGCAGTCTTAACTGCTGAGCCATCTCTCCGGACCTGGAATTTATATTTTTAACCATAGTTGAACATTGTCATTCTCCCCCATCAAACTCTGTCTCTCATAAATAGCTCGGAGTTTCTTGTTGCCTGCAGAGAAATATCAACTGCTTAACTTTCTTCATTGAACCTATTTCCTAGAGCTCCTTGAAGAGTTAAATATACACGTAGCTTAAGAATGAACAGTGTATGACATGGTGTGAACGCTTATGTAAGGATGGGGGATTTTTAGTTGTATGATCGTTTTTAGAAAGGTTTCCAAGGTCCTTCATGATCAGATTCAATTTTATTGGAGAGACAGAGGCACATATAGGCACACTGAAACAGGACTCAGATGGATGCTAACACAAGCACCAGCCTTGCAAAACAAGTCTCAAGCTCTTCATGTGCAAAGTGGGAATAGCAACAGTTTCCTTTTCAAGGAATTATCCTAATAGGTGCCATGCAGAGGGAAGGGTTGTCCCAGTTGTTCAAGAAAGAGATATCAAAGTTAGGAGAGCCACCAGAAAGATTGGACGGAATATTCTTCCAATCTCAAAGAGGGGAAAAAATGAAGGACCATATAGTGGGAAATCTAAAATATTCCAGAAGAAGCAAGTTGAGTGAAGTTTAAGAAACATTAGATTTGAAAGTAATAAAAATCAATGGAGAGAAACGCTGAGTTCCAATATGTACCTGGCAGTGTATTTTAAAATCAAACAAACAAAAAAGCGTCACTGAGGCATCAAGGTCCCCTCCTGTTCTTCTGGGAAGAAGGGTGAGGATAAAAGTTGTGCCAGAACCACGGGGTCAGGATTTGCCACTGTCACATTGATCAATAGAATCAAATTGAAGACCCAGATATTAATTCACACACCTATGAACACCTGATTTTTGACAAAGAAGCTAAAATTATACAATGGAAAACAGAAAGCATCTTCAACAAATGGTGCTGGCCTAACTGAATGTCACCATGTAGAAGAATGAAAATAGATCCATATCTATCGCCATGCACAAAACTCAAGTCCAAATGGATTAAAGACCTCAATATAAATCTAACCACACTGAGCCTGATAGAAGAGAAAGTGGGAAGTAGTCTTCAATGCATGGGCACAGGAGACCAATTTCTAAATATAACCCTAGTAGCACAGACACTGAGAGCAACAATAAATAAATGGGACCTCCTAAAACTGAGAAGCTTCTGTAAATCAAAGGATATAGTTAATAAGACAAAAGGGCAGCCTACTGAATGGGAAAAGATCTTCACCAACCTCACATCAGACAAAGGACTGATCTCCAAAATATAAAAAGAACTCAAGAAATTAGACATTAAAATTCTAAATAACCCAATTAAAAAATGGGGTACTGAACTAAACAAAGAATTCTCAACAAAAGAATTTCAAATGGCCAAAAGATACTTAAGGAAATGTTCAACTTCCTTAGCTATCATGGAAATTCAAATCAAAACAACTCTGAGATACCATCTTAAACCTGTCAGAATGGCTAAGATCAAAAACACTAATGATAGCTTATGCTGGAGAGGATGTGGAGTAAGGGGAACACTCTTCCATTGGTGGTGGGAATGCTAACTTGTGCAACCTCTTTGGAAATTAGTATGTCAGTTTCTCAGAAAATTGGGAATCAACCTACCTCAGGATCCAGCAATACCACTCTTGGGAATATACCCAAAAGATGCTTAATCATACTACAAAAGCATTTGTTCAACTATGTTCATAGCAGCATTATTTGTAATAGCCAGAACCTGGAAACAACCTAGATGCCCCTCAATGGAAGAATGGATAAAGAAAGTGTGTCACATTTACACATTAGAGTACTATTCAGTGGTAAAAAAACAATGACATCTTGAATTTTGCATGCAAATGGATGAAATTAGAAAACACTATCCTGAGTGAGGTGGTGTAAGAGGGTCCTTCTGTATTTGGGCTGCTTTTATTGGTTAATAAAGAAACTGCCTTGGCCTTTTGATAGGGCAGCCCTTAGGTGGGCGGAGCAGATAGAACGGAATGCTGTGAGAGAGAAGGCAGTGGGGCAGACGCCATGCTTCTCCAGCACAAGATGGACACTGGTTAGACTCAGGCTGGTAAGCCACAACTCAAGTGGCGATACACATTAATGGAGATAGGCTAAAATAATATGTGAGAGTTAGCCAATAAGGGGCTGGAGATAATGGGCCAGGCAGTATTTAAATGAGTACAGTTTCCGTGTAATTATTTCGAGTATGCACCAGGAGCCGGGTGGCACAAGGGGCCCTGCGTTGGGAACCAGGCGCTGGGAATGTGGCCCCCGCGCCTCTTACTACAGTGAGGTAACCCAGGCTCAAAAAGATGAATATGGTATTTACTCACTCATAAGTGGATACTAGCTATAAACAAAGGACATTGAGCGTATAGTTCATGATCTTAGAGAAGCTAAGTAATAAGGTGAACCCAAAGAAAAACATGTATAGACCCACCTGAAAACTGGAAACAGACAAGATCACCTGACAAGATTGGAAGCATGGGGGTGGGAGGGGGTAGAAGGACGGGTAGATGGGGAAGAGGAGGGGAAAAGGGGAGGGTTGAGGAGAACTTGAAGAAATGGGTTAGTCGAGATGGAGGAAAGACAGATATTAGATCAAGGAAAGAGATATCTTGATTGAGGGAGCCATTATGGGGTTAGCAAGATACCTAGCTCTAGAAAAAAATCTCATGAATCCACAAGAATGACCCCAGCTAAGACCCTAAGGAATAGAGGAGAGGGTGCCCGAACTGGCCTTGCTCTGTAGTCAGACTGATGATTATCTTAAATATCACCATAGAACCTTCGTGCAACAACAGATGGAAACAGAGCCAGAGACCCTCATTGGAGCACTGGACTGAGCTCCCAAGGTCCAGTTGAAGAGTGGAAGGAATGAGAATATGAGCAAAGAGGTCATGACCATGAAGGGTTCACCCACTGAAACAGTTTACCTGAGCTAATGGGAGCTCACCAACTCCAGCCGGACTGGGAAGGAACAAGCATGGGACCAAACTAGTCCCTCTGAATGTGGTTGACAGTTGTATGGCTGGAGCAGACTGAGGGGCCACTGGCAGTGGCACTGGGATTTATCTCTACTGCATGTACTGGCTTTTTGGGATCCTATTCTCTTTGGATGGATACCTTGCTCAGCCTAGATATAGTAGGGAGGGCCATGGACCTTCCATAAAGCAATGTGCCTTACCCTCTCTGAGGATTAGATGGGGGTGGGGTGGGAGGGTGTGTGGAGGGAATGGGAGGAGGGGAGAGAGTGGGAACTCGGGGTTGGTATTTTTTTTAAAAAACAAAAAACAAAAAGAAAAGAAAAAGAAAAGAATTACACCCAACCTGAAAATTCGAATCTCCCCTGCTGCACTCTCCATGGAGATGGATATCCAAACTTGTCAAGAATGTTCCTTTGTGGATAAAGTTGCTCACCATCCTCAGGAAGGAGCAGTTAGATTGCTTTCACCGATCAGAAGACAGTTGGAGCAGTATGATCCTTGGAAGATGCTCTGTAGTGTGGCGGCTGATCCTGTAGTAGAATGGTCCCCAGATGCCAGCCTGACCAGCGATTCTGTTCAGCTACTTTCTCGTCTTATCTATGGCTCCCTACTGTATGGAAGCAGTCATAGGCAGTAAGTCTCCTCCTGGCAAAGTAGAGTCACTTCTCAGAAAATGTGCATCTGTAATCAAACCTAGGGATAGATTCTGCCACTTTCTTGCATAGTGTTCTCCCTCTCTTATTTTACTATACTTTAGTAAATAACTTTAATATTCTAGTGGGCTTGTGGCTAATCTGTCCTTAGAGCTTTGCTCTTCATTTTTTGCTGTTAGAAACCTTGCTTTTCATAGGTTGAAGAAGTGAAGTTAATATCAAACCATGCCAGAATCCTTTCCCCACTGTGGGGAATCACTCGCCACCTTCACATTTAAACCTCCCCTGTATCCTTTATTATTTCCCCTATGACCTTCTGTGTGGGTAGTCCTGTGTGTCATGCTAGGGCATTGAACACAGGGCTTCACTCATTGGAGGCAACCGCTTTATCACTGATCCCCATTCCCAGGCCCTAGGGTGGTCCTTTGATCCTTCAAATCTGTAATGGCAACTGACACAAAATGGCTTCTTAACTTTTAATAAGCTATAAATGAATCAATACAGTGTCCAGAAAATCATACTTTTCACGACATGGTTCTCTTAGGTGAATGAATGAGTGAATGAATGAATGAAGTATTGAACAAAGCTGCTTGATGTTTCCATCCGGGGTTGAAACACAGAGCTGGGAGCATTTCTAAGGAGAGTCTGGTGGGTGGTATGTCTTAAAATATATTTGAGAAACTAGTTCTTTTTGATGCTTAAAAGAAAAAAGAAAATTATCTGTAGACTTGAAAAGTGTCTCCTCTGCATAATAATCGCATTAACATTAAAAGGGATGCTGAGCACATTTGTTGAAAAATGACAACCGTTTCATAGAAATCGCTTCCGGCCAGTTTGGGGATGAAACGTAGACCTTTTCTATGAATGCTTTCATGTGCTGTCCACAGGGGCAAGGAAGAGACCAAATGTAACATGGATTCCACTTGGAAGTCCCACTCTATCCTGAGAAAGCCCAACTTCTGCCGCTGGAAGTCTTTCAGACCAGAGATCTGCTATACAAGGAGCTCCTCGCTGCCGAATCTCCTGCAGCTGGCTGAGAGAGGGTAAGCACGACAGGGCATGCCTATGACCCCAGTGCTGCAAGGTGGGTGCAGAGGGATCAGGAGTTGAAGGTCCATTGCAGCTATGTGAGGAGTATGGGGCAAACCTGGGCTACGTTAGACCCGGCATCAAAAGCCAAAACACAAGGCAAGGCAAGGCGAAGTAAGAATCTTGTGAAACCTATGGAAGTTACAGGGAGGAAGAGAAGTCATATTCAATAGGAGATGGGAGCCCATGAGCATGCTGGCTTCAGGAAGGCACGGGAAAGGAGGAAGGAGAATTTCTGTGGTAAAGGGGATTGTATACCCATGCTGTGGTGTGTTCCCAGAACATCTCAGCCTTTCCCTAGCCCCTGTACTCTGACTATTGTCTTCAGAATGAATGTATTTTCACTGTGCCTGACCTGGCAACCTGACTTAATTTGCAGGTCTTACCCTAACCTATGCATTTAACCCCCAGTCAACTTCTGGCTAATTTCCCTTTGCTCTCAGAACACGGGGCTTGAGCTAGTCCCTCTAGCTTTTGGCTCTTCATTTGGCTCTTTCCCAAACTACAAATTCAATTAAAGTTGCATGACATATGCAAGGAATTTATTTCCTTATCTCAACTCCTAATTGTTTGCCTTCTACCAAAAAAAAAAAAAAAAAAAAAAAAAAGGATCTTCAGACCCAAACAGGTAAGAGCCTATGCTGATAAGAGAGAAATGGGCATTGGGATATGAGATAGCAGCATAAGAGAGAAAATATAAGACATAAAAAGCCATACTTTAATTTGTTTATTTACACCCTACTTTCCTTCCAAACAGCATTAAGGTCATTCAGATATAAAAACACATCAAGCTTAGATAAACAGGCAAAGTAAAAACAAGCGAGAAAGCTGGGGGAAGCCATCAATTCAAATGATTTACAAAAGACACCTTCTAAGGCTGCTGCCATTGTCAGAGGTCAAACATGCCCTTGGCCTTGGACTTATCTTACTGTACGTGCAATTTTTTATTCTGGTTTTTTGTTTCAGACGAGGTCGTGCATGTCATTAAAATTTTCCCATTTTGCTACATTGCTCTCCTAATAAAATTAAAAGACCTCCTCCTTTGCCTTCATTTGCTTTTTCTTAGTTGTCCACGGAATCATATCAAAGATACTGTTAGACTGGAATGATCTTACACTAAGGGTACCAAGGTAATGTCCACTTTACATCTGATCAAAGAACCATTGGCAAGACTACAAACCTCAACAGGAGGGTGTTCTATAATCGCTCCCCTCCCCTTCCCTCCTATTACCATGGAAAGCCTGTAATTAAATAGAGGAAAGGAACTACCTTATTCTGGCTCCCAAGTTTCCATTCTTCGTGCTTCCTGAGTTTTGGATGCCATTGGTGTGTTTGGTTCACACATTGGTGAGAATGTTTACCTATGAGGAAATAAAAAGAATGAAAAAAAGTAGTCGAGACTACAGAAGAAACAAAACACAAGTATAAGTGGGGTGGGGGAATGATTGGCCAAACCAGTGATGAGATGGCTCAGCAGTGAAGAGCACTGACTGCTGAAACTGGGTTCGGTTTCTGGCACCCACATGATGACGGCTCACACTGTCTGCAACTCCAGTTCCAGTGGATCTAGCGCCCTCTCCTGTCCTCCGCAGGTACTGCCCTGGATGCGCATGATACATAATCACACACACAAGCAAACATTCATACACACGAAATAAAAATAAACTGTTTTTCTTTTAAAATCACATCACATTCATGCATGAAATTCTCTAACAATAATTTTTTTTAAAGGAAAGCAGAAAGATGTTCGAAATATCTGACCTGAGGACATACCCCAGATGCTGGGAGGTACTGACAGTGAGGAGCATGGGGCGCGTGTTGTTCTTACAGATGGCTCTGGAGACCCTCCTTCCAGAGTCCAATGCACTCACGTTTACTTAGCATTCTCCCGTGGTTAGACATTTTGGTGAGATTCAACTCTCCGCTCCTAACAGGAAATCATCAGCAGTCATCTTTGCCCCTGAAAGGTTTGCTGAAGTCCGCTCCTTTCCTCGAAAGAGCTTCCTCCAGTACAAGGCGCCTTAGCTTGGGATTTGCTTTCTTCTTCACGTAGTAACTCCCGTTCGCTGTAAGCATTTGCTTGACGCAATTCACTTCTCTGGTGTTTTCCTTCTTTTACCAAATCAAGGGAAAAAGCCCCAATGAATCTGGTTCTGTGAATATCTGCAAAGAGCTTAGCAAAGCCCCACCTCTAATACATGCTCAGTGAATACTACCATTATTTCCATGGAGATTAACTACAGCTCTACAGTTGTTCGTGAACACCCACGTGCAGATGCTCAGCCCGATTCTATTCATTCCTTCAGATTTCAGAACAGCACTGGGTGTAGAACAGGTAATTTAGGACAGCTGCGTGAGGCCAGGACCCACTCCCTACTTGACAGCTGAATAGTCAGAGCCTGCTGGGTTACCTAGAACCCAGTCAGTACTCTACACATCATTGAATGCATGCCTATTTCTAGAAAAACAGAAAGAAATAACTCTGTATTTTTTTGTTGCATGAATTGTAGCATATACGTGTCTGGAATGCTCAGAGGATGAGGCAGATATGGGGGAGGGGCTACAGAAGAAAGGGAAAGTGTCTACCTGAGGCTAGAATGGAACCTGAGGCCTGGGGGTGTCCAGTTTGTGTCTAAACTCTGAAAACCTATATATGACTTGCTGTGAGCCTGTTTCCTGCCCTACACAAAAGGACCATGGAGAGTCACTCCCAAGCCTGTGGCGAGGGTTAAACTTCAGCCAGAGACACAAAACCCAAAGCGGCATCCTGCCTGGCACCTCGGAGGCCCCTAATAAATGGTAACTAGTAGTATTAAAATTAATCACAGTAATCAGGACTCACAATAAAAACTGACATAGGGGCTTATCAAACGAATTCTCTCCACCGCATGAAAGAAACATGAGAACAAACCCAAATTAGCTTCCTATTTTCCAGCAGCCGGTGGAGGAGACCGGCGAAGGTCACAGCAGCCATCTCCCCGGGAAAGAAAATGACACGGAACGCTGGGCCTCCGCGCACCGCCAGTGAGTGCCCACCCAATTAAGCGGATTAAACATTCCCTCCGAATGATGAAAAAGCCCTGTGCAGCTGAGGTAGGCCGCCTTCTCTGCTTCCTCATCCAGATCCTCTGTCTGCTAAATCGCCCGTCCTCTCCCTTCCACATTCAGAAAATAATTGGCACTTGTTTAATGCCAAATTTACATTTGTTTTGCATGGGAACAAAATTTGCTTGCAAACAACTATGTCTGTGAGCAAATGGGCATTTGTGCTGGTAAATAAAATAGACATGCAGTTTTCTAGTTTGCCGATGTATTATTCAACAAAACAAGCAGCAATAGCCTTTAATTTCCTGTTATTCCTAAGTACTTAGCCAGAGATCATAGCCAAAAAAGCACTCCTTTCTGTCATTTATACCTATTACTGAGGTTTTCCCTCACATTTGTCCCAGATACATGTCATTAGAGATAACTCCACTTTTAGCAGGTTTGTAGATGAATGTGAAGCAACCTACATATTTAATAAACATCTGCTGAGCTCCTACTGTGTGCTGCTTTGCACAGGGTCATAGATGAAGCTCTGGTGTCTGCCTCTGCAGGGTCATCGATCGCTTGGCAAGTGAACTATGACCATGGTGGCTGCTCTGACTCCAGTGTTTCCATGAAGTTTATGTGTTAGGAACTTAATTCCTAGTGTTCTGGTGTTGGGAGGGGAGGACTAAAGGAGATTGTTAGATCACAGGGCTCTGTCCTCGTGAGTGGATCGTGTCCTCACATGTTGGATAAGTAAGCTCCAGAGTGTATTTGTGGTGGAAAGTATGTTGGCCTTTGTTTATTCTTTGGTTCTTGTCTTCTCTTGTATTTCTACCATCTTCCACCAACTGATACAGCATGAGGCATTGCCAGAGGCTAGGACAATTCTCTCCGACTGGAGATAGAAGCCCCAGCTATTTGGAACAAATGGCCAAATTGATCTTTCTTCCTTCTTCTCTTCTTCCTCTTCCTCTTTCTTGTTCTTCCTCTTCCTCTCGCTGCACATATAGGTCAGAGTAAAACCTTTGCTGTCCTTCTTGACCATCCACATTGCCTGAGACTGTGTCTCCTGTTCATAGCTGTGCACTGCCAGGCTAGCTACCCCAAGAGCTTCCAGAAACTCCCTAGGCTCTCGCATCAATGGTAGGAGCACTGATATTAGAATCCTGTGTCACCTCATCTGGCTTTCTGTAACTGTAGAGACCTCATCTCCGGCCTTCATGCTTCTATGAGAAGTGCCTTCTGGCCTGAGTCATCTCTCCAAATCCCAAACTTCTACTGTTTATAAATTGCCCAGACTGTTATAGTCTATCGGTATACCAAAAAAAAATAGATTAACAAGCACAAAAGAAACAAATAACTAAAGAATTACCTCCAAGAGAATTCTAGATGGAAGGGAGGGAGCAAAATTAGCAGAACAGTTACTTCTTCTTACATAATAGAGATTATATTTGATTTTAACAGCAAGAGTAAATGGCAAAATAACCTATAAGGGGGAAAATGTTGATACAAGGTTTGAGGGTTCTTTGAGGACATTTAGTGAAAGGGACTCAGTGTAACCACAGCATGGTGGTGGCAACACATATTAGTCCCCTCTTAGCTGTAGTTTCACTTTGTCACCCAAAGACAACTCTAATCAAAGACAACAAACGGGAAATTCCAGACACGAGCGACTTCTCAGTTTGAAGTTGGGCATCATCCTAAGTATCCCAGAACACAGATCACCCTTCTGTTTCATGCTGTATGTGCTGCCTGTCCATTCCTCATTTAATATTCGTCTAATGAGGTACTGGATTGCTGGAGTATCTCGCTGTTCGTGGTCCAGGAGGCCATACTTGTAGTCATAACGGCTCCATCACGCAGAAGGCATCATGTTGCCACCTTGGACATGCCAATGAAGCCGCATCATGGTTTTTTGTTTGTTTCATTGAAAGTTGTTGACTTAATAAGGAAAAAGTATATGCTAAAATCTCTGGCAAGAACAGATCTATATCTATGAAATAATAAAGAAGAAAAAATTGAATTTATGCAACTTTCACTCACATCTCAAAATGCAATATCTATGTGATAGACTCACCACTCTACACTTTAGCCACCCACTGAGAGTTTCAGAGTCTATTCCTCATGGTTGATCTATGATGCTACGTTATTTTTTTGTTGTTGTTGACAATTTTTTTTTCATATGTTGTATTCTGATCACTCTTTTCCCTCCCCCAACTCCTCTTAGCTCTTCCCCATACATCCAACCCCAAACCCCCTCTTTAAAAAAAAAATAAGTGAAAACCAAGAAACACACACACAGTCCCACAAAGCCATAGAAACAGAAATCAAAATCTATAAACATATGACCAATAAGACAAGAAAAAGGCCCAAACAAAGTAAAATGAGACAAAAGGTCTATAAAAAAATACCACTTAGCTTGTTTTGGGTTGGCCAATTACTCCTGGGCCTGGGCCCTACGCTGAGTTGAAGTTAACATCCTCAGTGAGACTCCACTAGAGAAAACTAAATTTTCCTTCATCAGTGGGTATGAACTGCAGATAGCATTTTAAAGTACCTGGGACACATGCTAAAGGTTTGAACATCCTAGTAAGAGTCTCATATAGTTCGTGAGTGTATTAAAATTGGAAAGCATTCATTGAGATTGGAGGAGATTGAGATGCTAAATTTCTAGGCAGCTCCTCCTTGGTGGTGTGCTGCTTATATTTAGCTCCTAGATCTTGACCCAGGGATTAGAAGGAACTGGCCAGCTGTAATTCTACCCTTCTGTTTCAACTACCCACGCACGTAGCATAGATAAACACCAACCGGATCTTCCTTGTTGATGCCAGGACACTGGTTTCTTAGGTAGTGCTGTCCAGTACTTTTGGCCCACAAGTCCTGCTTTGACTAGGAAGCCTCTCTTTCAGTGGTTCTCAGTCTTGGCTCTATATGAGCATCACTCATAATAGTTTTTAATAGTATTTCTCATTTTGATATTATAATTGCATCACTTCCCCCTTCCTTTTCCTTCCTCTCAACCCTCCCATATACCTCTCCTTTATTTTTTTGTGACTCCATTCCCTCTTTCTTCATTAATTGTTACATTTCTAAATATATAAGTACAACAACACGCTCAGTCAAATAATGTTCCTTGTATGTATGGATTTAGGGCTGACTATTCGGTACTGGGTGACCAATGGGTAAGCTCAGCCGCAGGGGAGACTATTTTCCTCACTCTCAGCCATCTTCAGCTGTCTGCAGTTCTTTGTGTAGGGTTGAGACCTCCTGGGCTCCCCCAACATCCTGTCCATGTCAACATGACTAATGTTGTCCATGTCAACATGACTATTGTTGTCCATGTCAACATGACTATTGTTGTCCACGTCAACGTGACTAATGTTGTCCATGTCAACGTGACTAATGTTGTCCATGTCAACGTGACTAATGTTGTCCATGTCAACGTGACTAATGTTGTCCATGTCAACATGACTATTGTTGTCCATGTCAACATGACTATTGTTGTCCATGTCAACATGACTATTGTTGTCCATGTTTGGCTCATGTTTAGGCAGTCACATTGGTGAGACTTAAAAGTCAAAATGGGGACCCGAAGGCAATTTCTGTCCAGCCCCATTCACATGTGCAGGAAACACTGAAGATACTATGACGAAGTAGGCAGTTCTACTTTTCAATTCTCTTCTGCGGCACCTAAAAAAGTGCCTCAGACGCTTTCTGCCGCTCCTCATTTTGCTAGCAAATTCGGGGTTTCCTTCTTACACTGGTCCATTCTCTTTCCAGGATCTCTAAGAATAAAGTAAATCTACCCTTTGGGTCACTTCCACTTGTCTTGGGCCAGTGGACAGATGGATAACTCTACGTGAATAGGCTTGTTATTATTTAGGTACTGTGAGGCCCTAGGACCAGAAAAATAACTGCCACTGGGAAGACATTGAAGTTTAGTGAGAAAGAGAGAGAGAGAGAGAATATGAATACATGATGCTCAGGTTGACAGAGCATGTGAGGACACCAGTCCAGGTTTGTTATGGTAGCTAAGGCCCTTTGTGGAGGCTTCTGGGAGAATAAAATGTCAAAGTAGAAAGTCAGGGTTTCTAAGCTTAAGACCCAATTTCAGCACATCCCGAAACCCAGCAGGGCTTTCCCTGGTTGTATGCACCCAACCGTGGGGTTATTAAAGCAGGTTTACGCTGGTTCGGCTCCTCATTGCCGATAAAAAGTTGGTTCACTTCATAGACTTTGGATCACTTGGGGCGTGTTTGAAAACCATGCCTCTAGGAAGAGACTTCCCTTTCAAGAAGATGCAAACAAGGTGCCCTTGGCATTTTATTGATTGCCCAGAACAAAGTTCATCTAACAGATGTTAAGGCATCAAGTACATGGTTGTAGGAACACGATTAAAACAAATTCATAAAGAGATGTAAGTTACTTAGAGCCCTTCTGTCCTTCCTTGGGGTTTTTGAAATCTATGTAGCTATTTATTAGAACAAATGACTGTCTGGTTGATACAGTCCTTATTGTGTCTTGTTGAAAAATTTATCCTTGTATTCAGTTCAGCAAAATCTGAGTGCCTGGTGCATACAAGGCACAGTGACGTGCTGGAGATGAGAAAAGTAGGAAACGCAATGGAAGAAGGAACACGGCGAAGACTGGGTTCTTCTGAGTCACACAATGAGACCAACACACAGATAACTGCTTGGAAAGATGGGAAAAAGGGAGGTTCAGAGAGTCTGGTGGAAGGGGCTTCAAGGGCAATTCCTCTGGGACGCGGATTGTCCCAGTCTCCTCTGACAGGAGCTGTGACATTTCAAAAGACAGAAAATTCGAAGTGGAAATCATGCCCAGACCTGAGAATGAAGATTCTCTGCATTGACTAAAAGAGGACCGGCCTGCTCAGTGGACCAGCATGCGAAGTAGCATGTAGAGTACGGGCGTTCTGAAATTAAAGAGTTGAGATATTTTCCTCTGGAGTGAAGGTTTCTTCCTCAGGCTGAGGCTCGGCTACTGGAGTTCCTTCAGCATAACAAAAACAACACTGACTGGTGAGTTAAGATATTCATCAGTTATGCTGCAGGAAGGGGAGAGGTAGGTGGTCCCATAGCTATTTTAGTATTTGCGATAGATGGAAGAAACGGACATGTCTCTTTGTGCATGCCTCCCAGCGAGAGGCCAAAGAGAAATGTTCAGCCCTTGGATCTGGACCGCCTGGCATCCTGCCTGAGCTAATTCAGCTGCACAAGTTTGGGGTCTGAGCAGGTAGAGAATCTGGGGACTTCCACTTTAGTTCTTGTGTTTTCATTCCTAACCAAGATAATTTATGGGAGGGTGGAAGGCCTTGTAGATTAGAGATGGTGACCATGACTGTGCACTCTGCCAACCCTACAGACCAAGCAGCTCCTGGCTTACCTGGCAGCTGACTCCAGACACATTATGTCAAGTGGGCAAAATGCAGAAGACCTACCAACCTGAGCCCAATCCAAATTGCAATCTAGAAAATCATGAGCTAGGTGAATCGGTCTGCTAAATGTGGGATGGTTTGTTGCCCGGCAAATTCTAGTACGTATGGCATCTGCATGCCCTCCCACCCTATAACAGCTCAAGTAGGAATAATGGGAAAGGCCAAGGAGGGAAGGCATCACTTTCTGCTCTAGCTTTGGACAGCAACACAGCCCCTATCAGCTCCCAGTGCTTCCTCTGTGCGCCTCACTGGCTGTGTCGCTGCACATGGCCTCCTAGAAGGCAAATGATGTGATGGACATATAGTCACGGGTCAGTTGTAAGATGCTTAAGTTAATGTTATCTCATTTTTTTTCTGATTTTTCCTTTGGCAATGGTCCTTAACCTGTTTCTAGGTAAGGTTGAGTACCACCTATACAAGTTAGAGATGTCATCAATCTGAAAGGTGGAAGAAATATCTAGGAAATTGACTTTTGGGGGAGGAGAGCCTACTGGTGTTAGTGCAGAGGGGTATGAGAATATATGTAAGCAAACAAGCCACATATCTAAAGACAATTATAAAGATAACAGAAGCCAAGTGAAAATACTGGTAGCCAGAGAGTTTTAAGAACTGGAGACAGATTGGGTTTTAGTTCCAAAATAAGGACATGCTTGTAGGGAGTGCAGCTCCTTCACTTCCAAGATCAAGCCAATCCAGGCCATGCGGCTAAGCATCTCACATGGCAGGAAGAGCCCCAAACACATATTTTTCATAGGTTTCTCAAGACAAAGTTTGAGTGTGCCTATTTGGGAAGAGAGCATTTTGTATTTCTATCACACAGCAGGGAACACCTACTTATTAGAGGATCATGGATCCGTGATTTTACGGCTATCATTCTGATAATAGGAAATCCATATGGTAACACCACAGCTGCTTTTTTTGTAGCAGTATTCATGAAAACCAGATAAAAGTGTTCTGAGTTAGACAAAAGTGCAGTGTTAGTAAGAGAACAGTTTATAATTGGGATTCTATGAACTGGCAACGGAGCTGCCACCATTTCACTAATGAGTTGTCAAAACAAGGAGTTCCATATCCATTGTGGGACAAAATCAAATACAAGGAGCCAAAGGAAATTAGCAACATTTTATCTCATTTGGGGTCCAAACAGAGATCCCCCCACTTAAAGCTTTCATACTCTGCCAGCCCTTGAGTAAAATGTAGGCACAAGTGGGCCTCAGGCGTCACATAAGGTGAAAGGGCATTTCATTGATTGGCTTTGGGAACACGCAGATTTGAGCTTCACCTGCAGAATTGCAATTCTAGCCTCAACCAGGAACAGGTTGCCATCTGAAACCAAGAGATGGGACTCCTAGAAGTGTCTGGGGTGAAGGAATGTGGTCATGTGCTAGGAATGTTATCAGGGTTACTCATGGCTCCGGTGGGCAATATAATAGTTAATGTACCTTTAAAATCCGAGGTGAACAAGGCATGGTAGTGCTTGCCTGTAATACCAGGCTTGGGAGACAAAGGGAGGAAGGTCAGGAGTTCAAGGCCATCCTTGGCTATATGAAAAACTACTGAAAAATCATCATCATCATCAAAGATTATCTGAGCTACACTAAAAATAATGACTTACTCAGTTAATAAAATCAGACCTATTCAAAACTAAATAAGGTGACAGCTTCTCTTCAAAATTCCTCCTCCTTCCTCTCCATGCACCAGTTATTTTATTTCACTGCCTTCTCTTCTTTTTGCACCCATTCTCTTCTCTCCCACCCCCTAGGATCATGATTATAGTATTCAGTTGCTAAAGCTGAAACGAGTAATCTCATTAACTCATAACTTCCTACGCAGTGGTAATTCAAACCAGTGATGCTCCTCATCAGCTATGTCCCTAATCTCTAAGGACCCGGGGGGGGGGGGAGGACATGCTGACAGCGAAGTATGAATGATTCACTGATCACCACCTTCCGTCATGCTGCTTTTCCTGGGAGAGATGTGTGTCCTTCTCCTATGGAAGAGCTGTGCTCTTCAGCCACCAGAGAGAAGCTGCTGCTGAGAACTCTGAGTGTAACTTTATGGATGGTGTTCGCAGGGTAGTTTCTTCCGCTTTCTATTCAGATCAGCAGTTAAGAAACCGCGGGCAAAAACTGACCAACGAGAGGGGTCCAGATGTCACCTAGCTTTATGAGACAGGAATACATATAGTAGATTGCATGCCCTTGCCTATAGAATGTCCCCAGATGTTTGTGACCATGCAGGCAGAACATACCGCATTCCAGGAACACACAAAGGAAAGTCTATTTCATGTCTTCTTTTAGATCTCTTCATCCTTTGTCTGCAAAGGACTGCATGCCATAGGCTTAGTCCTCAAAGTACATTTCTCTTGGCATCCTGGTCATGCTGTTGGAACAGGGTTGGGGAATATTATTTTCAGTTGTGTGACTTTTGTTTATGCTGCATTTGTTTAACTCTGTGAAGCTGTGTTACTGTGCCTGTCTAAAACGCATGATGGTCCTAATAAAGAGATGAACGGCCAATAGTGAGGCAGGAGCAAGAAAAGGCGGAGCTGGCAGGCAGAGAATATAAACAGAAGGAGAAACGAGAAGAAAGAGGAGCAAGAGAACAGGGAGAGGAGGACATCAGGGACCAGTCACCCAGCTACACAGCAAGCCATGGAGAAAGAAGTAAAGGTATACAAAAATAGAGAAAGATAAAAAAAAGATAAAAAGATAAAAAGCCCAGAGGCAAAAGGTAGTTGGGATAATTTAAGGTAAGAAAAGCTGGCAAGAGACAAGTCACACTAAGGCCAGGCATTCATAAGTAATAATAAGCCTTTGTGTGATTCATTTGGGAGCTGAATGGTGAACCCCTCAAAAAAAGCCAAAAGAGTAAAATATCCTACAACAAAACACATCAGATCATGTCAAATTGCTGCTAACAAAACATTCCATGCCGCAGAGCAGAAGGCTATTTCAGCTGTCAGATTTCTGAACAGTCTCAGCTAAATTACCCTTCCTATTATCTATCTCAGAATTCATGCTTTCTCAGAAACGTCAATACGTCTCTGCCAAATGACTCTCGTTCTTGTTGCAAGGAAAAGTTCTTCGCAAGCCATGAATCCCCGTTATTTTGGAACGTGTGACTGCGGTTTAATTTTAAGCTCTTTCCCATTGATTTCTTTTGTGGCTTCCTTCACTTCCACATACACCCAACGGCAAGGTCTCTGCAAGCTTCATTCTTCCTTCTACAAGTCATGCGTTACCTCCATAGCGTTACAGGTCCCGTCTCTTCTTACGCAAGAAACCTTGTTTTCCTCCCATTGGGCACCCTGCTGCCCATGGTTAAGACTTCAGTTCAGATCTTATATTCCATGAATGATCGATCTTTCAAGACAGAGCTATACCTCCCTACCACTGTTCCTCCAAAATTTTCCATACCTTGATAGTATTTATCACACAACAAGATTTCCTCTGTTACCTGTTTTCTGTTCAATTGTTTTGAGCTGCCTAAGAATTCCATCACAGGAAACAAGATTGCGCTACAATGACCGAGCACTGAGCTTGGGGACTTTGGCTCAATTCCCAGCTCTGCTATTTCTAAAAAGCGAGAATGGCATTTGGAGATTAGAATGTCTAGAGAAGTTGCATGGGTTAGTGTATGTTAAAGTGGCGGGCTTGCATTCAATTACTACTTACGTGTTGTAAGGGCAGGTTATTTTTTTTTTAGAATCCAGCTGTAGAACCATGAACTATTTATGTACTTTGCACCCGCAGCACATATATTTGACAAACCTTTGTGGGACTGCTGCTAAGTAAAACTGATAAACAAGAATATAGAAAGATTATAGGAAGAAAACTTTCTATCTCCAATAGTACGGATACTCCAATATTGGTAATTGCACAGACGTATTCTGAATGACTAAGTGGAGTTTGCAAAATTTTTTTCTTAGCAGTCATAGTAAATAATTTAGGTCTTATGGGTCATAGCTCTCTCACAAGAACTAAACTTTTCTGGCATAGGGTCAGAGCCCCACAGAGTGGCTGGGTCCCAGTAGAACTTCACAAAAACCAATTTGGCTCCTCACATGCCTTGGTTTCCAGCCTATGGAAATAAACATTGCAAATCTCTTCACTCGGTTCTCATTGGCTTGGATGTTCTAGCAGTATTATCTACGGCTCCTGTGTTAGATTTGAAAGTTTTTTTTTTTATATAGTCAAGCTTATCCAGTTTGACTATGGACCTGACCTTTTTCTTCTTAAAAATAAAGACACATACGTTTTCTGCTCTCCAAGTAGCGCACTTTTTTCTAGCACACTTCCCCCTATGTATTAGAAAGCCATTTTTTTTTCCAGCGGTCAAATCATTAAGGGCTTGCGGTGCTTTGGATCTTAAATGTTCCCCAGAAGCTCACATTCCAAGGCTTGGTCCCCGGATACTGTGTCATGAGGAGGGATGGCGCGTACTTCAGGATTCAGGGCTTGCGGGAACGAAGTCACTTGCTAAAAATTGCCTTAAACGGTATTTCGAGACCGCGGCTGCAGGTCTCTCAACATGACGGGAACAGCTTCGCCGCCTCATACGCCCCACTAGGATAGTCAGACTCTCCACAGGCCCAGGGCAACAGGGCCAAGCCAAGAGGGACTGAAACCTCGGGAGCCAAAATAAGCTGCCTCTCATTTGAAGTTGTTTTACGGGGGGTACTTTGTTACTGCAGCGAAAGCTAACTCACCCTGCTGTAAATCATTGCTTCGGCATTAAAGTGGGGACAGTTTATTGTTTCCAGCTGCTGTCCCAACCCTTCCCATCAATGCTTGCAGTGTCGCTCCTCCCGAGTATCATGCCAGCATCGCGTTTGGGCTGTCCATTCAGTTGACTGTATATTTTCCCATTTCTCCACAAACGTCACTCCAATAAGCCGGCGTCGTTTCCCTGTGTGTTTTATTCTCTGGTATTCTAGAAATAATGTGTTTCTGTACTGGGCTAGGAAGGGGCATCAGAGTCTTCTCTGCCAAACGCCTTTGAAGGTTTTACTAACTGAGAAGACCTTACTTGCTCATAAGTGTTTATGATATCCTGTCCGTGAGTGCACTACAAGTCAACAACTGTGCAGAGTTTTATGACTTTGATTAAGGTTTTCTTCTTCCTCCAAGTCTTGGGCATTTTTGTTGTATTGACATTGGACACCGGTGGGTCTGTAATTAACAGTATCCTTTCCTAACAGTCAGTGCTGAGGAACTTACATTGACCCTCCTCACGCCTTTGGGACTCTGGGTCTGTGACTCCTCGCAGACATTTTAGATGATTCTCAGATTTTAACTTGCTCCACGTGTAAATGATGATGACTTCATATTTCTGTTGCTGCCACTGTCTCCTCCCTCTTCTCTTCCTTCCGCTCTTCCACTTCTCCCTACTCCTCTTCTTGCTCCTTTCCTTTAGTCGCACTGCATTTTTTTCATGTGATAGAATGAGGGCTTTGGGGTCCCAGGAAGGACAGAAGAGATGCTTCCAACATGTTACAGACATAAGATGTACGGTAGCTCTTTAAATTTTTACATTTTGACTGACATGCATAATTGTGCACGTCTGTGGTGTACCACAGAAGTTTTGTTTCATTTATTCATTGGGGGCAATGTTCTAATCAGGGTGATTGACATATCACTTTAAATTCACAATGTCTTTATGGTGAATCCATTTAATATCTGTTCTTCTCACTCTCTGGAGTCTCACAGCACACTACTGTTAGCTACACAGGACACCCAGAGTTATTCCTCCTGTCTGACTGTTCCACTATAGTGCTTGACTAAGCTCTCCTCATTCCCATTGTTTTCTCCTCTCCGTAGCCTCCGGGAACAACTCTTTACCTTAATGGGAAGAACTTTTGGAAATTCCACAGATAAGATCATGTGACACTTGCAGTTCTGTGCCTGGTGTATTTTATTTGGTCAGAGCATCCTCTAGGTCTAACTGTTGTTGTATATGAAGAGATTCCCTCTTTCAGGGATTTATAGCATTCCGTTGAATGTATATGACACATTGCTATTATCCATTCCTCTACTGGTGGTAATTAAAGTTGGTTCATGTGCTGTCTAGTGTGAACACAGCTGCAATAAAGGATAAAAGTGTGTATATCTCTGATGCGCTGACTTCATTTCCTTTGGGCAGTGGGATTGCTGAAATATATGATAGTTTTATTAAGCTTCTCTGGAAACCTCTATACTGTTCTCCAGAAGTCAGTGGAAATTCCCATTTTCTACACCAGTTTTTCTTTCTCTGTACTCTTGCAGTCATCCTCCTTTTGTCTTTCGATAGTGGGCACGGAGGCTTCATCTTCTTGTGCTCTACATATTGATGATTAGCATTGGTGGGCATTGTTAGCTTGCTTACTGTTCATTTTTATGTCTTTCTTTAAGGACTGCCCACTGAGGCACACACCTCACTTCTTAAACTGGATGATTTGTGAGGGGCTGCTGTTTTGTCTTCTTTCCTAAATTATTTAAGATATTTTTAAGTTCTGAATGCTAATTCCTTGCCAGACATAGTTTTAGACTATTTCCCATTCTTTCAATTACAGTATTTAGCTTTGCTAGCTGTATTCTTCATGGTGCAGAAGTTTAGTTTCAGGTTATATTGTTTGTTTGTTTGATTTTTCTCTTGCTGCTTGTGCAGTGGTTTCAAAGAAACCTTTGCCAATAGCGAGGTCTTAAAACACTTCCCACATATTTCTGTCTAATAGTTTGATTGCTTCAGGTCTGACATTTGAGCTGATGTTTATAGCTGGTGGAAGACAGCCAGCCTATTTTTATTTATGTGGGCATCCAATTTTCTTGCCAACATTTATTGAAAAATTTGTCCTTTCCTCATTATGTATTCTTACTTTCTTGGTCAAAAATAAGTTGACTATAAATTATTCTATGCCTTTCCTGTTCTTTCCATAGTCTGGGTATCAGTTCTTATACCTGCGTTTTACCAATCTAATTACTACAAATTTGAGGTAAACTTTGAAGTCAGAAAGTATAATGCCTTTAGCTTTCTTCATTTTGCTCAAGATTGGTTAAGGGTTCTCTTATGGCTCTGCACAAAGTTTACACGTTTTTCTATCTCTATAAAGAATAGCATTGATATTTGAGTAGGGGCTGCACTGGATATATAGCTCACTTCAGGTACTACGGCTATTTTGACTATTCTAATCCAGGAACGTAAGTGTGACAGTTAATCTTGACTGTAATTCAATGGGATCTGGAGTCACTTAGGAGACTAACCTCTAAACGTGTATGTGTATATGAGAGTATTTCCAGAGAGGTTTGCCTCAGGTGAGAAGACCCACCCTGAATGTGGGCAGCGCTATCACATAGGCTGAGGTCTCCGACTAAATGGAAAGGAGTGGAACACTAGCAACCATCTCTCTCAACTCCTTGAATATGCATGCAATCAGGGAAGAGGTGATGTAGCCTGGTTTATTCTCCACCTGCTGCACCTCCCCTGCTGTGATGGGCACTTCTCCCTTGGGCTCTGTTGGCATTTTGTCACCATGATGAGAAAGGTAGCCATGATAATGGGTTCTCTTTCCACTTACCGACGTCTCATCTATCTCTTTCATCCATGTTTTCTGTTTTCAAGAACAGAAATCTTTCATCCTACATTATTTTTTTCTTAGCTGCCTTTGTGGCATTTAAATGGAATTCTCTCAATTTCTTGATTTCATTTTTAGATAGGTTATAATTAGTACAGAGGCAAGCTACTTTGTTGAACTTATTTATTATTAGTAATAGATTTTTCACTGACTCTAGCTTTTTCTACAAACATGAATATGTGTTACCTACAAACAGGAACAGTTCAGCTTCCCCCTTCATAATTCAAATATCCTTTATGTTTTTCTTATGCCTAGTTGCTCAGGCTAGGACTATGTTGAGTGAAAGTTAGAACCAATGCCTTGTTCTGAACCTTAATTAAACAGTTCCTGAATGATGTTTGTCAAATACAGCTTTCAGTATACTAAGCTACTTTCCCTCTATATCTAATTTATTGCAGGGATTTTTAATATCATAAAATTATGTTAATGTTAGCAAAAGCTATCTTCTGCATCTGTTTAAAGATTATTAGTTTTCTGGTCTTTAATTTTGTTCCTGTGCTGTGTTATCTAGAGCTCTCATCTCAGTAGCCAAGTACCTCCAGAAACAGTTTAATTTTGCTCATGGTTTCAGAGGTTTTACTCCACGTGAGAGGGAGGGCATGGTGGAGCAGTTCAGAACCTTGATGGACAGGTGACAAAACAGAGCAGCAATAAGAAGGGAGAAGGGCAAGACACACCCAAAGGAAACAGGGAGCTGGGCCCCCAGCTCCCAAATAAATCACACACAGAGGCTTATTCTTTTTATTTAAAAAAAATAAAAACAAACCATCTTTTTTATTTTACATACCAATTCCAGTTCCCACTCCCTCTCCTCCTCCCATCCCCTCCACCTTTCCTTACAACCCACCCCCCACATCCACTCCTCAGAGAGTGTGAGGCACATTGCTTTGAGGAAGGACCAAGGCCTCCCTACTATATCTAGGCTGAACAAGGTATCTATCCAAAGGTAATGGGTTCCAAAAAGCCAGTACAAGCAGTAGGAATAAATCCTGGTCCTACCCTCCCCCAAGTCTGATCTGGCCCATACAACTGTCACCCACATTCAGAGGTCCTAGTTTGATCCTATTCTGCACCCTTCCCTGTCTGGCTGGAGTTGGTGAGCTCTCATTAGCTCAGGTAGACTATTTCAGTCGGTGTCCCCACCATGGTCTTGACCTCTTTGCTCATATTCTCACTCCTCCCACTCTTTGACTGGACTTTGAGAGCTCAGCACAATGCTCTGCTGTGGGTCTCTGCCTCTGTCTCCATCATCTTTCTCTATTTCTGTATACCTATATTTCCCTCTTACTCTATGACTGGCTGGGTGATTGGCCCCTGATGTCCTCCTCTCCTTATTCTCTTGCTCCTCTTTTTTTCTCCCCCCACATTTCTCCTTCTATTTATTCTCTCTGCCTGCCATCCCCACCTATCTTACTCCTGCCTCACTATTGACCATTCAGCTCTTTATTAGGACCATCAGGTGTTTTAGACAGGCACAGAAACACAGTTTCACAGAGTTAAACAAAAGCAGCGTAAACAAAAGTCACACACCTGAAAATAATAGTCCCCAACAGTCACCTGCTTTTCCCAACCTGCCCTACCTACTGTATGTTTCCAAATTTTGAGTCGATCAGAATCCAAACGACTAGATTAGGCATTTGTTAGATCAGAGTATTTATGACAAAATCATCGCTAAAAAACTCCCTCTCATGCTGAGAGACGTGCTCTGAGAATGTGCATGATATCGCTCATTGAGATTCCACTGTGCCCCAGTCAGAATGGCAGTCATGATGACAGCAAATGACCACAAATGCTGGGTAAGATACAGAGAAAAGGGATCCTTGATAAATTTCTGGTGGGAATACAAATTAGTCCAGCTATTATGGAACTCAATATAGAGACTCCTCCAAAAACTGAAATTGGGTCTACTTTATGACCTGGTGATACCATCTCTGACTATAACCAAAAGACTCGATGTCAACATATTACAGAGATCGCTACATATCAGCATGTGCAGTCTAGGTGTCTGTTGCCAATGATGGATAAAGAAAATACAGTACAATAAAATACACACACACACACACACACACACACAATGGTATTTTATTCAGCCATAAAAGGAATGTAGCTAGGTCATTTGTGAAAAAAATGCGTGGAATTGGAGATTATCCTATCAAGTGAATTAAATCAAACTCAAAAAGACAAGTATCACCTTTTTGCTCACTTACAGATCCAAAAGGAGGATAAGAAGATATAAAAATGGAGTCATAATCAAAATGCATTATATACTCACTTAATCACCTCAGTACTGTGCTTCAGAAATTAATTTTTCCATGATATATCACATATGTTGATTCACCTATGTTGAGCCATCTTTGAGCCCTGGCATGAATCCCCATAATCATGATGAATTGTACTTTTAACATGCATTCGAATTTGTTTTGTTTAGATGTTTTATATATATTTATTGGAGCTATTAGCCCACAGTTTTCTCTTGATTCTCGAATTTCTCTCTCTCTCTCTCTCTCTCTCTCTCTCCCTCCCTCCCTCCCTCCCTCTCTCTCTCTCTCCCTCTCTTCCTCTCTCTTTCTCTCCACCTCTCCCTTTCTCTTTCTCTCCACCTCTCCCTCTTTCCTTGTTGCTTGTTGCTGCCATTTCATTTTTGGTTTTGGCATTGGGATACCACTGATCTCAGAAGATGAGTTTAGAAAGATTATCTTCCCCTTCAATTTAAAAAAATAATAAACTGAGAAGAGTTATGAATTGTCATTTGAAATGGTCCAGAGAATTCACCAGGAGCCAGTGTGTCCTGTTTTTGTTTGTTTTATCTAAAGGAGACTTTTTATGGCAGAGTTTTGTCACTTTCACATGGCTATGACAAAAACACCTGGAAAACCAACTTACAGTTGGAAATATTTATCTTTGGCATATCATGTCCGAAATGGCCAGGCTGTGTGTGTGGTAGCAGGCACATGTTGAGAGGTCCTTTACATCATGGTGGGACACGAACCATAAAGAGGCCAGAAGTAGAGGCTGTTATAACCTTCAAATTCTTGTCCCTCTTGGCCAGCTGCTATGAACTAGGCCACCTCATGAAAGATCTATTACCTCCCAGACTGCTCAGAACCTGGGGTATTTCAGATTGCAACTGTCACAAACAAATCCCCAGCTACCACTCTGCTCAGATTCTCTATGTAGCCATGACTTTATTCTGGTAATTTGTATGTGCCCAGGAAATGATGAGTTGATGTTATCCAATTTGTTGGCCTATAGCTTTTCACATTAATCAGTCATAATCCTTTGCATTTTCATACTGTTGGCTAGAATACATCCATTTTTTGTCTCTTGCTTTATTAATCTCTTTCTTTTTTCTTAGTCTAGCTAAAGGATTGTCCATTTGTCTATCTTTTCAAAAAACCAAACTCTCCATTTATTTATCTTTTGTACATTTCTTTCTTTGCATTTTAATCCTATGCCATTTTATGTCTGTTAGCTTTTTATCCAATTTAGGGAATTCCCTTCTATTCCTTAAATGTAAGGTTGCTTACATCATGAATGAACCCTGCCCCAAACTTCTGCCCCTTTGATCTACAAGCCCTTTTGATGGCGTCCTAGCTCTCTCGGTTTCCCATGACATAAATGTCTCTGTTGCAAATGTCTTTTGATGATAATTTGCTATCCCTTTCTTATCTCTTAACTGGCCTCTCTCCATCTTTTTCTTCCATCTGGTCCTTCACTGTACAGTGGCCAAATATAGCCACGTGTGAATAGGATCATGTCACTCCTCTCTTAAAAGAATTAAAGGAAAACTAAAAATCATGGCTTTTGCATTGTTCTTCGGATAAAGTTTTTCTTTAAATGTTATCTCCTTCAGGGGCTTACTCAATTTATCTTCTTTTTCGCCTGTCCATTTTAGTCTCAGCCTTACACGGATCACAACCACGTTGGTGTTTCATTCCCTCAAGCCGTCCACACTCTCTTCTGCTTCCCTGCACCCTTTCTCTCACACAGGACAGGCTGTTTCAAGCCACTAGCACCAAGTCCTTGGAGCTGTTGTCTTCTCCGTGGCTTCATGACTTTCACTATATTTTCCATAAAGATAGTTCTTGCTTTTTTAAATTAGAAAGGGATTTATGGCATATTTGTATTTATTTCTTCCCCATGAGGACATGCGTCAAGTATATATCTTATTTGTAGCTGTCAGGAGTAGCCAAGATGTATCCTTTATCAGAAAGATGAATCAAGCTGATGAGTGACCCACGATCAAAGCTGGCATTTTCAGCCCATTTTTATTTATTTTTTATGCTTCTTGGTTTACATAATTTTGAGTCTTTCTTCGCTCAAAAGTCTTTTCTTCAAAACTGAAGAAAAAGTTCTCAGACAAACTGTAGTGACTTCCCATCCCTAACACTCTCCTATAGCCTATATCATTATATTACTATGAGAAATGTCCCAAAGAGGCTACTCATTAAATCATCTTCCTTTATGAAGCAGTTTCAATAATAGCGATAACATTTTAAAAACCAATTGTGCAGTTATGTATATGCAGAATGCAAGTAATCAGATTTATATTTTATATGCGTAGGGTTAAGCACTCAAATAAATCAGACAGTAAATCCCAGATGTGGCCTTAAAGCCGTCAGGAAATCCTATTATAGGTGAGTCGTGCTGCATTTATTCTCCAATGGATAGAATTAGGAAAGAGGAATGATGAGTAATTATCCCTCTAAAACTTCAAGCTATAGTTCAGAGATTAGAGTACTTGTCTTACAGTGTTGAGAGGATTAATTAAAATAATCCTGGAGCTGCCTGGATAACACGGGTACACAAAAGGCATCAAGTAAATAGAAGCTATTATTTTTATCACATTATTGTGGTTATCATCATCCCCTTAAAGCCAAATGTGAACACCACCATATGTGTATGGAGCTACTAATCAAAGAGCTATGGGTGGCTTCCTGAGATGGTCATTTTTTTTGGTGCTACTGCCACAGTTTTGCAGCTCTGAAATGATTGTCCTTGTTTCCAAATGCATGAAGTCCTGGTCCTCTCATGAGGTTTTCAGAATCCTTTAGAAACTACAGGCAAAACACACGAAGACAGAAGATGAAATCCAGAAATGTCCGTGCATACTGAATTAGTACTTGGTACCAATAGATGGAAATGGAAACAATGGCAGGCTGGGTTTCATTATCAGATTTGCAGAGTGGCTCTTGTGATAACGTTTGCTATGGGTGGTGATCCAATGATGTTATGTTTTAAAGACCTATAAATCAATAAATCAGTAATATTGTTTGCAAACAAATGTGTGTATATATATATACATACATACACATATGTATACATTCTTTCCTTATTAGTCCTGCACTTAACAACGCCAGTAATATCTGAGCCAACGTTTGCTAAGCATTTCATATGCATTATCTTAAACAAACATGCAAAAATGTTCACCACAACATTGTTGATAGTATCAGATTCTTCGTAATAATGTAAAATCCATCCTCTAGGAGGGACTCTTCATGGGTGCACGATACTGTTCCCAGAGGACCTGGTTATTAAGTGAAAATCTCAGTGCCAAGCATGACAAATCTCTCCACAAGATAGATTGATGCAGGAGGTCTCCCCCCCCCCATGCATCCAAAATCATGCAAATGATTGTCATTCCTTTCAGTTTCCCATCATGACTAGATGGTAGGTTCCTAAACCCGAACACACTACATATTCGACTTGTAGGACGCAGACAAATCAATCTGGAACTCACCAGGAAATTTCTCCTTACCCGCTTGATTTCACGATGCCAAAAGATGCTACTCAGGCTGTTGTAAGAGAAAAGACATCCATGTTCTTACCCGGTGTTGAATGCTGCATATTTCAGCTCCAACCTCTCAGGCAAGATGTGCCTGCCTGCTTGCACAATAGTTGCACGACTGGTGTGTGGGTAACCAGCCGCATTCTTATCTGATTTGAGGCCAGGTCCACAAGAGAGAATTCATGCTTGGTAATATTAAACATGGCTGGAGGAGGTACAGGCAATAGGGTAACCTTTTACTGTTGTTTTGTCAAAAGATTATGTTGTCATACTTTCTTCTAAAATAAATATGTTTATACACAAAGACTTGGGCTGCTCTCCACCTTGGTCCAAGAAGCTTTGTGGAGTGGGCAGTGGTTAATGCAGAGACTCAGAACTGGTCAGGCCGCTTAAGAATACTTGATGGGAAACTTGGTTTTCTTTAGAAGGTGTGTGGCCATTGGCAGGCTGCTCAGGCTGCTGTGGATGAACCCACACCCTTGTACATTCAGAAAACGCTACTTGGACTCTGTGTTCTATTTAAAAAGAAGCGAAAGAAGAGGATAAGAAGTTGAAAGAAAGGGTCGGGGGGAAGTTTGGAGGGAAGGTCTGGGAGGGTACATATGATCAAATGCATTTTATACATGTATGAAAATCTGAAATAGAAATAAAGGTAATATGCTTAAAATCTATCAACTGCTTAATGGTTGTTTTAATTGTAATAGATTACAACATAATTTAAGTTATGATTATGAAGACCTGACCTATACTCATATGTTACTCAAGGTAACTGAAGAGTGTACAGAATGGTAACTATGATTTTCTCTCAACTAATCAAAACAACAGAAGGAAACAGAGTAAGTTACCCAGACATCCAGAATAGGCTTATTTCAACAGATTGGTGGGGTTATAGATATTTTAAAGCATTATCCTTTTCTTATATTCCTGGGCTTTATATTAGATTTGATTAATTACCTCCGCAATCAGACAAAAAGAAAAAGCCTGAAAACATCTAACCAAATCAAATTTCCCCTTTACGAGGCATCCCCACATAAAACCCGTGTCACCAACCTGTCCTGAACTAGACACTGGGCTCATAGACACAGCTATAAACTTATAGAAGATATTTTCCTTTTATTGAAAATAGATTCTTTTCTCATACAATATATCCTGATTATGGATTCCCCTCCCTTTATACCTCCCACTTTCTCCCCATTCCCCTCCCCTCCAGGGCCACTCCCTTCAGTCTCTCATTAGAAAATAAACTTCTAAGAGTTAACAACCAAGCACGACAAAATAAAATATAATAAGATGAAGCAAAAGTTATCATATCAAATTCAGATATGGCAAACCAACGGGAGGAAAAGAGCCTCAAGAGCAGGCACAAGAGTCAGAGACCCACTTGTTCTCACAGTCAGGAGTTTTGTAAAAATACTAAGCTAATAGCAATAATATACATTCAGAGGACCTGCTACAGTCATGGTTAGGACCTGTGCTTGCTGCTCAGTCTCTGTGAGTTCAGGTGTGCCTTGCTTAGTTGATTCAGAGAGCCTTGTTATCCTGGCGTCCTCAATCTCCTCTGGCTCTTACAATCATGCCACTTTCTCTTCCACAGGATTCCCTGAGCTCTGAGGAGAGAGATTTGATAGAGACCTCCAGTTTAGACTCTCGTTCTCTCTCTCTCTCACCATATAATGTCTGGCTGTGAGTCTCTGTATCTGCTTCCATATGAAAGAAGTTTCTCCAATGATGACCAGACAAGGCATGAATCTATGTCTAAAACAGAATATCAAAAATCATTTTATTGACTTTTTTAGACCAGTAGTTTTTGGTTTTACCCTGGATTTCCGGGATATTTAGTTTCAGTTCTTGATTTTCCAAGCAAAGTTGATTATGGGTTCCACCTTAGATCAAATGAGACAATGGTTGGTCACTCCCACACATTCTGTGCCACCATTGCCTGAGCATATGTTTGCAGGCAGGACAGATTGTAAACCAAAGGTTTTTATGGCTGGCTTTGTGTCCATGTTTAATTTTCCGTAGCCTGAAGAGTACTGTCCTCCACCAAGGAGACTAGAACATAAGAGTGAAGGCACCAACTCAACTTCTCCATGTTTCAATAAGTTGTGTGGGTGTTGTCCTTGGCAATGGAGTCTTGCTGTAAGTTTTCAGAGAGCAACCAATAATCTTAGCAACAACCTGGTTTGTTTGGGGGTTTCCATGGGACCCCATTGGCCAGCAGCTCACTTGATTGCACCCTGGTGCCACCACTGGAAGTCTTGTCTGGCTACAAGAAATGGCCAATTGGGACTCTGTATCCCTCATCACCAGCAGTCTTCATTAAGATCACCTTCATAAATTCCAGGAAGTTTCTGTCCACACCATCCCCAAATGCCCCTCCCCCAGTTCCAGCCATCTATCCCTGCACTCTCTCTTCCTCCACCTCATTCCTTCCCATCTGATCCCCTTCTCCATTCCCCACCCACCTGAAGTCTGCCCATAAAATCTCTTCTCTTCCCCCCCTCCCAGAGAGATGCTTGTATCCCCCTAGCACTGCCTATTTACCTCTCTGTGAAGAGTGTAGCTTGGTTATCATTTACTTAATGACTAATATCCCCTTATAAGTGAATATATACCACATTTGTCTTTCTGATCTAGGTTTACTGACTCAGGATTTTTTTTTTCCTAGTTCCATCTATTTGTTTACAAATTTCATGATGCCATTTTTTATTCATCTATTTATTTTTCATCCCAGCTGCAGCCTCCAACCCATCCTCCCCTCCAAGCCCCTTATCTCCTTACCCCTGCTGCTCCCACTCCCAATCTGTCTCTATCCAGGAAGACTAGCACACTTGTATTAAGGCTGGGAGAGGCGACCCAGTATGAGGAGTAGGGTTCCAAACGCCAGTGTAAGAGTCAGAGACAGCCCCTGTTCCCGCTGTTAGGAGTCCCACAAAGGACCAAGTTACCAAACTGTAACATAGAAGCAGAGTGCCTAGGTCAGTCCCATTTAGGATCCCTGGTTGTCTGTTCAGTCTCTGCTTGCCCCTGTGAGCCCATGTTAGTTGATTATGTGAGCCTTCCCGGGGTGTCCTCGACACCTCTGGCTCTTACACTCCTTTATCCTCCTTCATAGGGTTCCCTAACTCTGCCTAATGTTTGGCTGTAGTTCTCTGCATCTGCCTCTATCAGATGCTGGATGATGCTTCTCTAATGACAATTGGGCCAGACACCAATCTGGCCACAGGAGATGGTCAGTTCAGGTTGCTTATCCACTATTGCTAGGAGTCTAAGCTGCCCCCCATAGACTCCTGGGAGATTCCCCTGCTCTAGACTTCTGTCCAACCCTGAAAGGCCCCCCAACCAGTCCCCCTCAGCACTCTTCCCCTCTGTACCCCCAATCTGATCATTCATGTTCCCATCCTCTCCTGCCCTGAGTCCACTCATGAAATCTCTTTGATTTCCCCTTCCCAGGGAGATCTGGGTGTCCCCCCATGAACCCGCCTTGTTACCTAGTCCCTCCAGGTCAGTGGGTTGTAGCCTAGTTATCTTTTATTCACTAATACAGCTAATATTCACTGCTGAGTGAATACAACCATGTTTGTCTTTCTTGGTCTGGGTTACCTCACTTGGGACGATTTTTTTTTCTAGTTTCATCCATTTGCCTTCAGCTTTCCTGGTGTTTTTAACAGCTGGGTAGTACTCCATTGTATAAATGTACCACATTTTCTTTATCCATTCCTTGGTTAAATGATATCTATGTTGTTTCCAGGTTCTGGCTATTACGAATAAACATAGTTGAGCAAGTGTCCTTGTGGTATGATTGAGCATTCTTTGCGTATATAGCCAAAAGCAATATATCTGAGTCTTGTAGATTGATTCTGTTTTCTGAGAAACTGCCACACAGACTTCCAAAGTTTCTGTACAAGTTTGCATTCTCACCAGCAATGAAGGAGTGTTCCCCTTGCTCCACATCCTCTCCAGCATAAGATGTCGCTTATATTTTTGACATCCTGATAGGTAGAAGATTGAATCTCAGAATTACTTTGATTTGCATTTTCCTGATAGGTAAAAATGTTGAACATCTCTGTAAGTATTTCTCAGACATTTCAACAACAACAGAAAACCTGCAAACTCATGGACACTGAACAATTCTACTGAGTTACCACTGGGTCAAGGAATAAAGAAAGAAAGAAATTAAAGCCCTTCATAGAAGTCAATGAAAATGAATGCACAACTTATTCAAATTTTTGGGATACAATGGATGTGGTGCTAAGAGGAAGCCTCATAGCTCTAAGTGCCTCCATGAAGAATTTGGAGAGATCGTATACTAACAACTTAACAGAACACCTGAAAATTCTAGAAAAAAAAAAAGAAGCAGACACACATGAGAAGAGTAGGTGGCAGGAAATAATCAAACTTAGGGTTGGGATCAATAAAGTAGAAACAAAGAGAACAATACAAAGAATCAATGAAACAAAGGCTTGATTCTTCAAGAAAAACCGACAGAGAAACCCTTATCCAAAGTCACCAAAAGGCAGAGAGAGAGAGAGAAAATATCCAAATCAACAAAATCAGACATAACAAAAGACTCCAAAGAAATATAGAGAATCATTAGGTCAAAAGACTTTACTTTACAAAATTGGAAAATCAAAAAGAAATGGACAAATTTCTTGATAGATACTACTTACCTCAGTTAAATCAAGATCGGATAAATGTTTGAATAGAGACCAATAACCCCTAAGGAAATAGAAGTGGTCATTGAAAGTCTCTTAACCAAGGAAAGCCCAAGGCTAGATGGCTTTAGTGAAGAATTCTACCAGACTGTCAAAGAAAAACTAATACCAATACTCCTCAAATTATTCCACAAAATAGAAATAATGAGCATTGCCAAAGTCTTTCTATGAGGCTACTCACCCTGATACCCGAACCACATAAAAACCTAATAAAGAAAGAGATTTACAGACCAATTTCACTCATGAAAATTGATGCATAAATACTCAATAAAATACTGCACAAAGAAGCCAAGAACACATCAAAAAGATCATAAAGCATGATCAGGTAAGTAGGCTTCATCCCAGAGATGCAGGGATGGTTCAACCTGTGAAAATCAATCCAAGAAATACACTATGTAAACAAATTGAAAGAAAAAAAAAAACAACATGATCACCTTATCAGATGCTGTAAAAGCCTTTGGATCCAACAACTCTTCATCACTATCATTTTCTTTTAAGTTGAATAATATTCCATTGTGTAAATTTACCACATTGTTTTTATCCATTCTTCTGTTGAGGGACATCTAGTTTGTTTCTAGTTTCTGGCTATTATGAATAAAGTCACAATGAACATGGTTGTACAAGTGCCCTTGTGGTTGGATGGATCATCCTTTGGGTATACCAAAGATTGGTATAACTGGGTCTTGAGGTACATCAATTCCCAACTTTCTGAGAAACCTCCATATTGATACTTCTCTGTTTAGATATGTTCCCCATTTTTAATTGGAATATTTGGTTTTCGATATCTAGTTTGAGTTCTTTATATATTTTGGATATTAGGCTTCTATCAGATGGGGAGTTGATTAAAAAAGCCTTTTCCCATTTTGTAGGCTGCTGCTTTGTCTGAATGATAGTGTTCTTTGCCTTACAGAAGCTTTCCAGTTCTATGAGGTTTATTGTTGATCTTACTGCCCGCACTATTAAGTTTCTATTCAGAAAGATTTTTCCCATGCAATGATTTTAAGGCTAGTCCCGTCCCCACTTTTCTTCTCTCAGGCTCAATGTATCTAGTTTTATGTTGAGGTCTTTGATCCACTGGAGTTGAGTCTTGTGCAGGACTATAAGTATGGCTCTATTTGCATTCTTCTACATGCAGATATCCAGTTTGACGAGCACTGTTTGTTGAAGATGCTGTCTTTTACCCAGTTTGTATTGCTGGCTTCTTTATCAAAAATTAGGTGTCCACAGGTGTGTTGATTTATGTCTTGACCTTCAATTCAATTTCATTGGTCAGTGTGTCTGGCTCTATGACAATGTCTTGAAGTTTTTATTACTATAACTCTAAAGTGCATCTTAAAATGGGGAATGGTGGAATATTTAGCAGTTCTTTTGTTGTCCAGGATTGTTTTAGCCATGCTATGTATTTTGTTTTTCCATTTGAAGTTAAGAATTGTTCTTTCAAGATCTGCAAAGAATTGTGTTAGAATTTTGATGGTGATTGCACTGAATCTTTTGCTACCAATATAGAGACATATTGCCCTGGCTGCTGTTGATTGTGTTTTTACACTGGCATCATAGCACCCTGGGTTAGGGTAATAAAATGTCTTTTGGCTGATTTTTGGGCTTGTCTTTGCCATGTGGGTGTTTTATGCCTAGGTTTCTCTTTTCACTTTGGATTTTTGGAGTGTGATATGTGTGAATTGCCTGTTTTCTTGTCCGGTTCAGCTGGTGTGTTCATAGGGAATGCTTGCTGGTGTTAGAGACCAGGTAACCGGGATGAGTTAGGGAAAGGAAGTTTGGAAGAGGTCTTTGTGATCTATTGAGGATGGGGTTAGAGAGGAAAGGGGGATCACTGCTGGTTTCCTGCTACAGAGCTGGAGGTGAGACCTGGAGAACTGAATTTCAGGAACCATAGGAGAGGTGCGGATCTATCTTCAGCTTCTTTGCTGCCCTGAGTGGAACTTCCCTTGGTTTAGCACAGGGTGCCTGCTGGAATTGGGGTCTGGTACAAAGCAACAAGTAGGAAGAAGGGTGGTTAGGAAGGTAAGAATGGTCTGTGGGGTCCAAAGCAGTGAGAGAAAGCTGCAACTGGTGTTCTATTGGATGAGACTGGGGGATTGGATCTGGGGGAACAGAGAGAGAAGAAAAATATTTGTAGGCAGCCTATCTGGTTTTCTGGAATTTTCTTTTTGTATATTATTATCTTTGTCCTTGCCATTCACAATTCATTCTTTAAAATCCAGCTTGAATAATCTATCCCAAGAAACCTTCCTAGTATGTAAAAAAATTAAGTTTTTCCTTAGGAAAGGTTATTGCTCCTGAGGTTTACTTCTAAGAAACCATTCTTTATTCCCTCTCACTCTATAGTTTTAAAATTAGGAATTCCCAGCCATCCCTATCTTCTACCAACTTTCTAGTACAATACATAGTACTAGGCATATTTCATAGGCTTATGATAGAATGAGAACAGATATGAGGTATGATAGCTATGACATACATACACATGCACATATAATAAGGATGGTGGATGAGGCGATAGGAAGTGTAGATGGATAGACCATATGCCTAACAATTTTATATGATGTAACTCAAATTCAGTCTTCAGTGCAGGCAGAAAATTTGAGGTAATAGTGATATACAGGGCACCTAAATGTCTAATAGTTCTTGGTGAGATAATATTGCTGTCAAGTTGGGTGAGATTAGAAAAAAATAAGTCATAAATTTCTTCTGTTTTAAAATATTAGAATTTAAAAAAAACCCACTGAGATAGAATATATCCACCAAGGTCTTTGGATGGGTGAGTTTTAATTAAAGGTCTCATCTTGAAAGCTGGCATTTGGGGTTGGCATTGCAGCTTCTGCACGAAGTTTTTCGGTTTTCAGACTTTCTGAGAGGGTTCGAACAGTGGCCCATCTTGAAATAACTTCAGACCACCCCTCTGAAAGGCAAGCACCTGCATCTTGATGGCGTGCTTCCCAGCATCTGAATACCATTTTTCATCAAACCTCTAAAAAAGTTTTCACTCCGCTCTAATTTTTAGCGCCGCATCTAATAGACCTGGATTAAACTGCAGGGAGGATGGGAGCATAAATCTCATTCCTTTCATTCCTTGTCATATGAGGAGTTGTAGTCTTTCCAGCTGTAATAACCTCTGGACTTCAACAAAATTGAAAACCTTTAAATAGCCTTTCACAACCTTTCAGTGGAGTAATGAAGTTATAAGTGCACACTGGGGATTTTTTTCCCCTTCAGAAAAATCTAAGCAGCAGTAGATATTAAAATCTAATGTTTACTTCAACTCTTTTACAACCTAATGGGTTTTTCTGACAGTGTAATTTTTAAAAGGTTGGGTTTCATTTATTAATACAGCGTGGTCATGCTGGAAAGCTTTCTTCTTTAAGGACTCTGGTGGGAGTCTTATGGCTGAAGCTTGGTTGAAAGCCAAGAGGGATCAGCAGGGGCAGGGAAAAGAGAAACCCGCAAAACTCAGGCAAGCCGGAGCCAAGCAGGTTGTTTTGTGCTTAGAAAATGGGGGGGGGGGAACATCCTCTCTTTATGGCTCAAACACTACATGAGGTTGAAACACAAAAGCAGGCTGTGGAGCCCCTGGGAGCCCATAATTCTGTGCTTCTGAGCCACTTGAGGTTATACAGTTGCTCACCAACGGAAAGGGCTGCCTAGGAATCCAGCTGTTCGCTCGGTTGGTGGGCACCAAATGCTCTACCTGGAGCTGCTGTATCCAGGGCCTAGGAGGAGCTGCAGGGCGAGCAACAGGCGAACCAGGACTACAGTACAGAGAGGATGTGAGTTGACAAGATTCTATTCGTTATACTGTACCTGCTGCTTTTGAAACCAGTGTGCAGAGAGCCATTATGGGGTCCAACTGAGTGAAATAAAAAAAAAAACAAAAACAAATGCCTCTTCTTGCATGCACAAGGTCTCTGCGGTTAGTGGAGATTTGCAAGTTGCACAAGGTCTCTGCAGTTAGCGGAGATTTGCAAGTTAAGTGGACTAGAGTTGGGGGGGGCGAAATTTACTTCCTTTGACTCTGATGTAGTTAAGTGATGATTGGAATGAATATATATATATATGTATATATGTATTCCAACATGCTGCTTTAAATTATAAAATAAAGCTGTCACTTGAGTACATAATTGAAAACAATATTGGAAAGTAAAGGAGCTTTTGATGGCCATAAAGGATGGAGAGAGTGTTATGTTATTCATCTCCATATTTCACAAATAGAGCACCCTGTCCTCTTGTGTCTATACGTAGCTCCAAAATTGGAGTCTCATCCTAATAGATAAAGCAATTTCAGAAAGTGTAGAGCAGTTATCAAATTATCCCTTTAACAGTTTTATAATAGAATCAGGACTCCTCGCCGCTATTTGAAGCATGTTTATAATTCTTATAGGTAACTCTCAAGAGTCACATAAGAAAACTAAAGCCAACATCTCCCAGAGTTCTAACTGCAGGGGAGGAGGTGGTATTTAGGATACAACCTTCAGCACATTTTACTTAAGTTTATATTAAGAAGGGTTTTGTTTTTAGATATCTTCTTTTAGCATATAATGATTAAACAGTACTCCCTTGGTTACTTTGTTATAAAGTCTTAATATGGGTTTCAAACAATTGCTATTAAAAAGCTTTTTCTGCTCAGTGGGCTCTGATTTGAAGGACTCTCTTAGACTCTGACTTTTCAAAGGTCTTCAGTGTTTCCAGCAACTCCATCGAAGGAACCGTGAAGTTGGCCTGAAAAGAAGTTCAGCACCTTTTCTTCCTTTCAGTGTCTCATTCCCATCTGCAGCAGGTTCTTGTCACCTAGCAACTGGTTTGTACTCCTCATCATCCATCCTCTGCCCTCCATCTGCCTCTAGGTACAGAAATGTCAGTGTGTCCCAACACCTCCAGCATTAGTGCCTGTAGTTCCTGGAAGCGGCTGCTACCATGCCGGCCCCATTGTCATGGACCCCGTGATCTCTCTTCTCTCCTACTCATATTATCCCTTGACACTCAAGTGATTGGTTGATCTCGTTTGTTCATTTGTTCACTCATTTATTTCATCAATCACTCAATAAATGTTTATTGCATGCTCACTATGTGGTGGACACTAGAGATATGGAATAAAGTTGCATCTTACCTCACTCAGGGAAGTTTTCCTCTGTTGGGAAGTACAAATCGTAAATCAAAAATTTGTGCAGCCATCATCGCCTGCTGTACTGAAAGTACATACAAATTATAATGGCAATAAAACAGGAAGCTCCTAGGCCTTTTGGAAACGCTCAGGGAAATTGGCACTTCTCTCTAAAATAATGCTATATGTCACTTCCAGGGGGAAATGTCAATTTGCCCCCATAGATAATATGCCAAAGTCTCAATTGAATGAGTTCAATCAAACCACCTCCACGCAGTCTACCCTGCCCCCTAGCCTCTCCACAGAATCCTTCACATCACAGACTCCGTGCCCACGTCTCGCACTGATGCTCTTCCTGCTTTCTTCATTAGACTTTCTTTTCCACTTCCATCTGATTTGGAGTGCTAGTGACCCTTCAGGACCCGTCTCTCCTGTCCACACCTCCTCACATCTCAGCTAGCAGTGGTACCTCCTTGCTCTGACTTTCTAAGCCAGCTGCCACAGTGCTTCCCATTTTGCTGAACTGTTACAAGTCCCGCATCCCTATGAAGACTGTTGCATGTAGGAGAAATAATTTTTTATGTGCCTCCAATACATGGTGAAGACTTACACATACCATGGACCCCTTTTTTGTTGTTTGCTTGTTTGCCGTGAATGAATAATTTCGCTCGTGTCCAACTTTTCATTATTCACAAAAAGCTGTGTCACTCAGTAACAGGACATGCCACTTGGTAATACATTTTTGCATAATTGCTATGTAGGTATGTGCAGGTGTATACATTAGCTCCATCCAGGGAGGCTCACAAGCAGGTAGCATCCTTGAACTAACCTAATATTTAGCAAATACAACGTGGGCAACTGCTGCAGTGAGATTCTGCAGGAATAAATGAGCAACCAGCAGTGGGAAAGGTCTCCATGATGCCTACTTTCTCGAACTCACAGTCTTTGATGAAGGAGTGATGGGCGGGGGGTGACAGGAGTAGAGGAAACAGCAAGGACAGAGACAGGTAGACACAAACAAGCATGTCAAAATTGAAGACCAGGAAAAACCATCAGACTGTGTAGACGGGAATGAAAAGCACAGTTGGTGAGGTGCATGGATAAGGTAAGAGTCAGATTATATCACAGACTTTGAGCCTGGTTCTGCAGGCTCTGAGCACTGAGGGCTTAAAGTGGGCAGACAGCGCACGTGAATGCGTATTGAGAATGCTCACTGAGCAAAATAGAGGAGGTAATCAGGGAGGGGAAAACAGGAGCTAAGAAAATTAAAAACTGACCACTGCAGTCCTAGAGGGAGACGGTGGATGGGCTATGCTAGAATAATGTGGGTGGAACTGGATGGAATGAACGATGTAGGTGAGAGACTGGAGATCACATGATGTGGACACACAAAACCTATGAGGTGCTTCGGAACACACAAGGGGTCTGGAATCCGGCACCCTTGATTCAAGTTCTGGATCTTTCTTGCTGGGTGAATTGAACTGAGTAATTTCTTATCCCTAAGATGGTTATTATATTTAAGTCACAGAAACTACCCCGTGCTCTGCATGTTCACGCCCCCCCCCCGCCCGACACTCACACTGGACTCTTAATGCCCCATGTGATGATATCAGGAAGTGGGGATTCTGAGAGATCACCAGATCATAGGAATGGAGCCTTGCTCCATTAGCACAATTAACGTCTTTCTAAATGGGACTGCAGGGAGTTCTTGTCCCTGATGTCATGTGAGCGTATAACAAAATGGCACTCTGTGAATTAGCAAGTGGTCCCTTATGAGAGTCTGTACCTCTTAGAACCTTGCTCTTTAACTTCCCAGACCCTGGGGTTGTGAGGATTAAGATCCTGAATATTATAAGTCATTTTGCACATGATATTTTGTTGATATCCTGCACACAGTAGCATATGCAGGGAAAAGTTGCGTGCCAATAGGAGAATACAGCAGGATGCTCACCGAAGATGCTCAGAAACCACCGCTGCTTATTCCAAAGCACACTTTCCCATGGAGACTATCCTAATCTTCAGAAAAATCATACTCTGATATGGCCTTTTATTGGAAGCCTCTCCAGGGGTGCCTGTCAGGTCCATTCTACCCGATGTCTACCTGTTTGTGAAGGTCAAGCCCTCTGTCAGATGGGCTGACAAGAGAGGAAGAAACCGGGATAAGAAACGTAGAGAAATGGAAAGGGGAAAGCATGTGCCCAGCAGGTACAGACCATTTATCATACAGAGGCTTTCTTCAATTTGATCATAAATTTATATAAGAATAAGATATGTTTCACAGGAAGCTGAAATGTACAAGGTTGAAAGTTTCCAGAAACTGGGGAAGAAAAATGTCCCCACACTGCAGCTGGTTTACGACCTGACTCAGATAGAACGTATGTTTACAGCAGAGGAAGGATTTCCAGCTCTTGGTTATTGTTCCTCTAGCAAAGCCTTCATCTCATTGAAATTTTTCAATGTTAAGTTTCAGCTAATTAATTCAAGCCCCGTGGCAAAATAGTAATATAGTAAAATGACCCAGGTGACCACAGTCATCTCTTCTCCAGTGATAAACTGAGGCTTCCTTTTGTGGCCAAAGCCTCTGGACTCTTTGTTACTCTTCACCTGCTCTGTTTAGTGTGACTTCGGATGTCTCTGTTTTCAAGGAAATTGATCAGACGTCTATCCGTCCATAATAATACAGTTCAGTGTTCAAGTTCAGGAACGCGGACGGCCCAGAATCAGAGTGTTTCACCAAAATCGGGTGGATATGTAACCCAAGCTGGTTCAGTCTCCCTCAGCACCTTTACCAATGAGGAAAAAGCAATCCCATTTTTATGGCATTGTGAGAGGAAAAGGCAGCATGGCTGCATGAAGGGCTTCCAACCCGAGACAGAAGCTCCTGGCGGAGCAGAAGTCGAGGTGGCAAGACAATGTCTGGTTTGTGTTCCTAAAGCAACTAAATGTACCAGTTTTTCCCTTTCCTTGAATGACATGAACCAACCCGATTTCTTACTTTGGTTTTAAATCTCTTTGCGCTTCTTTGCATTGGCTTTTAATCATAATAACAGCCCTTGTACCGCTTTGGCATTCAGTGATACCTAAACGTTTATTTGCTGACAAAAATATTTGCCCAGAAACGTCTAGAAAAATCTTTCTGGCATTATACCTACAGCAGCTTCATTTCATAGCTTCCTGGGAAATGTCAATTTGACAATCTTTCAAATAACAAAGATTTTCCCCAATATGAGCTATACACATTTATAGAAGAATACTCATTACTGTATAGAACAAAATCTCTCCTCTGGGTAGTGTTTATTCTAATGAGTGAAGTCAGTGGCCAAACAGAAATCTCAGTGGAGGGCAAGGACTTCTGAAGACAAAGGACGGGGTGCGGACACAGAAAGGAGAGGTTCACCGCGTATGCACGGAAGATATTATCCTCAAGAAATAGGACTAATCTCAAACTCGGAACCAAGGTTCCAGCTGTGTAAAGATTAGAAACTCCCAGACATCTCAGCAAGTACCCTGTATTCAAAGGATATTCATTCTTGAAAGCCTAGTTCAGAAGCCAGCTCAGGCAAAGACTCTCTGATGTTTTCATCAGACAATCCAACCCACATTACTTTACCCTCCTTGTATTACTGACTCTTTTTTACCCTGGATGTTAGCTATGCATGCATAAGTCTTTCTAGCTTATTAGAATCATCCTGAGGACTAACTTTTTACCACCTACAATATGAAGGTAGACAGTTATTCCCTAAATGA
The DNA here is from genome assembly GCA_004026605.1 of Ondatra zibethicus. NCBI lineage: Eukaryota > Metazoa > Chordata > Mammalia > Rodentia > Cricetidae > Ondatra > Ondatra zibethicus. The sequence goes on along the minus strand of PVIU01000061.1, from coordinate 122,169 downwards.
GATAATAAAGAAATGAGCAAAGGAACACGGAGAAATAGTGGCATCTTGCTCTACCTGGAGCTCCCATGAGACAGATATTAATGTTATGAGCCTTGAAATGCCTCAGAAACTGCTACAAGTCCCGAGTGATGAGGACTCTTCTTACAGAGGGCTGCAACTCAAAGAGGAAGTCCTCCCTAAACATTTCCCAGCTTGTCTAGCCTTTCTTTCTGTCCACCGAGCATTCTGAGTTGTTCTGTCTGTCCACCGAGCATGCTGAGTTGTTCTGATGGTGCGGCTCCGAAGCCACAGGGACTTTCTTCAAAGATGCAGCGTGGTGAGAAGTCTGAGCAAGCTTTGATGGGTTCAGTGGTGGAGAGGTGGAGGTAGCTGCTGTACTGGTTTCTTTGTAAAGTTGGTATTCAATGAAGCTGACAAGCTTGACACCTTCATTAACAGCATTTGACAGTAAGCAACACTGACTGTCTTACGGTTAAATAGAGAAGAAAAACATTGCAATTTTGGTACATTTTAATCAGACTCCGGTGGCAGTCTATGTCAGATGCGCTCTTGTTATTTCCTCTGCTGTTCCTCCCACCCCCAACATGCTCCTCCTGCAAGAGTTTCTGGGAATAGTCCTCTTCTAGCACCTTCTTCTTCATAGTAACCAAGAGAAGTTCAAGAAGAGCAGAGTGACTGCAAACTATAGAGTCATTGGGATAGATGTGCTGCGAGCCTTCTCGCATGCTACCTGCCACTCACAGCACCTGGCGACAGTTGCTAGCCTTCCTCCGGGGTATCCTCACAGTGCTCCAGCATGCTCACAGCCAGGGAGAGATGCCCTATTGCAGTACATATTGCCGCCCTAGAACTACTCCTGCCTTCATATATTTTCCTGCAGCTAAAACACCTTTGCCCTTAACTAAGAACATATCCCCAAGTAATCCAAAAAAACCAAATCTGAAGAAGTAGAACAGGAAATGAATGATGAGACAGTTGAATGTAGATTCAGATAGCTTCTTGAGATCATGTATTTTTGAACTAGTGTGAATATACATTTTTCAAACACTTAAGGGATTAAAAATTAATCCCTATATTTATATTTGTTCATGACAGGGATGTGCTTAATAAAAAGCCACTTTAGTTATTTTTCTAGTGTGGTGATAAAAACACTGTGACTAATGTAGGTTTTAGAAGGAAGTGTTTATTGGCGCTTACAGTTCTAGAGGGCTAAGAGTCTGTCATGTCATGGAGGGGAACATGGCGAGAGGCCCTGGATCAGCAACTGACATCCACAAATAGGAAGCTTACATACTGAGATTCAAACACAAGGCAGAGAGACACTCAGAATGATGGAGTCTTTTGAAACTTCAGAGGCCACCCCCAGGGACACACCTCCGCCAACACCACACCTCCTAATCCTTCCCAGACAGTTCTACCAACTGGGGACCAAGGGGTCAAACATATGAGTCTGTGACGGGCATACTTATTCCAACCATTTTGACAATTTCCCTTGGGAATGTCTCTATTGCGTACATTTCATTTCTTTGCCTGTGCTTTGAGTAACTGATCTCTTTAGGCACTTTGTAGGGGTGAGCGTACATACACAGTGGTTAACAAATGGCCCCTAAACGGACACTGCACAGTCAATGAACGCTGAGAGCTAATTTTTAAAGTTCTCCAATAAGATTTTGCAAGAAAGTTTTGAGCTTATTCTTCCTGTATTATTCCTTAGGAAGCTGATGTTTTTCTCAAGCAGACACAACCTTTGACACGGAGCTCATCTATCTGAGCTACCTAGCAGGCTCAGGATAGGTAATAATGAATCCATCGTCTGGTAGAACTGAGCTGTCTCCTCTCTTTCCCGACACACAGTGTCAGAGGGTTGATGCCAACATATCCACAATGACACAGCTGGGTTTGCTTTACTGGCGTGTAGGATATTTTTAAGAATGTCCATGCCAAAAGGATAATGATTGGCTTCCGTCAAGGAAAGGTATGCTTCTCTGAGACACGAATGTCATGTTCAAATCAGATACAGGGAAAGCAAAAGTCTGTGTGAAATCTCTTTCCGCCCTTGTGAGTCTCTCTCACAGCTTCTGAACACTCCCCAAAGGACCAGCACTAAGCCTCTCTTCATTAGAACCCAGACTTCAATTTCAGTTTTAATTAGAATAGATGACTAGCATGCTTTCCATTCTCAGCTGTTTCTGCGTGAAGCTGAACTGCGACTAGAAGCATGTCCCATGTTTTCATGGAAAGATTAAGGTCTTATTCCACAAAAACTTACTGCTATCCACAAAAGTCAGTTTATAGCCTCCCATACTAATTTCTGTGGGTGGATTGCTTTGGGAAGAGAGTGCTGTTCTTTCATTTATCTAGGAGCAAATTCAGGCAGAGAACTTGGTTTTAAATTTTTACAGGTGTATAGCTTTACTATTAAACATCGTGAGGAGCCCTGGACTTTCCCTCAGCCTCTCAAGTCATTTAGAATGCTGAGTATCGTGACAATGTATACAAAGTAAAGGGAATGCCTGGGATTGGATGATACAGAGTATTTCGTAACCCAGACTGACTCTATGTTACCCAAATGATCATTTTATGTCAACATAATCAGCATCAATCATGGCCATATAATCAAGGGCCTGAACTTCTGGTACTTCTGGGTTTTAAGGCAATTGCATTTGATCAGTCACTCACCCAATCAACGATTCTCCACCAAGCTTCTAGTCTGTCCCAGAAAGTGTTCAGAGCGGAAGGAAGCAGGGTTAGCAGCGAATGAGACTGACGAATCTTGATTGCACACAGCTTACAACTTCTCCACGGCTGCGGAATAGAAGTGGAAAAGGCACCGTTATCTATACTTTCTGGATTGAAAGAACCTGGGATCAAAGAAACTGTGCACTTTGTCCAGCAACGTCACATAGCTGATGAGTGGCCCAGCAGTAAATCACAAAACTAAGGTATTAGATGGCAGTAAAGAATAAAAATAAAAAAGCTGAGAAATAAATGGCTTAAATGGTTTTCTTTACTCCACCCTCCACCCCCAATATTGACACCATAAGACAAATCTACCTGAAGCTCTCTCTCCTCATCAACTGTTGGGAGGGCTTCAAATGAAAAAGAATATTAAAACCAAATGTAGCCATTCTTTGTCTCATGCTTCAGTACACTTGATACCAGAGGCTTTTTCCCTTAAATTGACAATATCTTAGTCTTTTCCTTGTTGCTATAAAAGTTGTGTGTGGCATTTCAGAGCCTACTGGAAAAATAATGACTGACAAAGCCTCATATTCTTATGACTTATAGACAAATATTATCATTCTTTCTCAATATGCATGTATTAAATTGTTTAATACAACCAAACTATGATGCTAGTCTCAAAGCACCTGCATTCCACATTATTAAATGCAGATCCCAGGGAGGATTTTACTCATTATGTAACATTGCATCGTGGGAAGATACTGTCACCTATTGAACCCCTCTCCTTTCAGTAGGTGTTTTAGATGTTTTCATTTTGACCTTACTAAAAAAAAAAAAAAAACAAAAAAAAAAAAACTAGTACTAACATCTTAGCAGAATGATGTTTACTCCTCCATGTGTGGCCCTAGAATGAACTCATAGCCATGGAAATGCTTGAGTCTAAACACGGGTACATTTAAAACCCCACAATGTCTCAGTCGGCAATTTCTGCTACCAGGATCGGAGGGTGACAGCTCTCCAGCTTCTGTCTAAGGTCTGACCACATAATGAGCAAAGGAAAATATCAGCGCACGGCTGACATTTTGAAATCTCATGTGTTTGATATTTTTCAGTATAATTGCACTCTTAGAACCTATCTGTTTGGGGGTTCTTTTCTTTTTTTGGAAGGAAACGTTTCATTGTAAAGCTCACACATATGGAGAAAACTATATAAATTATAATTGATACATTTTAAACACTACCATTTGATGTGACCTCGACCTAAGAACAGAATATTAGAGACCACCTCTCCTCCTGCAATCCTGCAATGAGCCCCCTTGACTCCCCATCAACTATCTTTACCCCTTAAAAAAATACATATTTTCGAATTTGTTTTCTACAGAGTAATTTTGCCTACTTTCAAAGTTTATGTACATACGTAAAATCACACAATAAATGACCTTTGGTGTTCGCTTTTTTTCACTCAACAGATTTGTTCACATCTTTGCACACGGTGGAAATCTGTTCATTTTCATTGTTTTCTTTTGTTACTGTTAGAGTTTGTTGAAGAAAAATTATGCAATGTTTATGAAAGCCTGGTAAGGAAGAGCTCATTCAGGCTATAACAATAGGCTCAGAGACAGCTATAATGGGACTTTTCCAGGGAGGCGGAATATCAGTCTCGATTTTGAATTCAACATAGACAATTAGAGATTTACAGCCAACGAAGTGGTAGAGATTGCACGTAAACTGATCCTGCAGGGTTTTTGTTACAGATCAGACCCAGGGTGGAGGGTGGTATGGGTAAGAGGCTTGGTTAGATATCCAGGTTGACCAGATGTTAGGGAAGAGGTCCTTTAAGGCATTTAGTGGGGCTCTTGCTAAATCTGGATTCTATGAGGAAGCATACAGCTGGACTAGGAAAGGTAAGGATCATTGACCCTTGTCAATTCTTCCATGATTTACCCACCATTTTTATATGTGTCTATCGACCCGTGACAGACATTTGGTGTGTGTTAAATGGTGCTTTTGGGCAGTCCTCTTGCTGTTTTATCGGCGTCCATGTGTGTGACTTTTGTCTCTATGTACCTGCCAGTGGGGTTGCTAGGTGTGCACATGTTCAGGTTCAGGACACGCAGCCAGTCTTCGGCAGAGGTCGTGCCTTTCTCTGATCCCTTGAGTGATAAGAGGAAACTCATTTGCTCCAGCCTTACATGTGGAGGTGATGTGGGAGTCTCCTCTGTGTGCTGTGATTACCATTAATGGATAAAGAAACTGCCTTGGCCTGTTGATAGGGCAGAACTTAGGTAGGCAGGGAGGACTAGACTGAATGCTGGGAGAAAGAAGGGCAGAGTCAGGAAGATGCCATGGATCTGCCACTGGAGATAGATGTGATGAAACTTTGCTGGTAAGCCACGACCTCGTGGTGATACACAGATTAATGGAGAGGGGTTAAATTAATATGTAAGAGTTAGCCAACAAGTAGCCCAAATTTCTCTTCTTTTGTCTTTGCCGTCTGTATAGACACTATGCATTGTATAATCATTAAAGGGTTAATTTCCATTTTCATGGTAAGTACTAGTTTGGATCACATTACTATATTGTTGACCATTGTTTATTGTGTTTATATAGGGTCTCTCTGAGGCTGCTCTTCTCTCAAGTGCCAACACTTAAAAATTTTTAAATGAATTTAAATACTTTCTATTGAATAATTCTCTCATGTTATATGTCTACAGTTTTGAGACTTATAGAGTAAGTTCCTAATTGTCATTATTTTATAATATTAACTACTGGAGTTCATATTTTCATGTGACTTTTTAAGAGCTGACATATTTCTGGTGAAATTTCTTATCATCATTTATTAAAATTAAATTCATCATGGGCCCACAGGGATGGACCAGCAGTTAAGAGCACTTGCTGCTCTTCGAGAAGACCAGGTTTCTATTTTCTATACCCACATGGTTGCTCACAACCATTTGTAACTTTAATTCCAGGGCATCCGACCCCCTCTTCTGACCTCAGCAGTAGCAGGCACACCTGTGCACATATATAAATGCAAGCAAAACACTCAAATACATAAAAATAAGTACATCTTTGGAATTTTTAATGCATTAATCAGATTAATCTTAAAACCTGTGGTCTCATAGTCCCAGTGTGTAGATCGACTGCTGGTCATTTCTGCTATTGGCAATTGTCTTGGGTTTTCCTCCTTCAGTGTTGGAATTGCTGGTGAATATGCTGAATACTGGATGTTACACAAGAAAAATTACAGGGCTCTGAGTAGCTCCCTTCTGAGGAGACTCATGCTTCTTCTGCTTTGTGGAGTAAAAGTTAAATATTTTGTCTAATCACAGCTTAGTGCTGATCTCAAATCAGGTATCAGTCTTGGTGAAGCTCAGACTGTTTCTGGCTATCTTTATCCTAGATGGCAATTCTCAGAAGTTCCATAAATAGCCACAGTCTCCATGTGGCTTTCTTCTTTGTGGACACTGAACTGTAGCACTTATTATTTTTAGCTTTCTCAGTATTGCAAAATTACAAAAATTCTGCATCAGATTTAAGCCTCTTAGATACTGCATTCTGTTTAGGCATATTGGCCTCTGGGATCTCTTGTGATATTCCCCATTGCCTCCCTTGTCCTCGTGAACTTCATGAAGGAATTCAGATAAGAATACAATGTGAAAGACAGAATTTATTAAGGAGCAGAGTGGAACACCCTCAGGGGATAAGAGAGGACAACGGCCAATGGGTCTGTTGTGCCAATATACATTTTTAGGGATGCTTTATACTATTTTGTAAGATTTATTTTGGTTTGTGCATCTGAACATTTTGACTGCATGTATGTATGTGTGACACATGCCGCTTGGTACCAGCAGAGGCCACAAGGCAGCATCAGATGCCCTGCGACTGGAGTTAAATGTAGTTATAACCAACATCTGGGCTCTGGGAACTAAATCCAAGTCCTCCACAAAAAGAGGGGCTGCTCTTAACTACTGAGGAATCTCTCTGGCCCTGCCTTATACTGTTTTTCCAAGTCTCTCAAGCAGCCAGCCTAAGTGGTATTTTCTTCTCCAAGTGATTGACAGGCCCATTTGTATTAACTCTTAAGAGAGTGAACAATTGTATGTGTTCGTTCCTCACTAGAAGCCCACCAGCTTGATGGTAGTCGTATGAACCATATTCTGTATAGTAGGAATTAGAATATTGAGTCTTCACCCAGGGCCGGATTCCGTTCTTTTAACTAGTAACCAATGTCTCATGGAATCAGTTCCTAGTTTTATAAATTGGTGATTAAAAGAGTGTGGTCACTAAGAGAAACATACATAGATACTCCCAGGGAAGGGGAAATAGACAAGATCTCCTGAGAAAATTGGGAGTAAGGGGGCAGGCAGAGAGACAAGGCATAAGGGGAGAAGGGTACAGGGAGGCGAACTAGAGGGACCAGGATAGTCGACATGGCGGAAGGACAGAGACGAAGAACAGGAAAGAGATATCTTGATTGAGGGAGCCATTATGGGGCGAGTAAGAAACCTAGCACTAGAGAAATTCCCAGGAATCCACAAAAATGACCCCAGCTAAGACCCCAAGCAATAGTGGAGAGGGTGCCTGAACTGGCCTTCCCCTGTAATCAGATTGATGACTACCTTAGTTGTCATCATAGAACCTTCATCCAGCAACTGATGGAAGCAGAGGCAGAGATCCACAGTGGAGCACAGGGCTGAGCCCCCAAAGTCCAGTTGAAGAGTGGGAGGAGTGAGAATGTGAGCCAAGAGGAGTGGGTGGGGAATGGGAGGGAGTGGGAGGGGGAAGGTGGAGGAAGCAGGAGGTGGGGAGGGAGTGGGAAATGGATTTGGCATGTAAAAATGAGAAAAGATAGTTTAAAAACAACATTGAAACTCCTTTAGGGTAGAACAATGACATTTTGTAACTTTCATATTCCATGTTTATTAAAAGCATAGTACAGAGTAGATGGCCTATAAACCCTTTTTATATAATTTTATATAATTATATAAAATATAATTTTTAAATAATAAATTATAATAAATGTTTTTATTTATAAATGGTTATTTATAAATGACAAATGGTTTTAAATAATAAATGTGAAAGTCAAGTTCAAAGAAAAAAGAGAGTGGGGTCAAGTCTCAATGTCGTTTAATCCTCCTAATATCTGACAAGCTCTGTAACAAGCCTAGCACCCATGGGACCATTTCCTGAAAATCGGTGCAACCACCTCTTCAGTCACACAGAAAGCAGCCATGAAATGTTTCTATAAAGAGAAGGACAGCAAAGGTTTATTAGGCGTAAGTTTGTATCCAACTCTGTCTTTGCATTGTGAAGGCAACCATGGATAACTCATAGATAAATGCAAGAGACTATCGTCTTAATAAAACTTTATTCACAAAGACAGTGTCCATGAAATTTGGCTATAGACTTGTAGTTTTCAGATCCCACACAAGAAAGATGCCTATTGTTGGAAAAATTAATTGGGTTACTTGACCCCAATATACACTAAGTGATGCTATGGTTACTCTGTATCTTCGTACACTAAGTGATGCTATGGTTACGCTATATCTTCCCATTGTGAGTTGATTGCAACTTCTACAGAATATTTTTTTGTAGTCTTTGCTTGATCCTTTGAACCTGGGCAGTGTTTGAATAAAAATGGAAGCTGAGGAAGACCATAAGACTTCTTACAGCCAAGCTATACTTGAACCCACATTTTATTGGTCAGCTATGAACAAAGAGAAGTTGAGAAATGCAATAACTTATTGTAAAAGTTCCCTGCAAATTAATGAGAATTGATGGGCATGTTGACAGTTCTTACCTAATATGGACTGGCAAGTTTAAAACGGAGCCATTATTCAAATCGCAGTTGGCAGATTGTTCCTCCCAAAGATCTCCACTATCCTCAGCAAGAACTGTATTATTTCTTGGACCCAGTGTAAAATTAAAGGCTGAGTTCTCTAACGAAAGGTGTGTGGGGGTGGGAGGAGCTTGGTGCCTCACGGCTGCCATCTGAGCTCTCAGGGGGACAGATATAAGATCAGAGGCTTAAGGTCACCCTCAACTATACAGAAAACTTTGAAGCATCCTGGTCTCCATGAGATCCTGTCTTAACTAAAAAATAAGAAAGCAAAACAAACAAACAAAACTTCTAACAAAATGTTTTGTCTCCTTTCTATACTCTCTCTACACCTGTATGGTCTTCATTCCCTTTGCTATTATACTTCATATTGCATGCATTATGGAGATGCCCATAATAAAAGGGCACAATTCACAGGCATCCTAGTGAAATCCATCACACGATGTATAGTCTGCACTCTTGACAATCCCAACATCTGTATCAGAGCTGCCCCAACCAACCATTATTCCCAGAGTAGCAGGCCTGTGGTCAAGATCTCCTCCGAGGCAGAGCAATCTGTCTGCGAGTTCCCAGGGTAAGCTCTGTTGTCCTCAGAATTCACACAGAAAACAGAAATTCAACAATAAGATAATTAAGAAATTCAAGATGCTGACCACGGAGAAGTGAATGTCTTGAGAGTGGAATTCTCCTTGGAGCGGCTCTGCCTTCCTTTCAGTCTGGTCCCTTCCTGGATGGGGGAAGCCTAGAAACCCCCACTTCCAGGTGTGTAGGAAGGGTGAGAGCCTAGGGATTTGACTGGAATGGAGGTCTGACCATGCCCTGTTTTTGTTTCTGACTTGTATCAACCGGAACCTCTCTGCATGACCAGGTCCTATTTTCCTTCCCAGTTCTTTTCTACTGAAAAGAAATTACATCAGACTTGTGCAAAAAATTACAGAAATATTGGTCTTCAGTAAGACAATCCTAAGCTGTGGCTTCTCTAAATTTTTACAGGGTAAGGAAAAATTAATGAAAGCACTTTAACACTGAATCCTCAGTCTACCTTTTTATGCAACATTCATTGCCATTTTAAAGGTTGTAAGGCAGTTTTAAAATTTAACCACCCATTATTTATTCTGTACTACTAATACCCTGAAGGCCATATGGAGTGAGGAAAGTTCTCTGACTGAACCTTCCATTCTGCTTCTAAATGTGTTAGTTTTACAGTGGCCAGCCAAAGGCCGACCTTCCACGAACCTTCGTTTCATAGCTGTAAAGTGGCTTTGATGCCATCTACTTCACATTGTTGCAAGCGATGGGAGAAAATTTTCCAACGTGATCGCTAAGCTTTGAAATCTATGAGATGATAGGGAAAATGAACTGTAAACAAATATTTCAGTATCGGAGAGCAAATGCTGAGAGCCCCAGGGGCAAGAAGGTTTCATGTGTGGGTTTTGAGAACGGTAATGGCGGCATTGTCCGAGCTTCTCATCTGGGATGAAGACATTTGTGAGTGTATTTCCTGGCTCTCCTGGGTCTGCTGGCTCTGAAAGTGAACTCTTCTATGGTGGGAGACAAGACTGGCATAATTTAAATGTCCAGCTAGTCAATGGCTTGGGAATTTGCAATGTTTCCATTATCTGTGAAATGCCAGCAAGCAAAGCTGATGACGCACCTGCCCACAATCCTGAGATCAGGAAACGCGAGTCATTTCTGGGTATTGCCTTTCGTCCTGCCTCTCAGCCAGCGTTAGTTACATGCTATCTGCTCGATTGGGATGAGGAAGCATTCACATAAAACCAACATTCGTCTGCAAATTTTCCAGTTGAAGGAAAGACTGACCCTGAACACTGCCATCTCCATTGTGGATGATGATTGGACATCAGTGAGTCACACAGTCTGGGTCAGCTTGAAATTGTTTTATTATGAAATTGAAATATAGTAAGGAAGCGATGTTATTTTTGTATTCCTAAGGAAGGCAGGTTGCTGGGTAGCTGTGCTCTCGTGCTGAAAAGTCATCCTCAAAAGAAGAAAATATTACAGGATCTGAACTCTGAAAACAAATAGACAACAAGGCAGTCTCATCCCGGACTCCCAAAGGGAAGCACTTGCTGTAAAAATGAGTCTGCAATGACCAGTAATTTTAAATGATTAAATCTATCAACTTTGTCTGATGAGCTTGATGAAGTTATACTAAATTTATAATGTAAAATCCCTTCTCGTTTTGTTTGTTTGTTTGGTGGTACTGGGGACCACACTCAGGTGTCACACATGCTGGGCAAGTTGCTCTACCACTAGGCTGTATCTCCAGCCCTGAGTTTTATTTATCTAACTATTCTTAGCGGGTTTATGTATAAAGATATAGAAATCTGCTGAGTGCCATAACATTCTAGCAGAGTACTGGAATTTCATTTACATTTAGAAGATTGAAAAGGGTAACACTTGTCAATTATTTAGTGGCTCACAGGACCCACTGTACACTTGAATATGCCGATATAAAAAAATACGTTTTTTTATGGTGTATTTTAGATGTTTGCCTTTTATTTCCCCTAGGAATGTTTTCAAAGACCTCGGACTGCTTAGATAATAGATCAGCCACTGAATTTAAAATATATGTGTCAAGGTGATATTTATAATTGCCAGAAATTCATTTCTAAGGCTTAACTATTTGTAATGGTCACCAAATCAAACTGTCATGTCCTCAGTAGTTCCAAATACTACATAACTACTGTATTGTAGTTATGGAGATCAGAAGACTAAAAGTAGGTTTCCTTGAAGACTCTTGAGGACCAGTGGGGAAACTCTTCTCCCACCTCATCCAGTTCTGGCACTATCTGTATTGTTTGGCTAGTTTGTGTATCTGTATAGTTTGGCTTCATTGTCAAAGTCAGTAATGCAGCAACTTTACCCCTCTCTGATCTCCAGTCTCTCTCTGATAATAACCCTGACAACAACCCTAGATAACTCAGACGTTGCCTAGAAAAGTTCCTCCCCACACAGGACCCATAGCTTAACCACATCTATCAAAGCTCTTTCCCATGAAGGCAGCATACAGCCGGGTTTCAGGGATTAGAAAAGGTTCACCTTTGGGAGATGTTACTCTGCCCTCCGTAATGACTCTCATCACAAATCTTTTTCACACTTCATATGTTGGCTTTATATATCTGCCTATACAGAAATTCAAGTCTCTTCCATGGATTTAATACATAAATAATTCTCTTTCTTGTTGCCAAATATCCCTGCAATTACTTGTTTTTAGTCTCTCGTTGCATTCACAGTCATGTGACTATATAACCTACTTGTCATGACCACCATCAAAACATCTTTCTTTCTACCAATCTTAGCATATTAATCTGCTTCTAGATAGCCCCCTTCTGCACCCTGCCCCAGTCTGGAGTATGGAGAGTCTATACAAGCCAAGTGGCCATTATCAGAAGAGAAGAGACAGACAGCCACATGAAGAGACAAACATAATGAGAAGGCACCATGTGACAATAAGGGCTGAGACTAGAGTGATCCAGATGCAAGCCAAAGAAGCTAATGATTGACAGCTAGCGTGAGAGCCTACAATAAGTAAGAGAGGAGTCCGAGTTCCAGGCAGAACAAGCCCCTGCTGATACCTTGAATCTGAACCTCTAATTTCCACAATGTGAAGAGATTATTTTTGTTGCTTTAAGTTAGTATGATAGGTTACTAAGGCAGACCGAGGAACTAAAGCATCATTTAGATTTCAAAAGTGATATCAAGTCCTGTCTTTTCACTTAGCGGGATATAATTGGCCACTAATTCTTTCTAAATTTTGTTGCCTAAGTATCACAGAAGTATTTATCTCAGGCCTAGACAGGTTATTGATATCATCAATTTACTCAAAGTTTCTCTAATCTCGTTGACACTTTTCAATCCAGATTTCACTGTTACAACAATCTCCAAACACACAAAACTGGTCTTCTCTGATGCAATCCTATGTTGTCTTTGAGATAAAATGTAAACATTTTAGATAAATGCAAGGTTTCTCATGACCTCACTTCTGTCCACCTAGAGGGACTTCCTACTACTTTATTTCTACCTTGAACTGTGTAGCTCCATCATTTATTCTAACCCCATCACACCCCTGTTGTGTCTGCCTCTGTGTGTTTCGTTCATTGCTTTTGCCATAGGAACGTCCCTCCTGCACATATGTCAGATGACTCTGACTTCATCTTCGACTCTCTCCAAGACTGTCTCCTTGGAGACATCATTCCTCATCCTGCCTAGAGCCTTGAGTCTTCTTTCTCCATGGCCTCCCCTTTTGCTGTGTCCTCCATAATAGGTTGCTGAAGGACTGCACCACGAGATGCTGTGGTCAGTCTGGAAATGTGAAGCCTTGCAGGGGACCAGCCTTGTTTTTAACTTTGTACCTTGACACCTATCACAAAGACAACCAGAAAGGGACCTTAGTAATTACCTGCTAATAATATATATTTTAACTAATAATATATATAGAACACTAAAGAATTGTTGGGGAAACTTAATACAGTAGGTTTTGGCTTTAATGGGATTGAGGATGTCAGTATCGGTCATCACTTTCATTCATTCATTTACCAAGCATGCATTGTGCACACGGGATGAATCAGAAGACTCTGCTTAACACGGAACACATGAAGGTGGAGAAGGCATGCTACTGCCTACACAGAGCTCACAGTCGCAGTCTCAAGCAATAATTGTCATTGTCGTTGTGTGTATGTATATGATCAACAGCCAGTGGATAACCCAGTGGTGGTGGAAGAGGTGGAAAGAAGAATTTAACCTTCACAGCCATCCTGCCACGACTATATCCAACCTGCAAATGGACAAAACTGCACCCCAAAGAATTAAGTAGCCATTCCTAGCTACCCTCTCTAAAAGAAAATGAGAAAGCGTTAATTTGAAACTAAAAGGCACAGATCTTAGCACACCTCCACTCGGTTTTCTTTCCTCCATGTGTCTCTCACACATTCTAGCCACCGGGACTCTGGGAAGTAGGCAGCTTTCTCTGAGTGTGACAAAACACAGTAAGATTTTCAAATGAAAATGGAAGGGAGGGTTGTTCCGCTCAAGGGTCCAGTGTTCTATGGTCATGTGACTCTGCTGCCTTGGACTAACATGGTAGGGGAGGCCTGTTATTCTCACGGCAGTCGAGAAATGAAGAGAGATGGTAGAAGGTCAGGATTCCATATCCTCTTCAAGAGCATGTCCCTGGCCCCACTGTGCCAAATGTTCCATTACATCTCAACAGTGTCACGGGTCAGGGACCGAACCTTTAACCTGCTTTGCAGCAACTGAACGCATACTTCCTCTCTTTGATGATCTGCGCATCGGGTAGCATAAGGATGGACGAAGATGGGTTAATAATTCAAGCACTAGCTCACCATTTCAGAGAAGAATCACTGTTCCCAGCCTTTTGCCAGCTGCACCCTGTCCTCTGACTGTAATTACTCGTGCTTTTTTCTTCCACATGCCTCCCTCCCTCAGTCCTGTGCTCTCCCAAGTCAATGAGGATAACTATCTGGCCCCTGTTGTCCCATTATGGAGTCAGGAATCACCTTGAGTGGCTCGGTTAGGAGGAGGGTGTCTATACTTTTAACGCTCCCACTACCCCTGCTATGCCCACACATTGCCAAGGACACCTCCAAAAGGCTGGCATTATCTCCCACTTGTGTTAAGAAGAAATCTCCTTTGCTCATTAAATTGGACAAATACGTTCAGAGTTTGTATGGGACAATTTATGCACATGAACCTACTTCTTCGATGGGTGTTGTATGAAATCTGAATACAGATCAGGTAGTCCACATGAACAGTGCTTAGCACACATATCCAGAAAACAGTGGCTCTTGAAGTTTAAATTTTAGTCAGAGACAGATAACAAACAATAAACATAATAAATAAGGAAATTACATGCTGCCCTAGAAATTAATAAGTTGTGTAGAACAAATCTAAAAGGAATATTTGGGAAGAATAAATATGAAATGTGAGGAGAAGCTTTCAGAGAGATTGCCCAATTAGTAACCGGTAGAGAACAATCTCATTTCGCCGCACCACGATGCTACAATTAATACAGATTATAAAGCCATTACGGATTAATGGGAATGTATGATGGCTTTTAAATTGCAATCATGTTTCTAGCATACATATTCAGAATTGCTTGGGAGTTTACATTCATAGGTAGTTTTCTAAAAACAATCCAACAAATTTGTTTTTAATTTTGGATTTTGGCCTGCCTTTAAGTCTCTCCATCGCTAAGCGTAGAAAGCTTAAGTGTTTACTGAAAGCTGTGTGGGGCGCATCATTGAGCCTGGTCTGCATTTCAGCCAGGCGGTGAGCTGTAGGTGGGTTCTCAAACCAGGCAGAGGCCTAAAATGATAATAGTGTTTTAAAGGCCAGTAAATTTGAGTATTCAACTCAGAAACAATTTATATACACTATTTGTCTTCCTAAAATTTTTTAAATTAAATTCTTAATTGCATTTATATTGGGAGGCACCTGGTGCCCAAGTCAAGGAGCATAAGGGGGGGGAGGGTCAGAGGATAATTTGTATGCATCAATTCTCTCCTTCCACTACATGGGAAGGAAATATAAAACTCGGGTCAAGTGGTGCCGCAGGTGGGGCAGGGCCATCACGTGGACCCACAGGAGCTGTTTCCTAAAGTTGTTATGTTATGGCTTTTCCCAAGAACACCAACATTTAGCCATGACAGAGCACCAAAGATGAACCAAAACTAGTCTAAATCTGGCATGGAGAACCACCAAGTTTTGGGCTGATACGATAGTGGAGCACAAGCAAGGGTTATTTACAGAAGCACCAGGAAGTCCACTCCTGCGTAGGGGAGGGATCCCCAAAACTCCCTCTATAGAGCTCCTGCTCTGACCTACAGACAACTCAGCCAAAGAACCACCCACGCCAGCCACTGCTCACTGCTGATGTCACCTGGGAAAGGAGACCTTTCAAACTTTCATGAGCTCCATGAGCCCTGTGGGCCTCGCTCTTCCTTCCAGGACAACCGCTGTACCTCCCCCCAAATACATCTAAAAGGAAAACACTTACTTAATCTGATAATGTGTGGCTTACATGTGGTAGACTCTATTCTGTGCCCTGCTACGCCTATGGGTGGCATCTGGCATTTTATTTTAATTTTTAAGATTTCAAGAGGTGTAATAACTATCATTTCCTTTAATAATCTAAGCTCCTCTACCAACTGTCAAGGACTGTTAGCACTGCGCTTTGTATTGGGTCAAACTAAAGCACGAAACTAATACTAAATCACAGTGTTCCCACATCGAGTATTTGTTTACATTGCTGACCTACAATTATACCCTGTCTGTGATTAAATACGCCTCCTTTAAACCTCTTCCAAGTTACAAGATTTTTTCATTTATCCCAGCTAGAACATCTTCTTCAGAACTCTCTCTCTCTCTGATATGCTTCCCACCAGTCCCATGAGAAAGGATAAAGCAGATCAGGAGTTTGAGTGGCATCTCACTGCTGTCCCAGGGAGCCAGTCTTCTTGCTGTCACTGAGTTTTGGCTTCCCCGATGTCTCCAACGCTCTCCAGGATTTATTTTGCTGACAGGAAGACTTAGGGCAAGTAGCCCTTCACAAATTTTGCCCCTTTAATTATCTATATCAGAACTCTGGCTTTATACCCTTATTTCCCTGCAACCAAATATTTGCCGCAACAGCCAATGTACTTTCTTCTGAGCAGTATTTTCACCAGCTGAATAACTGCATCTCTGCTTCCACTAAAACTCCACTGAATTTTGTCGGGATTGGCCCAGACTGTTGCCTATATGGGGAAAGAAGGGTATCTTTGAGAAGACTGGAGTTCCTTTCTTAGGGAGCTGGGGTCTAGGGACTCTATGGCCCTGAGTGTGTGGCTTCCAGGTTCTTATGAATTAGAAGGAAATTCACAGGCCACAGAGGGTGAGCATTAAAAAGAAGTTTATCATAGCAAAAGATGGAGGTGGGGGACACAGAGCTAGTGAACAGCTAGAAGGGGTTCCCGAGAAAAATAGAGTACCCCCTTCTCTAGTTTTTCACTTCTATTAACTGGTCTTGCAGCCATATAGCTGATTTAGCATCAGGTCCCCAAACCAAGCATCATGGATTCAGCAGGAGGTGGGGGAGGGAGAACTCTGTTTTGGAGTGGTAATGCTGTTCTGACAAAGTTCCATGGAAGCCTGCTGTATCTTTTCTCAATCATACAACATGTTGCAACTCTATGCCTTATGTGAAAGTACCAGAACAGACAGCTCTCCTGAGGAGCGTTTTTCTGTCTACGTGATTGACAGGATCCATTTGGATCTTAAGGGAAGGGACAACCACGTATCTTTGTTCTTTACCAGAAAGCCTCCTTTATTGGAGTGCCCAGTCTTTTGGCTTTTCTGAGCCGCGCTGGAAGGATTGTCTTGAACTACACATTAAATCAGAGACGTCCGGACCATGACCTGCTGGCTGAGAGACACACATGTGTTTACTGAGTGATGTCATACCCAACCTGTGGGCTGCGAGTTGGACACCTCTATTTCAAATCTTCCTGGTAGTTCAGAAAATCACACCTCCACCTCAGATCAGACAGACAATTCAGGTCCCCCCCCAACTTCCCCTCCCACCCACCCACCTTTTGTTTTTAAACCAAAACCTATTTAATGAAAAAGATTACAGAAGAAAAACAAAAATAAAAATCACAAAAAAAACTCTATAAAAATAGCCAGACTTTACCAAGAGAAAATAGGTCCTGCTTAATGGCAGTCAGTCCTTCCCCTTCCTTTAAAATCTGTGTTTGGAGCTGAGAGGGTGGCTCAGTTGGTACAGGGCTTGCACTGTAAACACAAAGACCTGATTTTGGATTCACCCATGTAGTTACACCTAGCACTTGTAATCCTGGCGGAGGCAACAGTATCCCTGGTCTTTGGGACAGTTAGTATTGCTGAATCTGTGAGTTCTAAGTTCAGTGAGTAAGCCCCATCATGATAAAGAAGGTGGGTAGCAACAGAGAAAGACACCTGATATTGACCTCTGACCTTCACATACCTATAGGTACCTCCACCCAGGTGTGCACAAAGATGCGTGCATGCATACAACACACACACACACACACAAAGTATGTTGTAGAACAGAGCAGGTGATACTAGAAGCAAATTTCGAGGGAGGGACCCATCCTCAACTACCTTAAGCCTGCTAATCTGTAACTAGCTGCTAACCACTCTGCTTTATCTTGAACTTTCTGCTTACTTCATGTGTGGTTAGTGATCCCTCAAATACATACATTCTAGAGAGCCACCTGACAAAGTTTTCCCCATCAATGTCACAAACGGGAGAACTTAACCTGTGCTCTCTCCCCTTTTCTTATCATGAAAGTTGCCAGAGTTTGCCTACAAAGTTTTGGGTTTGTTTGTTTGTTTTTTTTCCCCTAATCTTAGGACAAGTACACAGTACCAGAAACAAACAGAAACCCTCCCAGTGACACTTCTAATCCTGTGACTCACATGCTGTCAAGCTGTGACTAAGGTAAGCAGATAGAAAATGAGAGCCTAGAATACAGGTCTTTATTACAGGGTCTTGGCAATCACACTCTTGGGTGCCAAATACACTCTGCTATTAGAAACAGCAGGGCCAGAAAGCCCAAGTGAAATCACCAGCGAGGAAACACAGGTGTTGCTTGGGGCTTTCCTGCTCTGCCCTTTATGGCACAGTAGAAGCCACTGGACAGCAATCCATTTCACCGACATCAACAAAGACCTCGGTAGAGTTCCAGTACTTTACACAGGGTGAGAGAGTCACAATTCTCAACGTATTCCTGCACTTCACAGAACTCCTCCTCCACACACATCCTCTTCCAGCAGAGCTTCGGCTGGAAGGACAGACAGATGGCTGTGTGTCCACTTGGCCATCACCGTGTCCTTTCCCTACCCGCCCACCGGGAGAAACTCTGGAACCTACCGGCTTTGCTTGCTGCCATAGCAACAATGCTTGGGCCCCAGCCTAATCATCTGGCAGGTGTACAGTCAATGCTTGACCAAATGATGACCGCCACAGATGCTCTTCACAGCTGACCTACTGAGGACGAGAAACTGAAATTGGTCAAACAGTTCTCAGGGTAGGAAAGCTCCAAAGTGAACAGTTTTTCCTTAGCTAAAACCCAGACGTGCCCCTGACCCTATTTGACTTCTGTCCTTTCAAATGACCAGAGTTGCCAAGGATGTTTAGGCCAAAATGCCTTTGATTCTGAACTGGCCAGAGGCCAAGGATGCCAGGAGAAAGGGCTGTAATTATTATTATTTCTCTCCCTTCTAAAGAGCACACATGCATCCTTCCAAGAAGGGGCATCTAGACACCCCAGAGTTGGGTCAGCTAGACTGTTGGGCTCCTCCTCCTGTCCATGCCTCACTCCGGCTTCCATTTTTAGCCCTATAAAATGACCCCAGACTGGAAGCCTGAAGATACCCCACTTTCTGAAACCATTCCTGCTATACAGACCTCTGCTTCCTATCTCTTAAGCACTAACCTATGAACCTACAATAAGCTACTTTCTAAAACTCACTCTCCCCATTGTCTGCAAAATTCATGCTGCAGTTCAGTGAACAAAGGACCCAGAAGCCACTGACTTGAGGGGCTCTGGTGGCCATTGCCTTGCACAGCACTTCAGCTCTTCAACATATAAACACCTTAGGTAAGGAAGCTTCTGTTGCTCTCGGAGACACTTTGCTTTACCCAGGTTGCTGCAAAGCTGAGAGGAAGACCGACCCTAGCCCACGGCATGTGACCGGCCACAGGCAGCATGAGTCAGAGCCGGCATTCATTATGACCACCCCAGCTTCCAGAACCTCCTAAGAGGTTCTCCTGATGAGCAACAAACCCCCCTTCTATCACATGACACGGTGTCCAGTTGCCCCCGTATTTGTGTCTGGTCTGCAGAACCGATGAGAATGAAGTTTCAGAGCATGCCAAACCTAAGTCAACGCCCTGGTCACAGAGTCAGTCTGACAAGTGAGGAGCTTAATTGCCAGGCCTCAGTGGCTGGGCTTTGGAGGAATGGATTCAAGGTCCCTTTCCTCGTACAGTGCAAATGTCACACTGCTGGAAAACCAGGACAGAATGAACACCCACCCGTCTCCACGCTGAGTTTGTGTAGCGCTCAACAGTTGTGTACGGCTTTAAAAATAATTATAATAAAACAAAAAGGCAAAGTAAGCTGGGGAAGAAGTGAGGGGTCCAGAGTAGCTGTGTAAATGCTGGTCCCCCATGGTGAGACTACAACACTTTTAGGGACCGCCTTGCTGTGAGAGCCAGGAAGGACTCAGGCAAAAGGAAGGTTGAACCCCAGGAAGCAAGGAAAGGCATGAACATCTAATTTCCTTTGATTTGGTATGATGCTAAATAAAACTCAGCAAGAGCCCTGAGAACTCAAGACTCATAGCAACAGCATGGGGGCAGGGTGTGTATGTGGGGGGCGTGCAAAGCCAACACTGGTAAATCTTTTTCCTTTAACGCTTTATAGTCAAGACTTTGAAATGCTTACTTTTTATTTACCTATTCTTTTATTGATTTCACAAAGGCCCACCACGTCCCACGTGGTAGGCTCCCGTGCTGGATGGATGTAAAAGATGAATAAAATGTAATTTTCCAGGGATCTGAACCTGGAACCCTCATGTTAAAACAGCATCCTCAGAATGGCTGATTGCCTGCATCGCTGTGCTAAAATTCTGTCCTGCAAAGTCTGCAAAGTGAGATCCTTAGGAGATGGAGCCTTGGGGGTGACTGGGCCATGAAGGGGAAGCCCTTGTGCATGGAGGTGTGTCCCCATGAAAGAGGCCACAGGAGCTGCCCTTTCCTCTTGCTCTGTGAAGACTCCGTGGAAACACCACCTACAACCCAGAAAGCCTTTACTAGCTACTGAATCCATCAGCACCTTGACTTTGGACTTTCCAGCCTCTGTAACTCTGAGGAATGTGTTTCTATTGTTATAATATTACACCCAGATTATAGACTTTTGTGATAACAGCGTGGATGGGCCCGAACAGTTACAAACAAATGATTGGATTGAAAGATGGTGTTTCTTGGGTAATTCTAAAAGTCTTCTTGGGTTCTATAACATATAATCAACTACATCTCTGCTATCTGGAATCAACATAAATTAATTTTCCCTTAGGTCTGGAGTTTAGGAGTCTAAACTCAAGATGTCAATAGAGATAAAGATTTATCAAAGACTCTAGAGATAAAGATTTACCAAAGACTCTAGAAGAGACGTTTCCCTTTTCCAGCTTCTGGTGGTTCTAGCATTTCTTGACTTCTGGTAGTCTTAGTATAGTCTCTGACTTCTCCTACATATGACCTTCTCTCTCTCTCTCTCTCTCTCTCTGTGTGTGTGTGTGTGTGTGTGTGTGTCTGTGTGTGTGTCTGTGTGTGTGTGTGTGTAGACTCTCACCATGGGTAACCACCCAGATAATACAGAATGATTGCATTTCATGATCCACGAATTGATTGCATCTACAAAGTCTCTTTCCAAGTGAGATTATGTAGATGGAAGTTTCTGTTCCACCCAGTCCCACAGCCATTTAGTTCCAAATAAACACACAGAGGCTTATATTAATTATAAACTGTTTAGCCTATTGCTCAGGCTTATTACTAACTACTTCTTACAACTTAAACTAAACCATAATTCTTATCTATGTTTAGCCATGTGGCTTGGTAACTTTTCTCAGTAAGGTATTCTCATTTTGCTTCCTCTGCTTCTGGATGATGACTATATCTCTGTCTTTCCACTTCCCAGAATTCTCTTAGTCTGGTTACCCCACCTATACTTCCTTCCTGGCTACTGAATAATCAGTGTTTTATTAAACCAATATAAGTGACAAATCTTTACAGTGTACAAGAGCATTATCCCAGAGTGTGTGCCACCACCACCTGGCTTCAATGTGTCCAGTTTTTAATATACTGTGAAATAGTATCTACTTACACAGTCCCTCCTCTGTCATTGTGCTTGACCTGTTTAATTACACTTGGAGTTATTTGATCCTGTCAAGCATGCCACCCAACTTCTAATACTCAGCCCTATCTTTAGAAAGAGACATTGAATCATTGCTTTGGGGGTTAAGAAAATGTTCTGTGGGTTTAAATGACATAAACAAATCTTACAGATGTAGAAAAATCTAAAAGGAACACAGGGTTGCTGTCTCGATGTCAAACAATCATAAGTCTGGCTAAAACATGGGAGGAGAAGTGTATGAATATCGTAGGGTACCCAGCACCCTCTGCTGTTAGGGCTCTTGCTAAGTGACCCTTATTTGATGCCTACCATATTGAACTGAAAACATAAAGACAAGCTGGTCTTGTGGCACGCACCTTTAAACCTAGCACTCAGGAGGCAGAAGCAGGTGGATCTCTGAGTTCAAGGCCAGCTTGGTTTACAGAGCAAGTTCCAGGATGACCAGGGCCTCACAGAGAAACCATGTCTCAAAAAACAAAACAAAACAAAACATAAGACCACATCAAGACAACATGAAAACTAGGAAAGATGAGATAGAAAAAAAAATGAGATTTAGGAATTTGAATGACAGAAAGTCCTGTAAGAAAGACAAAACATGGTTATCTCAGATTTTCCTGCAAAAGTTTTCCAGCAAAAGCCAGGCAGTGGTGGTGAATACCTTTAATCCTAGCACTTGGGAGGCAGAGGCAGGTGGATTTCTGTGAGTTCGAGGCCAGCCTGGTCTAGAGAGCAAGTTCCAGGACTGGCTCCATAGCTACTGAGAAATCCTGTCTTGAAAATCAAAATAAAAAAATTTCCCGCAGAAAAGCAAAAAAAGGTAATGCTTGCACTAGGACACAAAGTCATTTACAAACCTTTGGGGTTTGTGTTCTACCAAGTGTCCCGTGAAGCTCTGTGCCAGACTGCTCTCTTCTTATTTGTTTTGTAGAAAACATGATGGCTTCCTGAAATAGTTCATTCGTCCCTAAATCACCCACCCTCTCCACACACACAGCACCCTGAGGTCATCATGCTGTTCATGGTATCAGAGTAAGAGAGGACAAAATAATTGATTAAATGTGTCTTATGTCTCCACGCTGCTTTTTGTTTTAAGAGAAGAGGACAACTCTAAACACAGACATCTGATGCCACCTCATCACTGGCTTTGGTGGATCCACTGGCGAACAGTAATGTACCAGCCAGGACCCCTTCTTTAGGGTTCTTCACCAAAGTGCTCGAGAGCGGGAATCGTGAATAAATACTCCGTAAACAGTGTTGAGTTGAATTAATTCTGTTGTCACAACTCAAAGAGACACTGTGACTGTTGAGTGATTGCAAAGCAGGGTTGATCAAGAAGAATGGAGGGGTAGATTAACACAGAGAAAAAGCCTTGAGTAAAATCCAATCAAACTGAAATATTTGCCTGCCAAACTTCTGGTATGTACAACGTAGTGTCTCAGCTTATGAAGTTTTCCATTTTTAATGATAGATCAAGGCTAGAACTATGGAGGAGAAGTCAGAACAGCTTAAATTAGTGTTAAAGTTGGCAATGATTTGGGTCAGTGTCATTTCAAGCTTCACAGGAAATAGAAAGGAACATAAGTTGGTTGTCATAGAAGTTAGGCGATGGTTTATATTTTTAAAGATGCTTGCTTGAGAGCCGGACTTCACTTGGAATTCAAAATATTTTTTTTAGTTGATGCTGAATGAAGCACAATTCAAAATGAAAATTTCCATTAGGTAACTAAGGGTATAGAAGAGCTTTTAAATATATTTCATCAAGACTGTGGCATAGATGAAATATGGGTGACCTAATTAGCACATCTGTTCTAAGTTTGCCCCCAATCTTTCAGTTCTACTCTACATCTGTATAACCTCATTTGCTGGGTCGTTTTAAACATCTCTTTGACACGATCTAGAATCACCTGAGGAGGGAGGTAGTTAAGGGATGGTCTATGTCAGGTTAGCCTATGGACGTGTTTGTGGACGATTATCTTGACTACATCCGTTGCGATGAGTAGACTTGTGTCCTATGGGTGGCCTCATTCTTGATTCCAAGTGAGAGAGGTGAAAGCCAGCTGAGCCTCAGCAGGCATGCACCAGTTCCAAGGTCCCTGCTTTTGCCTATGTATAAAAAGTCACTGTGTGACTATTTGCTTCATGTTTATCTGCCTTGGCTTCCCCGCTATGATGGACTATAATTAGAATTGTTAGCCAAATAAAACCTTTCTCCTTTATGTTTCCTTTGTCAGGATATTCTATCACAGCAACAGGAAATGAAACTAAGATCCGACTCCCCATTCACACACATATACAGAAACACACACATATTGGATAGCTGCAAACCTGTTGCTTATTTTACTTCTTAGGGTCCTAGAAGGCCTTTTCAGAAGGTAGAATTTGACTATCTTGTTCCTTCATTATTTTAAGTTCTGAGTACAGTTAAGTCCTCCAAATGTGTGTGAGTTTTTTACTCCAACTCCCTGTGAAGGCCCGAAAATGTGAGCCTGTTCCCGTGTTTATCAAAAGTTAGAGAGTTGGAACTTTCCTCTGGTTCCTTCAAGGTTATTGTGCTTCTACCTCAAAACAAAGGTCTCACCTAGCTGTGACTCCAGAGAGTTCTGCTCTCTCAAGGTCATTGTCAACAGGTGTGGCTAATTGCCAGCTCTTGAATTCAGGAACAGAGAAGCAGATCTGTTCCTACCTCCGACAAAAGTCTAAGGATCCAACTGAGTTCCAGTTCTCTTTATGGAGATAACTTGAAATTCCGCCAGGGCGTGGTTTGCCTACAAAATGTTTTGGTCTAAGGTGTGAGGGTGACTTGGTGACTGGTTTTGTTCTAGCCACAGAATGTTTCACTATGAAAGTAGCCCAGGACATTCAATTGGTGTGTTCATTTCCTTGTATCATGTTAATGTAGCCTTTTGTGCGGTCAGGGGTATTTTAAACAGCTGGAAATTAAACGTGGGTGAATTTTCAGTATTCACTGGAATTCCCTCCCAATACTATCCTATATGTTTCTCCATTTTATTATTTTCATTTGTATCTTCATATTCTTTACTATATTTCTAAATCCTCATGTTTCTACCTTGGCGAGAGGTATTTTTGTCGAGGCTGGTCCCCGACAGATCCCCAAATCCTATGTGATAAGCCTATGTGATATATATACTTCAAAACACATGCAAATTATGATATGTAGCTCTACCAGCGTAGTCCTAATGGATAAACACAGGCAGTGAACTTATGTGAACTCATAAAACATCCCACAAATAATTTAATGGACAGTTTTACTTTCATTAAATTAAAATGATACAGCAAGTCCCGTTTATAATGAGATTATCTTGGTGTTTTGTCCATGTTTTATGGGTCATCATAAACACTCTGCTTTTCCTTTCTATCTGCAGTTCCTTCTTTACCAAATGAGCTTTGGTATAACCGCTTTACTCTGTTATGTTGCTTGAAGTGTCTACGCACATTATAGCTTTCGATCTTCACCCCAAACCTGTGACTAAACACCAGGACACTTCAATTTACCTGTAAAAAATTAAAGCATACGAAGGCTAAATAGCTTGATAACTAAATGGTAAACTCTTATTTCAAACTCCAAAGCCCTCCCTTCCTCCATGAATTTATCAAGTTATGGTGTGCCTTTTTTTTTCTATTTTCCATGACCACTCAAAGCTTAGAGCAGTTTTCACTAGACTCAGGTCCAGCTCTGATCATGTCTCCATTAGAGTCCTGGGAAATTCTCTTGATTCATAACTTTCTGATAGAAATAGATCCTTCTCCAACATCTACATTGCCTCTTTTTTTTTTCTTTTTCCTTTTCTTTTACTTTTTTTTTTAAAATCCCCATTTAGAAAAAAAAAATTGTCTCCTAAAGAAGGATTCAAGGATTCATAAACCCTGCCACCCAAGGGCAGTTATGCAAAGTTCATGGCTTCAGCTTGAAAGGAGAAAGGACCAGGAAAGACAGAGGCCAAGTGTTTGGTCCGGGCATTCAGTGACTGCATTGTGCTTCACAAAGGGAAGCCCAGTCAAATATAGGCAGCCTCCTACTTTGAAAAAGTAACATCTTGAGAACTCATATACAACTGTCTACACTGATCGCTGGATGAAACAAGGCTGTGTGTAGATCCTGACTGTCCGCAGATTCTGGCTAAGTCAATGAATCTGGCGCACAAGGTTCCAGCACCGTATATTGTCCAGGCTCTCAGTGATAACTGTTCACATGGACTTGTCTATGGACCCTGGGGTGAGGGGAGAAGGTCACAGGTACTGAAAGAACTGTTTTCAAAGAATGTGCCCTGCAAAATCTGTACGATGCAAATTATCTGACAATCCTCTCTAGTATCTCTTTTCATTGGGACAGACTTTATTGGGATTTGAAAGACCTGGGCAGGGTAACAACTTTTGGTTGGACCATCATACATATAAAAATTAAAAAGATTTACATTTTAAACAGTCAGCCCCAAGCGCTCATTTTGGAGAAATTCATAGACTTTGTCAAACAGCAGATTGAGCCAGAAGAATCTGAAGAGAGTGGGAATAGATTTGAGCAGTTCACACCCACTTAGGGGGGAGAAAAATCTGTCGTGTCTTGAAAGATCTCACAAAAAGATTTCAAACTCTTACAGCCTCTCTAGCCCATGTTAAAAACCTCACAAGTATTAAATGGTGCTTTAGTTCCAACGGACACCTCCATATAACTTGAAAAACTCTTTTCTTTTGGCTGTTTTCTTTGAGAGAAGGGTTCATGTAGCCCAGGCTGTCCTCAAATTTGATATATAGCGATGGAGACTTTGAACTCCTGATTTTTGTGCCACTGCATCTTAAGTGCTGAATTACCAATGTGGGCCACCTTTCTTAGTTTCGTGGTCTCTTTATAATCTTAAATTTTAAAGTGTTTGTGAAGAAAATGAAGCCACAAAAAGCTATATTTCTATTTTCTGGTGAAGAAGTCTACAATTACTTCCTTCTACGTTTCTTCAAATTTTATTTTATTTTACATGTATGGGTGCTTTGCCTCCAAGTATGTCTGTGAGCCACTTTATGCCCAATGGCGGTTGTAAGCCATCTGTCTCGGGTGCTGGTATTTGAACTCTGGTCCTCTGCAAGGAAACTAAGTGTTCTTAATTGCTGAGCCACTTCTTCAGATCTTTATTTATACAGCAACTTACTGTCTTGCTCCTATACCGTAGTAAAAACAAAGGTATTGTAGGTTCTTAGGTTGTGCCATTTGTATAGACAGTAAAACTGTGACTCCCTTGAGCGTGTTTCCTGCCCCACTTCCAGACCCCACAAGATAAATACATCTTACATAGCTTTAAAAATGGAATAAATTAACAACTTAAGTGACTGAGCACCAACAATTGTTTGATAAGTCAAAGGTCAATGTTCAATGATAACAAGGCAAGAACTCAAGAGTAGGCTGCTTCTGGCTCTTTCTCTCCTCTCAACAAATAGTGGCAATTCTATGTGACATGATTCACCATTTCAAGACACAAGTAGCTAACAGGTTACACCAAACACATACCACCAGATCCATATCGGCGCAAATGACTAGCCGGTGGTCCCAACAGCTTCTGCAAGTCTCAGGCACCAAAGAACACGGCAAGTCAAAGATGGCCCAGTGAAGCAAGTCTCACAGTCCCACACTTTTACAACTAAAGGCCCAGGTAGGAAGGACAAGCCACTTCTCTTGTTCTGTGCTCCTCCAAAGCTCTGTCCAGGGAAGAGGAGGGAGCCATGGATGAGATTGTAGCCAACAGCAGGTAAAGAGCCCAAAAGCAGACCCAGAAGAGAACCCGTGTTCCAGAAGCGGCAGAATGGCTGTGCCTTTGTTCTGGGAATGGGTTTAATTTTCATGGCGTTAAATCTGGAAGTCAGCAGGATCTAGGGAGGGAGGGATGGAGTTAACTGGTTAATGCTGGATGCTGTGCCACCACGATGACCCTCCTTTCAGCCACTGAGTGTCAGCTCATGATAGGGCCTCAAAACACCCCATTTCACAGGCCTGAGAACCAAAGCTCTTTCTCTCCTTCAAGCTGAAAACTTTAAATGTCTATATTTTTCTCTTCTTAGATATCTTCTTTGCATATTAGAATGAGTGTTTGGAAGCAAAAAAATCCACATTTAAATGCCTTTAGGTTGAAGCAGTTTTTACTAAAATGGTTTCCATTTCAGAAAACACTTTAGGTTTTTATTTATATTTGGACACCCTTGTAAATAAAGTATTTTTCTCTCAAATAGCTTAAAACTTTTGCATCATAAAATGCAGATCATTTGGTTAGATGATATCCAATCCACCACATTTAAAACGAGTTTCGGGTAAGAGCCGTTTCTAAGAAGGGTTCTTGGGAATATAACTATAAAAAAGTCCATTTGCTTATTTAGGCTCCCATTGCTGAGTGAGAAAAAGATATAAATGTCATTGAAAGACAGATTATTTATTATATTTCCCATCTGCTTACTGCAATGGTTATTTGAATCTCTGGTAGGTGTAAAATGCTTTATATTAATAAATTCAAATGATGTCTGTTGTCTTATACAAACACAGATGTCATTTTTGCAGCTTGGACTTGTTTAAGTACACAAAATTTAAAAAAATAAAAATATGAATATGAATTTTTTGTTAACAGAAAATTTATAGTAAGACTGTAAAGCCATGTTCAATTTTTACATATTTATCTTTAACTCAGCCATATAATAATAGTTCACCTTATGCCTCATTTTCATTCCATGAGGCATTTTTTGGTGTGTGCCTATTAAATTCAACATTACTTATTTTTCCTGTCATCACTTGTAATTATAAGGCCTTCATCTACAGAGAATTAGATCCATAACCACAGCGAAATTTGAATTTGTTTTCCATTGGTATCTATTTGAAAACCGAAGAAAAACAAAGCGTTTGTTAACAGAAGAATCAACCCTTTTCCTCAAGTCATCAAAAGAATGATTCTATTAGAAAGTGAGAAGAACATTTGGACCAGTCATCAATGCCTGCGGTACTTTGAGGACAATGGTCTTAGTGTCTGTTTTCAGAGCAATATACAGTAATAAGACTCCAATACAACTGCAGGGAAACTTTAATACCAGATACTGGCCTGGTTCAAAAATCCAGCTCCAAGCCATTGTCTGTCTGTTTCTGTGAGATTTGTATTTCTGCATTCTAGGTTATTTTTAAGAGCCATGTCCAGCAGTCAGGAGTGAGAAGCACTGCTGTAAGACTGCATCATTTCCTGGAGGCAGTTTTGAATGTGTTAGTGTCATGGACATCATTATTTAGGGCACTAGTACGAATGAGAATTCCTAGAGCAAAGCTTCGTAAGGGAAGACTAGTTGACTGATTACAACTGCTGGTCCAGAGTCTAATTATACATTAATCTTGGACTAGTTCTGGCCCCCTAAATAGCCCTCCCTTGTGCAGCTCTGTGTCGAACTGAACAGCCTTTGATTAATAGGAAAAAAAAACTCTTAAGAATTTATTAACTTAACCACTAGTTACAACCAACCCAAAAACTAAGCGTCATCAGCCCCCCAACATGCTGTAACTTGCCTCTGATTGTTCCACCAATGTATTCTTAAAATGCCCTGACTTATAACTTCCTTTGTTCTGTTAGTATAAAGACTCCATGAGTCTTCTCTTTTATTAGAACATTGTATTTGGGGAAATCTGAATATATGCTTCCAGGCCATGGTCACTTTAATGGCTTCAGAATAAGCCATGTCTTCTATTCCTTTGAGGAGAGAGCTGTTTTTGTAGATGGCAGTAGGCATCAGACTAAAGCCTCTTATTATCTAACCTATCACAAACAGATGAGATAGGTTTTATGATAACCTCCACCTGGAAGGCATTAAGAACAGAAACTGGCTGAATGGATGAATCTGGGCTCGTAAACAAAATTGGGAGAGTCCCTAATACTAACTACTAACCTCATGCTGTATCGACTATTAAAGAGGTGCAAACTCAGTGGGATTAAGGTTCAAGGTCACTCTTAGCTTGCCAATTTCATTTGCAGCTCCTCCTTCACATCTTGATACTGCTGACTTAAAAGACCAAAGTCAACTCTTTGGAGTGAGATGTTTGGAAATCAAGGGAAAGATAAATTCTGGCTGTCTCTGGGTTTACTGTAGAACTCGGCAGAGAGTCATCAACTTTTCAGCCAGGAAATTTATCATCTTGGCAACTCTAGAGAAGGAGACGATTTTGCCTGTGACAAATAAGACTGTCCTCAAAGGTAAACACTGAATGTCCCCAGAATCATTGAGATCTGCTTATATAAGGAAACACAGGAAGGCTTGAATATCATAGTCAACTCTGATTGAAATCCTAAAAAAGGAGAACCCACTTTTACCACACCCCAGCATCTAGTCTTAGAAAGCCTTCGTTCCACAGCCTAATATAAAGAGTTCTCCTCTACTCCAACCTACCCAGCATCCTACTTTGGCAAACACAAGTCCCTCTTACATGCTAGCTTTGTGTTATTAAATTTGGAAAGGAACCATGATTTCTCCTCAGCCAGTTACTCAACACAGATCCTTGGGAACACATGTTTCCTTCCAGTTTGCTTCCTTATGCGTTGCAACATAGGTTGCTTTGGGAGACAAGGATAATGAGTAAGTTTAATGATTTAGGGAGCTCCAGGCCTATGCAATCTACTTAGACAGAGAGCCTTGTGGGCTAGCCATGCTTACATTCATTGCGGAGACTCATTCATCATGATTGTCTCTGGTTAGGCCCAACCAAAGACTGGAGAGAGATATTGGGAAGCTCCAGCTAATAACGGTGAATTATGAGGTAGAGCGCAGGACCCATGAGAAGAAAGCCTATAGAATTTAAGACTTCTCAACATGAACAAAGAAAGAGATAAAATAAGGAAGCTGCTTTCAGAATTGCCTTCTGGTCAAAGGGATTTGTAATATAAAAAAGATTAGTTGTTTTTTCCATACTGAGGATACACAAAAAGAAACCAGGCTTCAACTGTGTAAAGGCAAATGGGTAGCCCCTCTAAGAGTTGGTATGGTCAACCAGATAGCCTCTGAAGACTTTCTATAGCCCCATGGTAGGAGAGGAATTGACCTGCACAATATTGGAAGCTCTCTTATTAGAACTATCAGAGAAAAGGTGTATTTTTGTGATGGTCAAGTCAGTCCCTTTGCTGAAGGCAGAGGTCTGCATTGCACATGGCCTTG
Source organism: Ondatra zibethicus (assembly GCA_004026605.1). Taxonomy (NCBI): domain Eukaryota; kingdom Metazoa; phylum Chordata; class Mammalia; order Rodentia; family Cricetidae; genus Ondatra; species Ondatra zibethicus. The sequence continues at coordinate 91,491 of PVIU01000061.1, read as the reverse complement.
AGTTTCCTCACAATTACATTACCCTGGAGTTGATTCTGTTTGCTTTATAACTTCTGAGAAATTTTGAGGAATCACCTACCTCATACAAGCGTCTATTATGTGGGCAATGAACCCTCTCCTGTCATTGACAAAGGGATCAAATTTCCTCCTGTCTCCAAAAGGATGTCCAATTTTGGACCATAATGCAGTTAAAATGGTTTTCTGCAAACAGGTTTCTAAATTAGTTTCGTTACCAGCACAATGGGGTGAGATCTGTAATTCTCCTCTCTGAATTACTCCGACTATACTATGAGAAGCACAAAGTCCATCTTTGTTGCTGCCAAACTCTGAAGGTTAAGTTTCCAGGCAAGAAGGAGGTCGTTTTGAAGCCATGATCAATCAGCCATGTCAACCCTGCCAGAAGTAACTTATCACAGTGGAGTTTCCACTGAAGCTCTGTTTTTCGCACCCCTTAGATTCTGATATCCAGTCACTTTTTTTAATTCGTGAAAGGAAAGATACAGCAGAAGCACATTTATGATCTCCACACAATGAAGTGCCTTGTTCATAGCTATCATTGTTGATGTTTCTAACATCCACCCTTACCAGCAACTCCCCACATCTTTCTTCCTCTGAAGGGTGAGGATCACCAGAATACAAAACTCAGTGATCACTGCGTTTTCAAGGTAGGAAAAGAGTCTTCCATTATTAGTTCCCAGGAAGAAATGGGTTCTGCTTTCAGCACCATTTTGATTCAAAATAAAAGTCACCCCTTCAACATCTAATCCCTGTGGGTGGGCAGCAAATCCTCACATGTCAGAGGGGACTGGGTATTTAGACTTAGCAGATCTAGTGTCTAAAACAACTCTTTCTTACTAAAACATCAAACATTAGCAACTATGTAGAGTGAACTATATCTGCAATGGAAAAGACAAGACAAAAGGAATTGGACATGAGAGAAATACAAAGGAGATAAATCCATGTTCATCAAGTTTTTGCATGAGGTCATCTTCCACTGAGTGGCTGCCATATTTGAAAATAAATATGGTGTTTAGTTTAAATATTCCTCAAGATTTATCTAACTTTTTTTTGACAGTGTCTTTATCCGCTCAGGCTGACACAACAAAAATATTATACAGTAGTTGGATTAAGCCACAAAATCCTTTCTGTCACACTTCTGGATGCTATAATTCAAATCAGGATCCAGTGTGCTTATTTCTAACAATGTTTTTTTCCTGGCTTATAGACCCCTGCCTTCTTGGCAAAGAAACAGGGTGGATGAGGGAGAGAGAGAGTGAAAGATTTTAATGTCTTTCTATAGAACTCCTAACCCCATACGAAGGCCCCCACCCTCGAGGCTTCATCCAACCCTAGCAGTGACCCAGCGGCATTTCTCCATACAATGTCACCCTGGAGTCACATACAGCAGCTTGAATGTTAAGGGACACAGCGTTCAGCCCATAACAGAGAATGGTGACAAAGTTTAACTAAAAGGCAAGAAACACTCAGCAAGTCCTAGGCCTAAGCAAAGCTTCTGTTTATACTTTCCGAAGGTTGGGGATGCTTGAGAAACCAGCCTCCTTCGTCATGAGAGCTGAACCTCCCATCCGTTCTCCCAGACACGTTGGCCTCACTCCTCCTTCTTACCTCCTCAAACTCACATTGCCCCGAGAGAAAATGCTCATTGTGTGCCTTTGAAGGAGTCAAGCTACTGCACTGTGTACCATTTCAGGGAAATGTGCCACCCCCTTACCACGGCGTGTTCCTGGAATTCCTCTTGTCTACCCTTTTTGGTATATCAACCTCAGGAATCCACACTGTTCCTAACACTGTAGAAACTGGAGACAAGGGGAGAGGTGATCTGGTTTTGGTTTATTACAATAAAGAGCCTTGTTGAAGGAGGAGGCTTGTTCGTCCAGGCCGCCCAGCACCGAAATAATCACACAGGAACTATATTATTTAAATCACTGCTTGACCCATTAGCTCTAGCTTCTTATTGGTTATCTCTTACATATTAATTTAACTCATCTCTATTGATATGTGTATCGCCACGTGGCTGTGGCTTACTGGCTAATGTTCTGCTAGTGTTCTGGCATCTGTCTCCGGCAGGGCTACATGGCTTCTCTCTGACTCCACCTCCTTTCTCCCAGCATTCTGTTTAGTTTTCCCTGCCTAGCTCTGTTCCCCCATAGCTCTGCTATAGGCCCAAAGCAGTTCCTTTATTAACCAATGATAGTCACAGCATACAGAGGGGAATCTCACATCAGAGCCTTCTGATTTACAGTGGTTTCCTACAAACAACCTGGGTGATTTTTACCTTTTTAAGAATGTTTATTCTCTGTGTTGTCCTTATCTCTGTCTCTCTCTCTCTGTGTGTATCTCTGTGTGTGTGTGTCTCTATCTCTCTGTCTATCTGTGTGTGTGTGTGTGTGTGTGTGTCATTCTCTGTCTCTCTCTGTCTTCTTTCTCTGTGTATCTCTCTGTCTCTGTCTCTTTCTTTCTCTCTGTCTCTATAGGGCAATGTTAAGTGTGTGTATTTGCACATGTCATGGCACATGTGCAAAAATTATAGAGAACTCACAGGAATCAATTCTCCCTTTCTACCTTGTGGGTTCTAAGGATCAGGTCAAAGCCTTTACCCATCATCTCCCCAGCCTGGTCCTCCCTTTTATAAGCAACTGGTTTTATTAGTTCCATTTTAGAGCTGAGGAAGTCAAGATCAAATCCATTGAGTCAGAAAGTATGTAACAAAATGGATTAAAACCTAAGTAGCTCAGGGAGGCTCAACCCATGGCCCTTGGGCCCTGATTTCTGGCTTTTAGGACAGTCATCACAGTTATTCCATAGAATACCATGTGGTTTCTAAGTCCTGCCCAGCACATTACAAATCTTTTCTTCACATTATTTCCAGTTATGGTTCAATAAAGTTTCTGTAGTCTCTTATCAAACAATGGTTTTTCAACAGAATTCTGATGAATTTAACAGTAAATCCCCTCTCCCGTTGTCTCTGGGTTCTAAGGCATTATGAGCAATGTGAATTCTCATCCTTGGTAAGCCAAACGCAGAGGATGAGAGGAGTAGCAGACTTGCACAATGCTGTGGGGGAGGCGCATTCCCCCACAATGGTGTACAGTGAAGCGTCCTCACTCCTCGGAAGATGATGGAGAGAGAGATGCATGCCCATAGGTATTTCATAAGTATAGACTACACTCTTCTTTCAATCATATCGTGAAATCAATCTTTACTAGTTGACTACGTTCAAAATCACATAGGAGATTGCTGTGGTGTGCCTGTAGATGTGTCTGTGAGGGAGGTTTACTGATGGAAGAGGACTCATCATCATTTGGAATGTGCATGGCATCATCCCCTGGGTTGGGGGCCCAAAGAGAATAAAGGGTGAGAAAGGATGGGCCCAGTATAGTACAGGCAGCACCACCTCTCTCATTCCTAGTTCTCATGACTATTCTCTTTGACTACAAACTCTCAACCATGGTGGATTAAAGCTCCTGAATCAGGAGCCAAAATAAGGAATTCCTCATTTTGAGTTTTATGGGGTATTTTGGTCGCCATTATGCAAAATTAATGAGTGTGACCCCTTTTCTATATCCAGCTGTCTCCTAGGAGGGGTTGCCCATGATGCTAGAGCCCTATTGGTTCCTGACAACGACTCAGGTCACGGGCCCAGGAGTTGCTCAGCTTCCACACTAATGTCTTTGGTGGGTAGATTGCCTGTGACTCTTCCATGAGAGAGGAGTTGGTGTTTTACGTAGCCAAGTGAAACTCGGAAGTAGCCCCAGTGGAAAGTAACATCTAGTATGACTGAATATCAGGACCACACCCGTAAAGGATGCAGCGCCACAGCTGGCCCAGGGTCCGGCTTATCTGTTGTCCTTCCTGCCATTGCCACTTAAAGGCACAGTTCGTTCCACCGAATGCTCACAATGTACTGGGAAAGCTGAGATGGGCTTGTGTGAGGCCACAGCAGGCAGATTCTGAAGGGAACAGAGCAGAGAGAAATGCGCATGTCCCTCCCCAGGCGCTCTCCCTACTACTTCTTAAATGTCAGGATTCCCTTACCCCAACACAGCAACATCCTGACTGATTTAAACTCCAGGAACTCCGTTCCCCTGGGAAACAGACATCCCAAGTTTATTGTAAGTATGTCTCCAGAAATACAAGGCATCTGGCGGGGGAGGGGGGAGCAAAAGCAAAAAAGGAAAGAAAAGTCTAACAGATTAGGACCCCAGCTTGATGTAGTGCTGCAATTCACAGCCCTGTCACTCTGTTTTATAACACCATTGCTCAAATCTGTGACAAAGTCCCAGCCCCGGAATCCTAGAATGAAGAAATTTGGCATGGGGCAGACGCGTTTACATTTTCTTCTGAACATTTTCATTTAGAAGTTTTCTCTGCTCTGTGTGTCTGGTACGGGCACCTCTGATTACAAGGACGGGAGTAAAAATAGCAAGGCAAAGCCAAACAGAAGTGCACTTGGCTTCAAGCCCCTCCCACTTGCCAGGCTTTCCAAGATGCTTGCTAGCAGAGAAAGCACATACAGCTGGTCTTCCAGCCCATGGGGCACAGGTTCTCTCCATCAGCTACTTCTCGGGGCCAAGACCACTTTGAGGGACTTCACAAGTGTTAATTCACTAACCCTTATATGGATGTCTATGAGGAAGACACTTTGGGTAATACCGATTTACAGATATGGAAAGTTAGATACATAGAGATTAATGGCGAGAAGGGTAGAGTCTAAGATAGCAATGAGGGAGTTTGCACTACAGAAGCAAGAGAGTTTTCAAGCCAATACTTAAACTCATGTGTGTGTGTGTGTGTGTGTGTGTGTGTGTGTGTGTGTGTGTGTGTTTTCAAGCACAAGTTACAGAAAATCAGAGGACAACCCCAGGTTCAGTCCCCACCTTCCATGTGGTTTTAAATGGGGTCGCCTCTTCACCACTCCATACCCTGGGCTAACTGGTCTGTGAGTTTCTGGGAATTCTCCCAGCCTCAACCTCACACCTCTGGAATTAGAGAACCACACTAGAAACCACACCCAGACTTTGCAAGGCTTCCGGAGTTTCAAGCTCAGAATCTCATACTTGTGCACACTGGGCATTTATGCAGCTAAAGTTAGAAGTTCACGCTTTCACTGTGCATGTGACAGGATTTTGGTGTCGCTTGCCATGAATGTGAATTGGTGTCCCATCTCAAGGTTTACGTGACTTTTCTTTTACACTAAATAATAAGGATTAGACCTCCCCTCCCTGGGAACTGACAGGTTCCCACACATCAACCCTGACAAATATGAACTCTACTGGAATGCATGTGATCACATTTCTATGAGGTTTATGTTTTGTGCACTTAGATTTTAGTCTTAGTGGTATAGGAACAGCAGTGAACAGCAGATATAGAACACATGGTTTCTTTTTAAAACAATTTAAATTGAACATTTTATGTAATTTGTCATTTCTCAAATCCTTTTTTCACACATACATTTTAGAGCCAAATTCGACTTTAAACTGGATTGTGCGTGGAGAGATGCCACACTTTTTAGGGATTTGTTAGAGGGCAAAGAATGGCGCATCTCTTCCATGCCTCCCGTCTTCTGCCCAGGTGGAATACTGTGCCTGAGTGTAACCACCAGTTGAGAAACACCAAGGCTCCGTACACACTGAAAAATGCTGCACAGCTTGGCCAATGAGTAATATGTGATGGGCGCTTGATAAAGTCCAGACAAAGGAACGGTCCCATAGTCAAAGATGAGTAGCTAGTAGCCTATAGTCAGCAAGAGGCAGCCATGCAAAGCAGCAATTAATATAAGTGGATCTGAAGAACCTTGTAGATGCAAAATCACTACCTGTCATGGTAACGTTAAAAAGATAAAGGTAGATCAGTGCTTATTTTTCATCCCTAAATTTTAATAGAATTTTTTTTAGATTGAAGAAATATATAATTTTGCAGCTATTGTGTGGCTATAGTTAGCAAAGGAAAGCAACATCTCTGTGCATTACCTTTCATTTCAATAACTTAGAGTGATAAAATTAAGTATGTTTATTTGGGTAGGATTCATTTTTTCCTAACCATGAGAGGCATACATGTGCATAAGTCTTTAAATTACACACACACACACACACACACACACACACACACACACACACACACACACACACAAATAAAAGATGGACATCACCAGTGCATCCCTGATCAGCCAGTACGGATATAATCTCTGGATCACACAACACTTATAATACATTGTGGCTTATGTACTATATGACGATCATTGATCTATCACAAGTACTAAATGAGGTGACAACCACAAAGCTGCTTTTGATTTTTCATTTTTTTCTTTAAAGAACAACGCATCTTTCACTGGATGGAAATGTCTTTCATTTGCTTCCTTGAATCATTTTGTGGAGATGAGATTTATAGCCAATTAAAATCTCCCATTATAAATCCTCAGTTTGGTATCTTTTAAGAATTGTACAACATACATAGGATCGTGCAGTGAACACCTTGACCCTATCTAGCATACTCAGGAATGTTCTGCGTTCTGCACCCAGATCCTCAGTACCGCTGATCTGCTTTAGTGACTATATTTTGTAGGACCATTCAAGTTTCAAGTGAATCTAATCGCTTAGCTCACGATTTTCTTCTATAGCTTCCTACACGTACTTTCTCTTTTAGAAACTGCAAACTGCGTATTTTCCCAGACTCTCCTATTCTGCATCTGGTGTTTCATTTTTCTAACTGTGTCTATTAAAGAGAAAAATTTTATACTATTAATGAAATAAGGGTTGTCAACATTATTGTCTATCTTATTTCTATTTTGTTGAGACTAATATATGTACAGGTCTGTTTTTAAACTTATGCTGAATCTATTCTGTCTCAAGTCCTTGTGTGGTACCTTGAAACCGGGTGGTATCAGGGGCCTGATTTTGATCTCCTAATTCTTCCCATTCATAGAATGTCTATTTAGATCTCTATATTCCTTTAACAAAGATTATATTTTCAATGTGCATATTTGAGATATATTTTACCAAACCTAAGAAGCATGTTGTGTTAGTTCTGTTACCATGAATCACTTCACATTTTAATTTCTAGTTCCACATTGCTAGCATGCTGAAACAGAACTTATTTTTTATATTGACCTTGTATCATGAAGTTTCAGTGAAGTTGAAGGAAGTTTCAGTGTCCTCGTTTCTATCACACATGTGGGAGAGTGAATCTGACTGAGGAACTGCCTCCATGAAACTGGTCTGTGGTCATGTCTCTGGAGCATTTTCTTGACTGCTTATTGTCATATGAAGGATCAGCCTAATACAGGCAGTGCTACTTCTGGGAGGGTGGCCCTGGGTTCTATATGAAAGAGAGCTGAGTATGCTGTGGGAAGCAAGCCAGCAAGCAGCACTCCTCCATGGGCCCTGCTCCAGTTCCTCTTCCAGCTTCCTGCCTTGAGTTCCTGCCCAGATTCCTGCAGTAGCGGCTTGTTGTCTGGAAGTATAAACCAAAAAAATCCTTTGTTCTCCGACATACTTTTGACCATTGTGTTTATCACACCACCAGAGAAACAGACTAAGATCTTTGGTTAAGAGTCTGTAGATTAAGATTTTTCTCAATATAAATAGAACATTAGTTATCTTTATAATCTTCTTTATCTTACAGGGAATCTTCCATCTTACAGAGAGTCTTCCATCAGCAAATATGAAGCTATTTGCAGGTCTTTTTTTGTTTATATATTTTATAAGGTCGATCACGTTTTGTGTAATTTCTAGTTTGTTGTCATTTTAAACCAAGTTCATGAGTAGCTGTGGAATTTTTTCAAGCATATTTGTTTACCTATTGAGATTAACATTTACTTTAGTCTGTTTCCTTTCTTTTTGACACAGTCTCTGTGGAGTTCAAGCTTAGTGGCCTTCCTTCATCAGCCTCCCAAGAGCTGGCTGTGCAGCTGTGCACCACCGCATAAAGCTCACTTCATTCATATCTATTCGCCTTTGACAATAGTGCCTCATGCCATTCCTTAAAACATAGCAATGTGACTACATTGTCTTTTCTTGAGAAATAATCACGCTATTCTCTTTTTCTCATGTTTTATAAAAAAAATATCATTTTGGGTTTTGGATTTCTTTTGCCTCTCAAACAAGTTGAGCATTTTTCTAAGAATAGTGTCCCTCTACCTGTCTACTCTTATGACTTGCCTATTAGTATTATTTGTCTGGTGTTTATTTTTAAACATTAGTTTTCAGTAACTTTCTCATTCTGAGACTCAAATTTAGTGCTACCTTAGATGGAACTATGTTTCCCTTAAAGTTCCTTACACATAGTAGGTGTTAAGACAATATTATCTATGCCTATAATAGTTTATATACTTTCTATACATTTCCTCCAATCCTTAAGAAGGAACGTATTCATTTATTAACACACTATCAGCATGTGCCAGGTACTAGTACCAGAACTTTCAAGTGATGCTTGAGGAAGCTGAACTAGTTGAATTCACCCTCTGGTTTGCACTGGAAATGAATTGAAGGGATGGATTCTAACCAGAGTCCTTATCTGCCTTTCTATGAAAGAAGAAACAGTTCAGGATGTCATTGTTGCTTTCTGTTGCCACCTAATTTTATGTCAAATACAAATAATGACCCACTGTCATGTTCAGTAGTTCCAGGAGGTTCCAGCTAACCATCCTTCTCAGGGGCAACATCGAATGTGGTACTCGGTTTATCCTCTCGGTGTTCCTACAGAAATGGAAGGGACACAGCTGCGTCAGAACCAGACAGAGTGAAGGAGGGGCTGCGCAGAGATCACTCGCAGAGCTTCAGGACTTCTCTCTCACTTCCTGTATGTGTATTCAGCCACAGTCAGGCCAGGCAAGCTCAGGGTCTCTGACACGGGAAGCTGAAGGTACTTTTGCAAGGGTAAGCTTTGTTCTCAGCTTTATGAAAGTTTATTTTAATAATGTGGCTTTGTCTCTGGGATGACCTCGAGCTAGGTTATATCTTCGTTCCAGGTAACACAGGTTGCCCTGGCCTTTGAGTTGGCTTTATTTTTATTTTTATGTTTTTGCTCTTACTCTTACATTCATTGCTCTGGTAGTATACTATAAGTAAGCACCTACATATGAATTTAAATTTATTTCACTGTTAGAGTCATTCAATTCTATAGTCAAAAAAAGTGATGAAATTTCATATAGTCACAGTCAAATTCTGTCCTTGATCATTGGTCAAAGACCATGGTATACCTGGCCAATTCTTAGTGTGCGCTTTCTCCTGTGGACTCGCGTTATTAACCGTGACTTTATACTTTAGTAGAAAACCTTCAGATTGCTACTTATGCAAGTTCAAGGACCAAGGGCCTGAGCTGATTCCTGAACCATTCCATCATGGTTTCCACCACAGGCCATAATCTGTGTTCACTTAGATAAGCCCTAGGGGTCAGAGAGCAGAAGAATCCCATTTGGGAGAAGGGCAATAAGCAGCCTTCCGAAATATTTTGCATGCAATTACTATTATCTTAAATTATGGAAACAGCGAGTGGAAAGAGGGCGATTTTCCCCATTATCCTTATTATCTGCATAGAAGTGATTTTAAGCAGGGCTGTCATTTCACACGACTGCACATTGTGAGCGCATCACTGCCTCTTGCCTCTGTGATGTGAAGGCCACTGACCCTTGTGGTTACTGACCTCCCTCTACCCCATTCTATCTGCCTCACTAACACAACCTACACAATGGAGGTTCATAGATGCTCTGTTTGGTCTGTCTGGATAACTCATCCTAGTTAAAAATTGTTCCCCCTTCTCTACTGGTCTTGTTGCTGCCTTTTAGTAATAGATAATTTTGATTCAAAAGCCTGATAACCATACCATATCTTACTCTAGGAAGCAAATAAAAACCATAAGGCTTGACCCATGTTAGCCCCTTAAGTGACCAAATTTATATTCTGAGAGTGTCTTAATTAGAAAACTTTCTGGACCCTAGTCACTTCAAAACACAACTGTGAGCAAATCAGAAAAAAGACTCTACCGTCATATAGCATAGATTCTAGAGGAGAGAAATGAAAAAAGAAGTGTCCTTTAAAAACTGTGTCTGTAAATTACATATGGTCTCAGTCACATGAATGTTCAGCGTCCTTACCCAAGCTGTATGTGTAAGGTCATTAGAGAGGTTAAAGTAGGTAAGACAGCTGGAGTGTTTAGCAGAAAAAGGTTTACCTAACACACCACTGCCCCTCAATATAAGTGAGATTTATTATTCCTGTTATTTTTATGTCTCGGGGACTGTTTTCAATGACCATATGGTTATTATTTTTAAAATGCCTTTTCTGCCTCCTCAGCCTGCCCAGTGAGATATCCCCATGTGATTTCCTGCTGTAGTCTCTATACTATATCTGGTAAATTTCTAACTCTCTTTGCATTATCTGCACTCAGGCACATTGTATTGTCTTTATTTTGTTTAAGTCTCCATTAACTTGCACTGTATTATGGAATGTCTTCCCAAATCCAATTTGTTCAGCACCAGGCTAAGTTCCCTGTGCATAACGAAGTGAGTCCCACCAGAGAAATGTGTCGAAATCTTGAGCGATTTCATGGAGATGGAGGCAGTCATGAGGATCAGCAGGGTTATGAAATCTCTTGCAGACAAATAGACAGTTGTGTGCCTTGCGAGGCAAGATGCTAAGCAGCAAATCTGTTCAGAAACATTGACTCTCTGTCATTTTTACCACAAAGGGTTGATGAATGGCCAGAAATGAACCAATTAAACCAAGTGCTGATTTAAAATATTATGCAAATGTGTGGAGCGAATGGACAATGAAATATGGAGTGAACCCAAGAGCACTGAACTGGAATTAAGAGGCTTGTAGTCGCAGCCTTAGGTTTATAACCTGATGTGTGTTTACTTTTTTTAATCTTTAAAATTACCCAAGGCCAATTTAAGGGTCCTTATTGCTTCTAAATTGCTGTTAATCTCTGCTACGTGGCTAATTTTGAGTGACACGCCTAAAAGAATTGTACTTTTTGAAGACATTTTCCTTTCAACTGCGAGGTAAGAGAAATAAGAGCCACCTGCCAGGGCGACTGCGAAGATGAAACTGAAAAGTCCACGTGGAACATCGCAAATGTCCGGACCAGGAGATGCAAATGCCGGGACTTCTTGTGCTTTGCCTACTTGAAAGCCCACCGGAGAGTCCTCACCGTGAAAACAAGCAAAGGAGAAATGATACATGGGCTGGGGATGTAGCTCAGTTGGTAGAGGGCTTGCCCTGCAAGCCCAAAGCCCTCGGTCTGTTCTTAGCCCTTCGTAAACTGGTCCTGATGACTTGGGAGGTGGAGGCAGAAAGATCAAGAGTTCAGGTTCATTCTCAGCTACATGAGATCAGGGCTAGCCTGGGCTTCACGAGACCTGTTTCAAAAGTGAATAAGTAAGCTAATTAATTAAATCACTATCTTTGGAATAAGATACCACCGAAGAGAGAAAGTAAATGAATATAAAAAGCCTCACTAACCTCCGTGTGGTGGGATTTCAAGGATATGTGGTTCCTTCTTCCCATTGGAGAAGCAACATGAGGAAGCTGTATGGCTTAAGGGTTATCTTAACATTGAACTGAATTCTTCTTCTTAGCAATTATGACTGGGGAAGCTTTATTGCCCCTTTATAAAAAATGGATGCTAACAATGTTCCTTTTAACAAAATTAGTTTCCATCTTTGAAGCACATATTAAGTACTATATAGGTGTTTGTTAAATAATACTTTCCAAGTTGTAGGCTGAAGAGATGGGTCAGTGGTTAAGAGAACTGACGGCTCTTACAGAGGACCTGGGTTGAGTTCCCAGCACCCACAGGGTGGCTCACAGCCATCTGTAACTCCAGTTCCAGGAGATCTGCTGCCCTCTTGTGATCTCGGTGAGCACTGCATGCAGGTGGTACACAGGCACAAAGGCAAAATACCCACACACATAAAATAAAGATAAATAGATCCACTATATGTAAAGTAAGGATGGTGGTACCTCATTTGTTTTGCATTACCGTGCCAGGACCTGTCATAGGCACTTTATGTGGGTCAACCAACAATTAGAGTCTTTGGACGGAGTACTGTTCACACAGGTGCAGAGCGCAAGGGTCATCTGTGTCCTATGGGGGTGTATTCACCTTCTCCTAGACACAGGAGTAGACATCGACTCATCCCATCTCTACAGACAGCAGATGCTGAATCCCATCTGCCCAGAGCTTAAACTACGCAGGCTAAGCTGGGACATAAACAGACTAACTGCATTCTGTCGTTTTCTCACGTGGGACCCAGCACGCATGCTTTCTCTTCTTGCCCTCTTATTAAAGAGTTCATTTTGGGTTTTCATGGAGCAAAAGCAGTGAGCTGAGCGTCAGCAAACTTGGTTTGAGTCTTGCTCTGTCTTCAAGGTTGAAGATCTTTGGAAGTCCCTGGTGAGAGGTTCAAATGCATATGTAAAATTTAATCCGCTCAGGCATTTTGAGAAACATTGTCACTGGGATGAGAGCCTGTTACCCAATAATACCCTGCATGCATGTTGTGTATGAAAACTTCACAAAGAAGGTGACAAAACCATCAGTATCTACTCTAGACTATTGCGCTGGACTGAAATGACAATAATGGATACTTGGGAGTGATTGCTGTCCTTTCTTCACCTCCCAAACTGTCCTGATGTGCTGTTACAGGACAATGCAAAGAAGTATTCTTCTGGGGGTCACAGAGGTTCTGAGATTCAAGGTAAGACCACTTGGTGCTATTGATGGATGGTGCAATGGTTTCCATTGGGCACAATCTCTTGCATGATTTAAACTTATAAAAAAAAAAACAAAACCTGCAGTTAAATTTTTCAGTATCTTCTGAAGATTTACAGTTGCTACAGAGTAAGAAGAATTAGCAAAGCTATCTGCAGAGTGATGTCTGTTTGATTACATTTGTTCTTATTATCCAGATAAAAATCCAACTTGAGAGATTTCAGCCAGAGGACTGTAATATTTGATCACAAAATGCTTGCCATATATCTCTTGCGTTTTGAGAAATTCCTCCACTTCGGCATTATATAGTAATATTAGCGTTTCCAGAAAAATGTTACTTGATGATATGCATATCATTTGGGTTAACTTTTTCAGTTATTCTATCTTAGAGTTTGGGGCTTGTTCCACTTATGGCATGACTTTAGAAAAAAAAAGAGTGAAAGAAAAGAAGTCTCGATGAAACACTCTAATTTTATTTTCAAAATGCCTAACCATTTTGAGCTGGAGAAAGGAAGGATGTGCATTTATATTTTCAACTTTTTACAGACCTATTTCCCTTGCATGTTGCATCAGTAACTTTGCAACATCCACTAAAATTGCTAGTAGTTATGTGTGGGAAGAAAGCACTTCCCATCCACCCCTTCCCCTGATCCTTGATGAAGGAGACATTCTAATTTTCTGGTTTGATTCATTAGTATCAACTGGAGTAACTGCAGTGTCACCAGGTAAATATCTACTTAATATGCCAAGGAGAACATTTGCCCCTTGTTCAACAATTCACCAGACACTATTCTGAAAGCATTGCATCTATTTAAATACTCGCCACCCTGTCAAATAGATATCATTATTCCTACTTCCCAGAGAAGAAAACCGAGGCATCGAGTTTCCAAGATGTTTGATTGAGGTCACACACTTAGCGGGTTGCTGAGCTTGAATTTAGAAATCTGGCTGCCGTTATCCCCCATGCACCATAAATTACCAAGTTGTTTTACAATTAAAAAAAAAGAGCCACGCAAGAAAGAAAAACAGAGAAGTTTTCAATGCAAAGCCAATTCTACAGGTTTTTGTAGTTGAAGTACTTTGGAGGAGTTAAGTAAAAGTATAACTCGGTCTAGGGAATCTTGCTCACCTGATCTCAAAGCCGTATACACCACTTAGTAAACCTTGAAAGTGCTGAGCCTATTACTTGCACCTGCTCTGGACTTAATAAGCAAGATGCATTTCTTTCATACACTATTTTTTAAATGTGCATTTCATAGCTCCATAAAAAGTAAACATTCAGGATCGTCATTCAGTAACTTTCCGACGCCATGGCTGTGGTATCACGTCTGCTTTGCCACTTCGCAATGGAAACATAAACCACCTTCTTTCCAGGCACATACAGGTTCTGCAAGGGAAGCTCCCGCCCCGACGTGTGTGCAAAGAGGGGCCACTCTTTTTCCCTTTATTAACACCAGAAAAACAGAGGCTGCCTTCCTCCTTCAGATGCCCAAGGTTTCTATTATGTGGAAGCAGATTGAATGCAGGTCCAACAAGACCTGGCACAGCCTCTAATAGGAAGTGAAATGGGACTGAGACTCGACGTGATTTATCACAGTCATTTTTATAAACACTAAAATGGAAACCTCCAGATGTCAGAATGAGAAGGTGAATTGACTATCCCATTAAGCATTGGTCAGTCCATTTCATAGGTGGTTTGCACTAAGCCAAAAGGACGTTGAAAAGAATTTGAAGTACAGATGTCTGCGGCTATTAAACAGTATGACCAGCAGCGGTAAGATAATGGATTGAGAAGCTGTCGTTTGAATGGCAGAGACTCTTGCTTTCCTAAAAGATTCTGGCAAACTGTGTTTTCTGTGTCTGAATTAGGAAAGAGGATGGCTGGTGCAACTGAGAGGGTTTTTTTTTTTTTTTTTTTTTTTTTTTTTTTTTTTGGTTTTTCGAGACAGGGTTTCTCTGTGGCTTTGGAGCCTGTCCTGGAACTAGCTCTTGTAGACCAGGCTGGCCTCGAACTCACAGAGATCCGCCTGCCTCTGCCTTCCAAGTGCTGGGATTAAAAGCATGCGCCACCACCGCCCGGCTCAACTGAGAGTTCTTTAACAAAGAGTTCCGGCGGCAGAAAGCTTGAGCCAGACATGCCCTTCATTCCAGAATTTAGGAGGTAGAGGCAGGAGGGTCAGGAGTTTTAAGACAACCTAGGCTGTAGAGCAAGAGAGGGAAACCTGTTGGAAGGAAGGTTGCTAGTTAGTTCCCGGCTGCTTAGTCCCAAAATAATCAAACAGAAACTATATTATTTAAATCACTGCTTGGCCCATTAGCTCTAGCTTCTTATTGGCTAACTCCTACATCTTAATTTAATCCATCTTTATTAATCTGTGTATCATCACGTGGCTGTAGCTTACTGGCTAAAGTTCCGGCATCCATCTCTGGCAGGGCTCCATGGCTTCTCCTTGACTCCACCTCCTTTCTCCCAGCATTCCGTTTAGTGTTCCCCACCTGGCTCTGTTCCCCTACAGCTCTGCTATAGGCCTAAAGCAGTTCCTTTATTAACCAATGATATTCACAGCATACAGAGGGGAATCCCACATCAGGAACCAATTCCAGACTAAGTCTGGTTTTGCACAAATGGAAATCCTGCTATGCTGAGCCCTGAAGCCCATCCCCTACACCCCCACACATACCCACGTACTAGCCAAGATGTAATGCTACACAGCATGGCGTTTTTAATCTCCTCAGTGTCATGCATTCTGTCATAATTAAATTTTGCAATGCCATCACTCTCATACACAACCCCCCGCAGTCATTTCTTGACTCACGCTTGACTTGAAGAAACCCAATGCCATTAAGAAGTAAACACATATCGAAGCTGTACCTGGGTATTTATGCCCTTATTCAGTGTCTATGAAACTATGCCCTTGCAGTAGCCTCCAGTCCTGTTGCTTTTTCAGAGTGACAGTGGAGGTATGCATGTTGCATACAGTCATACAACATTTCAGTATAGCACTATTACAAAAGGAATTTTAAAGTGCTGTCCTCTTCGGAGATAGAAACCCAAATGCTGCCATAATCTGTAGCAAAAAAAAAAAAAAAAAAAAAAAAAAAAAAAAAAAAAAAAAAAAAAAAAAAAAAAAAAAAAAACAAAAAAAAAAACAGCCAAACCCAGAAATGAAAATAAATAATTGCTGCAATACCCAAAGTGGAAGTCAGGGGCTGTTAAAGGTTATACAGCTCCTGCACAAACAACTTACAAGATGGGCTCTGCTGCCAAGCTGACTCATCATCTTTTTTTTACCCTCAGCTAATATCATGATTGCACAAAATATCATAAAGCCTTGAAACAAATAACACGATTCTAGAATTCTAGAAAAAAAAGCAGTCCATTTCAAGTAGGACTGGATTATTTTTCCACTTTTTCCCCTTTATCTTTGTACAAGGACTTCCTGAGAAATTCCCCTGTGAATTTGAGGAATGGATTTGACCCTAGTGCCTGCATGTTTATTTTGATGCTTCTAAATATAGCAAAGCATTATTGTCGTCATTGATCCTTGAGAATTATTCACTTGTTAGCAAGTCAATAGTTTCGAGGATTTATGGATCATAAGGGATATTGATTGTCAAGTTTATTTACAGTAATTGATGTGTTTTTAATTGTTGTCCTTCCCTGCTCCTAAAAGAACCAAACTGTGATTATCACTTCTGCAGAACAAAGAAGAGACTCAAGTCAGAGGGACGAAGGCTCCTGAGTCTGCATACCTGAGGAAAAATGGAGCATCTCTAAAGAGTTCCCAGAACTGATCCGATGCTGACAGAGCTTAACCAGCCCTCAGAAGCCATGGACCATTGTCTGCTATGGGAATAATCCCTGCTTTCCCTGAACCAAGTGGTTTCCTCCCAGTGTCTCTGCCCTGACTTAGCCTTTATTGCCTTTCACGATGAATGACCATCTTCCACGGAAACTTACGTGACACAGAATTTGCAGTCATACATATATGGAGCCACTAAGTTCAGTTACGAGATTATTTCCACGGTTGTGCTGTGAATGTCTTAAAATTGAGACTGATGTGTGTTTATTTGTCCTGCATCCCTATAGCCTGGCTTCGTGCAAGGGTACATGCTCAGTGGAAATTTGTGGAGATCTAATCAACTCAAGGACAAGAGTTCAGAGCCAGTCAGGCAGCCCTCAACTCCCAGCTCTGCCATTTACTGTGGTGTAAGCTTGGGAAATTATCAACTGCTCGATACCTCAGTTTCCTTATTTATATAAAATGGTAAGAGAAAGGTTACAACGTAGCTATGAGAACTAGGTAAATTTTTACTTGCACAAAAGAGAAATAGCAAGAGTATTAATCATGGTAATTACTGCTGGATGCTGTGACAAACCATCCCCAATATTTGTCTCAATAAAAGAGAAAATGAATTGGTCCTTGTTGGGGGGCTGCTCTCTCAATGATGCCTTAGGGATCTAGCTCTTCCATCTTGTAATCCCACCATCTTTAATACGTAGAATCCCAAGTTCCACACATGGAGTGAAAAGAATTGTGAAGCTAACTTCTGAAATTGAACAAAGCAGGTAGAAAGTCTGCCTCCATAAGGAATCATATTTCCATGGGCTTTTGCTGTTCTCAGCTCATTATCAAAATATGCAGAAATCTTAGATAATAAAAGCTTTACTTCATGACAAATGAAAGATCAGCTTTTAGAGAAAGTTAACAATGCTGTAGCAAACAGAAGCACAGCTTGTCTCAGTGACTCTTCTATTGATGTGAAGAGGCACGATGACCAAAGCAACTCTTATCAAAGAAAGCATTAAATTGGGGGCTTGCTTACAGTTTCAGAGACTTGGTCTATCATCACCATGGTGGGGAACATGGTGATACAATGACACATGGCCCTGGAAAAGTAGCTGAGGGCTACATCCTGATCCATAGGCAGAAGGGGAGAGAAAGGCATTGGGCCTGGCATGGGCTTTAAAACCTTGACGTCTACCCCCAGTGACATACTTTCTCCAACAAAGCTACACTAGGTCCAACAAGACCAGTCCTACCAATCCTTCTAATTCTTTCAAATAGTGCCTCTCTCTGGTGACTAAACATTCAAATACATGAGCCTATAGGGGCTATTTTTATTCAAACCAGCACACAGCTCCCTAGGAACCTCATGAATCTTAAGAGTGTTATAGACATACTTACAGAGATCTGAACATTTCTATAAATATTATCTATCTCTCTACACACAGTCATGAATTATTGGCCTTCTAGTTCAATTTATTTATCTAGAGAAGAGATGAGGACATTGTGCTGAAAGCATTTCAACACTTTGAAGAAGAATGTTACCTCCACAACATGAATTAGATACTCTTTATTGGAATTTTGTCTCATTGACCTATTATTACAAAGAATAGATGAAGGCAAAGAGTCAAGTTTCTCTCTACATCATTTTGAATGCTTCTTATAAGGAATAGTTTACTATTGCTACTTTATTGATTAGACAATCCATAGTTTCCATCTGAGACATTTTAATAGATTTCTTTTTCATGAATCTATAAATGGACCCACAATAGGCAGAGCCCCAGAAGAATGGAGTCTGGGCCTCAGTGAATCAGACATAGTGCTGAGAACCTTGGTACACATGATGCCTGCTCCCTGCAATGACCCAGCACTAGTAATATACTAGTAATGACCCAGTATTAGTAATACCATCTTCATTGCATGCTTTGGGACACTTCGCTTCAAAGGAGGATAGTAGCTCACCTAAGGTCACATTGTCAAAGAAGGACGAATTGGTATTTCGGACTGAATGTCACTGTTTCTCATCAGTTCATGCAGCCTGCCCCTGACAAGACTCTGCCCTTGGTGATCACTTTCAAAGTAAAAGTGGCTCAGAAAAAAATAGCCATCTATTAAAAATTATTCCTTGGTCGTCTCCTGTCCCTTGTCATGACAGCGATGGAGGCGAGCATCAGTTGTTTGAAATATTCAACAACAATCCCTTGGATGGTGGTTCTAATTTTAGCATCCTGTGAACCCAGTTTCTTCAGGCAATGAATAATTTGCATGAAAAGTTTACTTCTGAATAAGACGTTAGAGTTGAAGCCAAGGACACTTAGAATAGCTTCATAGGAGAAGCTGGTCTCAGAACTGTATTAAACCTGCGAGAGCTCCACGTTGATGGCACACTATTGATTATGTGTTTAAACTTTTTACAGTTTTCAAGGGTCTATTAAATTCTACTTCAGCACAAGAACCATTCAAACCTCCATAATGATAATGGCCACGCAATACTTTTTGGAAGCATGTTGAAATCCTATTTCATTCTTGGCGATAACCTTTGCACCCCTAGGTCATTCTCCTTCCGAGATTTCTGAAAATGTTGAAAACTGTGGCATGAAGTGGGGGGCGGACATTGAGTTGTTCTAATCCTCTACTCTATTTCATAATTTAGGGTTTATTCTTAATCTGCTTTCACTAATTACTGACGGTGTTCTGTCATACCGTACTTGTTCACTCAAACACAGCTTTATTGTGATTCTTGGTGGCTTCTTTAGATCAAGATTTGGCAGATGTATCAGTTACCATTCTCATTGCTGGGACCAAACCCCTGACACAAGTGAGCTAAGAGGAGAAAGAGTTTATTTTGACTGACAGTTTGAAAGTACAACCCACCTTGGCTGGGAAGTTCTGGAGGCAGCAACTGGAGGAGATTGGGCATCCTGTATTCTCAGGCACGGAGCCAAAAGAGATGAAAGCTGGTACCCAGTGGGCTTCCCTTGTACTCAGTTCGTGACCCAGGCCCCTGGAATGGTGCCTCTCACGTTTAGGGTAGTCTTCCCACCTCTGTTTTCCTATCTAGAAAGTTCCTCACATTTATGTCTGGAGATCTGTGCCCTAGGCGAGTCTAGATTCTGTAATGTTGATCATATTAACTAGTGCAGCAAGGTAGTAAATATTTTAAGCTTTGCAGTTCAAGAGATGTAACAGAATATAGATTTCAGGTACTTATGTCACACTGATGAAAGCTCTCCTGGCCCTTTCTACCCACCTCATTTGCCCGGGTGCCACTGTGGTCATGGGACTCTGTCCAAGTAAGTAAGCTCTTAGCTTGGCTCTCTTCCCAGGAATCCTTCCCAATGTGGGCAGGTGACCAGAAGAGGCGATCTGACTCATATAAGCATTGATCCGGGACTGAAGTTCCACAGCCTAGTGGCCTCGGCTGCCAATAGTGGAGTCTGTGGGTAGGGGCGGAGCAGTATGCGTCTTGAGATGAGAACCTGGTTGCTCTAAAGCTAATGCTGTCTTTGATCTGTCTGTGTTAACATTCCAATCTTGCTACATCGGCCTCTTTCTCACTCCTTAAACCATCCAGACTCATCCCATCTGAGGTCCTCTATTTCACAAAGTGACAGAACCATTTTATATCCATGCTACCTGCGTCTGAGAGTTCCAATTTTTCTGCCCCTTTGCCATGTTTGCTACGTCTCTCACTCCACCACTGTCCTGGAGGGTTTGAAATGCCTCTAGTTCCTGTTTGATGAGTACTGAAGATAACAAATTTATGTATACACTGGCACTTTTATATCTTCCTTAGAGAATACCTAGCCCAATTATTTGTCCACTTTAAACTTTTGTTTTCTGTTGTTGAATTATAAGAACTCTTTATATATTATGGATTTATAGTCCATATCAGATCAATCCATGATTTGCTAATGTTCTATTCTGTAAGACAGTCCTTTCAGTTTCTCAGTAAACTCCTTCAAAGCCAAAAAGACTTTGGGCCTTGATTAAGTCATATTTGTCTCTTTTTCTTTCCTGTGATTATTGTTTTTGGCATGTCGAGGCAACCATTGCCTAACTGATACTCTTCGAGTTTTATACTTTTAGTGTTATTCTTAAGTCTTTTAGTGCATTTTGAATTATTGTTTTGTGGGTCTAAGGTCTTATTTATATTAATAAAGCTATGAATAAGCTGCGGTGAATATCCTCTGACCAGGCTTTTGTAGAGACGTCCACCAGTTTTCGGGGTCCTGAACTGGGACGTGTTTACCATCCCTGAGAACGGGCAGTATCCCAGTGTTATACAGTCTCAGAGCGCCCCACCGTGCGTGACACACTCTGCCCCACGAGCTCACTAGCATTTGCTGGTGTCAGCTTTGTTTTCATTGCAGCCATTCCGGACAGTGGTGCCTCGTTATGCTTGGTGTTACCAAGCATCTTCCCGATGATCAATGCCACTAAACACCTTTTCATATGTTAAACAGGAAATTTCAACTCTAAGAGACTCTTTTATCAAGTTGGAAAACCATTACTCAATTTTGATTGTATTTTGATATTTTATAAAGTTCCTAGCTCTCGGTATAAGTGCTTTATCAGAAAAAAAAAGCACTATGAACATTTTAATCCCAGTCCGGCAGGCTTTTTCATATTTTTAATGGTTGAACTGAAGTTTGCTAAACTTGGCAAAGTACAGGTTTCATTTATTGCTAGTGCTATTTTTGCCTCTTATTTCATAACTATTTCCCTGCCCTACAGTCAGGAGAGATTCTTACACGTGTCCTTTTGTAAATATTCATGGCTGTGAGGTGTCTCAGACAATAGAGACCCTTGATGTCAAACCCTAGGACCCGAGTTTAATCTCCAGGACCCACAGGATGGAAGGAGAAGATCAGCTCCCATAAGTTGTCCTCTGACCTCCACGTGTGCCATGTGGCCTTCAGTGCATCTACCCAGCTCTTGTAGCACACAAGCAAATAAATAATTGTAACTCAAAACTAAAAATAATTACATGCACCTTGTTTCTCCTTTTAGGTTTAGAGCATATTGCTATTAAATTTTAGGTGATAATCCATTTGGCAAGATTTGTTTTTTCCTTCAGAATAGCCAATAATTTCAATACTACCATTGGAAAACTCTTCTATTCCTACTGAACTACACTGTATCAATCAAATATATTAATGTATTTTTTATGTTTTGGGGTTTGGTGGAATAAAACTCCAACTTTGTTTTTTACTTAGACTTCATTTGATGTTATTTTGGTTTGGTTTTTATAGGGAAGGTCTCTCTTTCTGTGTCTCTCTGTCTCTTTCTGTCTCTGCCCCCCCAACCCATCTTAAACTAGAACTCACTAGGTAGCCCAGGATGGCCTTGAACTCTTGGTCCTTTTGCCACTGCTTTCCCAGTGCTAAGATTATAGGCATAGGCCACCACATCCAATCCTGACTTTGCTCTTGACTATACTCAGTTCTTTGCATTATTATATAAATATTGAGATAAGAATGTTCATTTCTATCCTTTAAAACTGCTAGACTTTAACGGGGAACCCAATAAGTCTATAAATCAACTTGAAGGTAGGTAACACTCTGACAACATCGTTATTAATGAAAGTCCATTTTTTGAAGACATGTTTCACTTCAGCTGTGCGGTAGTTTTTAAAGATGCCTTGCATATCTGTTGTATCTTTGATAAAAGAATTCTTACAAATTTATGCTTTTGAAAGCTAATGTAAATGGTAATTGTTAGATTCTTATATATGCCTATTGCTCTCTAAGAAAAAATCAGTTGATTTTGTACATTAATGTGACTGATCCCCTTTCAGGAGTGTTGGCGTCAGACTTTCGGCTTTTGATCACGGCTTCTGTGAGTTTATCTCCAGTATATTGCTACTTTTGATGGGTCAAGGAGAAATATTGTGACCTGAGACTAAATGAGAGTCTCTTGGGGTCTACACGTAAAACCAGGCCAAAGAAACTCAGCGGAGGTTTCATTTTTCTAGTCCTGCTGCTCATTTCTCATTACGAATCACCTTGATTCTTGAGAACATCTGGAATATTCTAGAGCAAAGTCAAGTTATCAAATGGCTTATCATGCAATTATTCCAAAATTCTCTTTCCTCCTCTTTTCCCTCATTTGTCTCTTATCCTTAAATTCTGAGTTCTAGAAGACTAAAGCTATATCGTCAAACATTTTAAGCAAAAACAAGAAACTAAATAAATAAATAAGGATGGAAATAAAAATTAATGAAAATTGAAATCTATAAAATGATCTTTGGGGCTTCCTGAAAGTCACTAAGAAGTGGCAAGCCTCAGTTGAAATCTCTTCTTTTTCTCTGACTAGCTGCTTGACACTGAATAAATATGCATCTAAGCCTTATTTTCTGTAATTTTATCCTGGTGACTGGTGGTGTTAAGCACTGTCTCTTGGGAATCTTGTGGAGGTTCAGCAGGATGACGTGTGTGAAGCACCTGGTGTGTCCGGTGTTCCATAGACACTCAATTAGTCCCAGATCTTTCAGCTCTGCTATTTTGAGAAATATCACACTTAAGCTTTTCCTGAGGAAGTTTAGGATGTGAGTCATTGGAAATTAATCTGGTAGATCTTATTAAGCGTGGCATGTTTTTCTATTTTTAAACTGCCACCACATCTCAAATAATATTTAATTTCAGAGGAATTCGAAGTCTAAATAATTCACTCTGCTCTCACATGACGGTAGTGATAGCAGACGCCATATAAACTTAAAAGTCTCTGCTCTCAGCCTGATGTTCTCTCCCATCCCTAAATTACATTTATTCACCCTTTACAGATGTTCATTCTCATCCTCCCCATTCTCTCTGAGGACTCATATATATCTCAGCCTCATAACTAACAGGAGAACATCTAAATGCATGAACACGTCAGCCAAGATGCTCCACAGAGCACTGCCCAACCTCATTCTCTTTTGGGTCTTTTCTTCCTGTCCATGCTCCCTCGTGTAGATTCTATTCCCCGTTCTTTGTAAGTCAAAACTCTTCCATTCTAGCCTTTATCTCATGCTCTTCACCTCCCTACGACTTCACTCATCATTCATTTCCTTTGTATTTTATGTACTTCACTTCCTGTGAAATAGCATATCCTGATGGTTTACATACCAGATATTTTTTCATGACTTTCTCAGTCCATATGAATTCTGTGGAATTATCTTTTACTCCACTTTGCTTACTCTCAATTCTAGCTCTTTCTATGATTTCATGTGTAAATTAAAGATTAGGTTTTTTTTTTATTGCTAACTGCTTGAAATTTTTTCAGATTCCACCCGTAATTCAAATTTGGTGATACAAATTGCTACAATCTTTAATGAAGCATTGTCCTGTAGAGATAAGTTTCTGTTCTACCAGGTCTTACAGCCATTCATTCCCAAATAAGGCTTATATTAATTATAAACTGTTTGGCCCATTGCTCAGGCTTATTACTAACTAGCTCTTACAACTTAAATTAACCCATAATTCTTAACTATGTTTAGCCATTTGGCTTGGTACCTTTTCTCAGTAAGGCATTTTCATCTTGCTCCCTCTGCATCTGGCTTCCAATTGTTGGGCAGTGCTCTGTGGAGCATCATGGCTGATGTGTTCATAAATTTAGATGTTCTCCTGTGTCTTTCTTTTCCTTTTCCTAGAATTCTCCTAGACTGATCACCCCACCTATACTTCCTGCCTGGCTACTGGCCAATCAGTGTTTTATTAAACCAACACGAGTGACAAATCTTCACAGTGTACAAGAGCTTTATTCCACAGCATTGTCCCTTTCCATGCACCCAACACTCATTCGATCTTGAATAATGCTAACCCGGCCCCTTGCTGGGCTAGTAAGAAAAGGGAGAAATCAGAATCCATAGACCTAGAGGTAATGGAGCAAATCATCAAGCCTACTCATGTGTGAGGCACATTAGCACTTGAAAGACATTAGTAAGAAAAGCTAACAATAAGAGCAGCACTCAGGAGGCTAAAATGCTGTGAGGCTTGGTAAGTGGTGGTGTGTTGACCCTTCCCAAGTCATTCTCCTGTTGGGAATGGATTCTAATCCACTAGAGCTTCCAATAAATGCAGAGTTCATAAACACTTCTCTGGGCTGCAGGACTGAACCTAGTAAAAGGCATAGAACACAAAAGAGTTTTCCTACCTTTAATGATAGAATTTATTGCAAGTTGATAGACTAAGAAAAGTCTAGGATTGAGACAGAATCTAAGACAAAAGTAGAGGATATAAGACAAAACTTCCTTGATATCATGGCATCTTTATGAAATCTAGATTAACTAAATCAATTTTATTCCCCCAAAATAACTTTATTGGATATACTGTGTATGGAGCAATAATAAGCTAGAGGCTGGGGATACAATTGTGAATAAAAAGGTGTTCATTCCTACCTAATAATTGTTTCTTCAAACAGTCCTGGTGAATCACAAAACAGAGAGAGCCAACTTTTCTATGGGGATGGATAAAATAATAAGATGGGGACTCTAGTGGACTGGGGTAACAAATGATGTCTCGTATGTACTATCCCATAATGTTTGAATCCACTTATGAAGCAACAGGAAATGTCCAGACTTATACATCCTATCTCTTCACTATAGAACCAGAAAATGTGCCTTGTTCACAGTTGGGACATAGACTTACTTCTTAAACTATGCCATTCAGACTTGTAGATGAGATACACTGCTTTAGAACTAAGGGAGTTAAATCCAAAGGCTCCACATGGAACCAATTGGCCTTCATTGTATCCAGTTTCTGCCACTGCAGTGGCTGGAAAAGCCTATTCTTGGCTCAGGCTGTGTGTCAACGCTGGTGGCCATCACAGCTCTAGTCAATCAGCCTCCTGGCTGTGGTCCATAACTAGAACCCAAGGCTAGGTGACATTGGCTGTTGCAGTTCCTCATTGGATGGGTTCTTCATTAGTGGCTTTGGGGCCCAATCCCTGGAAGTGAGCCTTGAGCTTGATTAACCAGCATGCTCCAAATTTTTATGAAGCATGTAATATCCTTTTCAGCTTAATAAGCCAGATTTGGTTTCTACCATTTATAACTATAAAACTCCAACAAACAGGAAAGGCCTCCCAGAGGAGATAGTGTAGAACTGAGATGCTTAGGAGAATGGAGTTTGGCTTGGGAAAGACAGAGACAAAATGTTTAGAGAAGGAGGACTAACGTGGTACATTGGAGAGAAAAAGGAAAAGATATTTATAGAACTGAAAATATTGCATGGTGTGGGGGAGGAGAGAACAGAGCAGTAAGCAGAGGTCTGCCCACATAGGATCTCACAAATCAGAGTCAAAAGCATTTTAGCAAATCCCTCAACAAAAGAGTGACATAGAGATTATGGCTGCAGGTCAGAGACAAGACCCTGGGACTCAAGTTAATGTTACTATACTCCTAGACCAGTTTTCTGTCAGCAGCAATTACAGTCCCAGAAATCTCTGTAGTAAAGGATGCAACTCCCCCCTACATCTCCAGATTAGGCTTTGCAACAGAGGACACCTAATGCAAGGTGCCCATTATGAAATGTTTTCCAACACAGATCATAAAAACTACTTCTAGAAGGTTCATCCAGCAAAGGTGTCCAGTGGACAGACTTTCAACTCAGCACGAATGTGTAAGAAGAAGAAGGATAGCTGAAGACACTGCATATTTTGGACACAGGACCTAGAGGATCCCAGCTGTCTCTGAATGGAAATCTATCTCCTGCTGACTCACCTTCATGGTGCCCGAAAATGCCATGCAAACTTCCAAGGGAAGGAAGCAATCGACGGTCTTATTTCATTTGGATGCCTACAAACTAAAACAATGACGATCACAGTGTAAAATCCTGCAGGTGTATGATCTCCCTAAGGAAGCAATGGTGGTACACATAAATTGATGGTAAGCAACTGTTGGAGGAAGGCCGCTTGTTGGTTCCTGGCCACCCAGATAGCTTAGACCTTAAGCAGTCACACAGAAACTGTGTTAATTAAATCACTGCTTGGCCCATTAGCTCTATCTTCTTATTGGCTAACTCTTATATCAATTTAACCCATTTTTATTAATCTGTGTATCACCACGTGGCAGTGGCTTACCGGCAAAGTTTTGGCATGTCTGACTCTGGCAGCAGCTCCATGGCTTCTCTCTGACCCCACCTTCTTTCTGCCAGCATTCACCTTAGTTTTCCCTGCCTAGCTCTGTTCTTTTGCCCTATCACAGGCCAAGATAGTTTCTTTATTCATTAGCCAATAAAAGCAACTCATAGACAGAAGAACCTCCCACACCAAGCAATAGCTCTCCAAGTGGACCTGAGGCCCACTCAAGAAAAGGGATATCATGCTTGGTACCGGAAAATTGGACAACTGTCCAAGGCTAGTAAAGTCATGGGTCTTGGGGAAGACCTATAACCACCACTTTACTCAACCATCAGAATTCCTAACTATATCCAAAATGTTTTCCTTATACCCACAGATGAGTATAGGTCTCACCTCTCATTAAAGAAACATCTCCTTGTAACAAGGAAAGAAAGTTACAGAAAACAAAACTGACAAACATAGAACAAGTAACTGTATGGTGCCCACTCCCAACTGTTACATCTACAGCACTATGTGGGCACCTAATGCTCATAGATCACAGTATCAGAAGAGGGGCAGAAAGATAACAGAGCCACAAAAACAGAAACTTACTGTGAGATTGTCTCCTAGGAATATCCCAGAGAAGCTATTTCCAGGAAGTCCTAAGAACATGGATGACACCAATAAACATGCTAAGATGGAAGGGGAAATCTCTTGGGGCTTCAACACTGGACAACGAACTACAGGCAATTAACACATGCTGAGGGGGTAAACATAATGTTTATCAGAGAAGATACACCAATTGTTTACCCAACACCATGTGGTCATCTCTGAAGTCATAATCTTTTAAGTAACATTACTATATAGACGAAGGAGGTTGTATTTATGTATTCAGGAGTATGTGTGAGTAAACATATATATAAACTAATAAAGAAATGGTGACCATAAATTTGAGGGGAAACTAGGTAGGTACATGAGAAGTGTTGGAGGGAGAAAGGGGAAAAGAAAATGTGATGTCATTATAAGATTTCAAGGAACTGTGGGTATGTGTGGTATGTTCATATGTGGACATAAATAGAGGGTGGAGTTCAATGTCAGGTGTCTTCCTCCATGTATCAATGACACTCAAGTGTCAAAGATATCAGGGTTTCATTCCCTGAGATACTTAAGGATTCTGTTACAAGTCAAATAAGATTGGGAAACACTTACTGACACCAAACTTGTGCACTGAGGGATTTCTCAGAATGGCCAATGTACACCGACGCCCCCAAGAGCAAGCACACAACATACTTTAAATACGTTTGGTGACCGTCTTGTAGATCCTGTATCATGCGAGATGACCCAGAGAATCCATCTCAGATCATTCTTTCTCCTTGGTATGACCCCTGGGTCCTGTAAAACTGGGTCTTGGATCAACATTTACCTGAAAGAGAAAGACAGAATTGATGGAAGTATGACTCAGAACATGTCACTTGCTCAGTGACACCCATATCACTCGGGTGAACCCTAACTCCACATTATCTATCCGTTTATTTTACTGACACTTTACTTCACTTGTCTTTACTGCCAACTTCCTTCCTGGGGTATTGGTCACCTTCTGTCTCATGGATAAAATTCTTCCATTAAGTATAACTGGAAAGTCTACCCCTCTCCAGGATCCTAAAAGATTTTCACATGGGAACCATGCATCTGACATAGACTCCAATTAAGATACACACATTGGAATTGAAAAGCTAGAACCTTTATGTAGGTAAGGGAAGCTTCTTAATGAAGTATGCTAAGAGGCAGGCACTCTGAGTCAATAGACCTACACGGAGGCCAGTGAAGAAGCTTCCTCAACCATTACTAAATGCAAAGTATTTAGTCAAATTAATCCATAGTAAGGCATATTCAGATCACAGCGTATGCCCATTCCTTCAGGGTCTTTATCCCAGAGATATGGCTCTCTCAGCAGACCATGGGCATGCACAGAAACTTTTACTCTTACCTCCAGCTAATTTGCACATTTGCAAGAATTTCAAAATTACTGTAATAATTTTTGGTAATGATTTACTATTTTTCTCACTCATCTAACACTCCCTTCTAAACAGGACCCCAAACTCTAAGCTCCCCCGCACCACGAAGAACGGAATCTGAAGTGTTGATCACAGGGTGAATATCTTAGGGAAAGAAAAGTGTTCCCAGAGATTCCAGAAAGCAGAAGATGGAAAGAGATTGACTTTCCTGTGCATATGGCACCTGGTGTGTTTCAGGACTTTGAAAAGGAAAGAATGAGAGGATGGCGCCATACGTTTTTAATGACTGATTCTTTGGCTTTGCCACCAGATTCCAAAGTTCATTCCGTCGATGTGGTTTAAAGGCCCATGTTAGTTATTTTCCTCAAAACTGTCACCAAATACCTGACAAGCAACTTCAGGGTGGAAGAGATCATTTGGGCTTATGCTTGAAAAATGGATATAGCCCAGCATGATATGACACGGTAGGAGTGTCAGGTCCCGGATCGCATTGCATCTGCTCTCAGGAGTCAAATACTGGACAGGAAACGGGAGCAGACAATTAAAGCACAAGGCACAACCTCAGTAACTCGCTTTCTCCAGTGAGAGTCCACTTCTTAATGACCACACAGCCTTCCACAATAGCACTATTAGGGACCTAGTGTTCAAATACATGAGAGTGTGGGAGACACTTCACATTCAAACTGAAATAGACCCAAAACAAGAATTCTTGGCGTATAAATGGTTGCTATAAGAAGGATGAGACTTTAGGGTTTTACACAAAGCCAATTTGTATTGGGAATGGTCATCAGTTCAGTTGCTTTTCCCCCTGAATGCTAACCTTTATTACTTCACATACTCTCCAGTATTAACATAAATGTAAATGCATTCATTGCTGGGTCTTTGCTTAGCTCTTCTCCTTTTAAACTACCTCTCCACTTCACTATAAATTTTACATTTAGAGTTTCATTTGCAGCAAAAAAATGCAATTGTCTAATTGTGCAATATGCAATTTGTAATATAATTATGCTGGTCAAATTATTTCCTGGACTGCTCAATTATGGTGATTACATTTGTTAAGTTTACAAGCTACATGCTGTTATTCTCCTTTTCCCTCTGGATGGTAAATAGTTTGTTGTTAGGGCTTAGATTCAGAGCTTGGAGTAGGTGTCATAAAGGGTAGCTCGATTTGATGTCTTGTTTCTACCATTACCGCCCCACTTGTGTTAATGAAGACCGGTGCTGAGGCTGTAAAAACCTCAAACACCTTCTGCTCTGGGTCCACTCCACACTTAGCAAGAGAGATTGGTGGCAGCATCTTCCAGAATAGTCCACCTCGGATGGAGAAAGTAGCCCATATTTAGTGGGGGCTTTCTGGGTGCCAGACACTAGACTAAGAATTTTCGACACATGTTTCAGCGTTTCTGTCCAGAGCAAGCCTGTGATGACCCCTGTGCACCCAGGGACCCTAAGAAGCAGAGCTCGTGTCCAGGTAGTTTATCCTGGGAAGTTAGTGTAGGGAAAAAGAGTAAGGGATGGGAAACACGAAGCAGGGAGATACCAGAAGCAACAGGAGGTCTACTGGCAATGACAGCTATGGGATGTTGTAAAGAAGTTGTCCCAGAATCACATCTAAGATGCAGAAGGGAGGAGAATTTACCTCTGGATCTTATCTTTCTTGGCCAAGAGTGGTTATATAGGAGGCTTCACCATAACAGTCACAGAATTGCTGTGCCCATCATAGTGAGCCCTTGAAGGTGACCCACATGGCTGGAACAGGGAGTCCTTGAGGCAGAAAGTCAGATATGCAAGTGGTGACCATGGAGGACTGTCATCAACTCCACCTAAGAGACCTCCTAGAGTTTCTGCTGTTCTTTTCCTTTTAACATCACGACACTGTTACCTCACCAGCATCGGATAGCCTCCCTGAAACATAAATAATATTTTTAAATGTATATAATGTACACATTTTATAAGCTGAGACGTGTACCTAGGCATGACATCATCCCAGTAACTGAGTTGATAAACAGTCCCATCTCCAAAAGTTCCCTCATATCCTTCCATGCCTATGTTGTGGAGAGTGTGCTTGGGTGTGGGTGAGTATGGGCAGGTGTGTGCAGGTGCAGGTGGGTGTGTACAAGTGTGTACAGGTGTGAGCAGGTGTGGGTGAGTCTAGGTGTGTGCACAGGTGTGGTGTGTGTGCAGGTGTGGGTGAGTGTGGGTGGGTGTGAGCAGGTGTGGGTGAGTGTGGGTGGGGGTGGGTGAGTGTGGGTGGGTTGTGTGCCTGCAGGTGTGGGTGGGTGTGTGCAGGTGTGGGTGGGTGTGTGCAGGTGTGGGTGGGTGTGTGAAGGTGTGGGTGAATATGGGTGGGTGTGTACAGGTGTGGGGTGAGTGTAGTATTAGGGACACTTACCTAGAGATAGATTCTCTTAACTTCATAAGTGCAAAACACTAGATTGTTAACTAAGGGCATCAAGCTGTACAATAAAATTTGAGAACTTATTCATCTTATGTAACAGCTACCTTATTCCTCCGTCTATTGTTATGTTTCTGAAAGTGTGGGTATTTTATGATACTACAAATAAATATACTATAGTTATGTTGTGAATGATTTATTTCACTAAGCATATGTCCTTATGAGTTATTCATGCTTTTTTTTAAAGGTGGGTATCCTCCTGTATGCTTATGTCACAGTGTCTTCTTCATTTATCCGTTGGTAGACATTTGGGTTGTTTCAATTCCGGACATTGTACTTAATGCCTCAGCAGCCATGGGAGTAAAAATAGCTCTGGAAGATCTTGACTTTGTGTTTGCTGTGTTGAGGATGGAACTCACACCAGGTAAGTGTTCTCTCACAGAGCCCATTCTGTGATTTTATTCAATGCTTCACTCTGTTAATGTGATGGCTGAACTCATTGATTTGCATATGTGCAACAACCCTTGTAAATCTGAAGCCAGTCCCAACCGGTCCTGGCATATGATCTTTCTGAGTTGGGTTTGCCAGTGTTTTGTTGCAGATTTTGCATCACAGATGTCAGCCTGAAATATCCTTCATGTGTACTGTCTATCTGGCTTAATGTCAACTTTTCTACAATAAAAATGAACCTTTGGAGGATTGCCCAAAGACGCAGAGTTCGTATCTGTGAATTCTGCTGGAGTTCACAGGCTTTGCTCTGATTCCAACCTGTATTAATCTAGAGTCTCTATCATAAGTCGCCATACCCTGAGCTACCTAAAACAATAGAAATGTCCCAT
Organism: Ondatra zibethicus; assembly: GCA_004026605.1. NCBI lineage: Eukaryota > Metazoa > Chordata > Mammalia > Rodentia > Cricetidae > Ondatra > Ondatra zibethicus. The sequence continues at coordinate 59,681 of PVIU01000061.1, read as the reverse complement.
CTCACTGTTAAAGAGATTAAAAAGCACCAGCAATTGCATGATCCTTTTAAAACCTACCCTAAGAGAGAATCCTCTTCTTGCCTCCAACAGTTAGTGCACTTCACTTCCTTGGCTTGTGGCAACATTCCAACCTCTGCCTCCATCTTTAAATGAGTGTCTTTTCTTTATATCCATGTATCTGTCTTCAAAATTTCAATTTCTTATAAAGGCATCTTTAGTAAGAGGCTGCTTGTTAGTTTCCCAGCCACCCAGACTCCCAAAATAATCACACAGAAAATATATTATTTAAATCACTGCTTGATCAATCACTTAAGTGCATTGCTACCTACATCTAGAATTAACCCATTTCCATTATTTTGTATTTTACCACAGGCTCATGGCCTACTGGCAAGGTTCCACCTTGAAGCTCACGTCTTTCCCCTCTGGAAAAGGGGAGGGCTCCATGGCATCTCCTGACTCCACTTTCTTTCTCCCAGCATTCAGTTTAGTTTTCCCCACCTAGCTCTACTCTGCCCTATCACTGGCTAAGGCAGATTCTTTATTCATTAACCAGTAAGAGCAACACATAGACAGAAGGACTTCCCACACCAGACATCAGTCATGTCAGACTTATGATCCAATATGTCCGGTCTTAACCTTGTTTCATTTTCAAAGACTCCATTTATAACTAAGGCTGTATTTTGCTAGTTCCAGGTAGGTACACACAGCTAGCAGAGGGGCCCTATTCAAACCATGATACAATTCCAGGTCCTCTTCTTCAGAAATATGCTAAAAATATGTTACTATGTCTCATTCCATCTTTTTTTTTTTTTGCATGAACTAAACACTAACAAAGTTTGAACACTAATTCTTTAGACAAGTCAACTATTTATTATTTTCCTTTGGAAGGCTTTGGGTCCTAAGGCCTTCAGATTTCTCAGATGTCCATCCAAGAGGACAAGTCTACAGGTGGATCAAGACCTGTTGTAGCACACAGAGGGTTAGTGCTCATCCTCCCCATCCAGAGTTCACCTATAACCCACTGCCGTGCAACCACAACCAATGCAGCAACAACCTAGAAAAGATGGGCAGGCCGTGAAGAAAGACCCAAGACCTTTCCACTGAATTCAGCAACCTCAGGAAACTCTTTTTTGTCAGGTTATGGTAAGTTTGATTGCTTTAAGACATTGTCAAGAGTTCCGCCAGCATCATTAGGTAGAACAGATTTGACCATGCTTTCCGTGACCAAACTTCTGTCCTGTTTCACTGACACAGAGATAGTGTTTAAAAGCATTTTATACAGCTATGACTAGTTGTTGTTTCTTGAACCTTGGACACATCATATGGAATCCTCATTATATGCTTATTGTGACAGCATCATGCCTATTTCAGAAAACTAATTTCAGGAAGTTAAGAAATGCACATACGGTCACGGCCAGTTGGTTGGAAAGCTAGATGTTAACGCCAGGTTTCCATGACTTCTGAACTTGGAGTAGTCTCCAGTACCAAGCTGCTTTTGATCCTGTTCACATACATCAAATGTCTTCCGTTAAGTCACTTGAGACTTCCTTTCAACAATATTTAGATAATGAACTGAGCCTAGATGTTAACAACCAAATAAGTGGATAAAGAAAATATAATACATAGACACAATGGAATTTTATTTGCATGTAAAGAAAACTGAAACCATAACACTTACAGGAAATTGGATGAAACTGGAAATTGTTACCTTAAATGAAGCATTCCATACTCAAACAGATAAATATCAAGCTGGTGAAATAGTTCAATCGGTAGAGCACATGCCACGAAAGCATAAGAACCTCAGTTTGATCCCCAGAATCCATATAAAACTGCCAGGCATGGCATGCCTATAATCTCACTTCTGAGAAGGCAGAGGCAGGCAAATCCCCCGGGATCCTGGCTACCTATTTTAGACTAACTGGTGGTTTTGAGGCCAAGTGGGAGACCCTAAGAACCAGGATGCTGGCCTGGAGATATAATTCTGCCTATAAAATATTTTCCATGCAAGCATGTATCTGCATGCTTGTGCACCCTCCCTCATGTGAAACTGCATACCCCTTCCACACATACACACAAAAGAAAGACAAAAGTTCACGGTTCTTCTCATGGATCTTAGATTTTAATTTTTCTGTTTTATTCAAGTGTTTTATTCTAATGGTAGAAAGCCATTAGAATGCCTGATCAGAGGAATAAAATTCCCCCACATATTTTCAAACTCTGGGTCTGACCACGACATGGAGAGTAGATATAGGGAGACTGTAAGAGACCACAGGTTGTAAGCTAAGCCAAAGATAGTGGAAGTGGACCAGGGCGATGGTTTTGAAGATGGTGAGATTGGTAGAGAGAGGAATTTTTAGCGAAAAGTTGGCTTATGCTGATAAACTGGATATGGTTTGACAGAAGATGTCCCCCAAAGGGAGTGGCACTATTGATCCTTGCTGGAGTAGATCTTGGTGGAAGAAGTGTGTCACTCTGAGAACAGGCTCTGAGATCTTTTTCTCAAGCTTTGTTCAGTGTGAGTCAGTCAACTCCTGGCTGCCTTCTGGTCAAGATGTAGCCAGCATCACGTCTGCCTGCCTACTGCCGTGCCCCCCACCATGAGGATAACAGACTGAACCTCTGAAACTGGAAGCTACCACCTTAATTAAATGTTTTCTTGTAAGCATTACCATGGTCATAGTGTCTCTTCCCAGCAATAAAAAAAAAAAAAAAACCCTAACTAAGGCAGGGATGAAATGCAAAGATAAAGGAATGAAATCAAGGTTGAGAGGCCCAGCCTTGTGACTTAGACAAGTAAACAGAGGGAGGAAACATCTGCTAAGGTGAGGTGTGACAAGGAAATGGGCCAGCATCTGATGCAGGTGGAACAAGGAATCTGGCACTCAAGATAGTAACTTGATGTCCCGCCTCTAAGCTATAGGTGATGAACTGTCTGTAATGAAAAGCAGGTCAGAGCAGCATCTACCAACAATGAGAGGAATGTGGCTGAGAGACTCCCTGGGGCATTAATGTCCTGTGTGGCTTCCAAAACCACCCACCCCACCCACACCACCATTCACCATGCTTTCCCAGAGTTACCCACTTAGGACAGTTTTAAGGTAGGTTCTGCTAGCGGCTTATAGAGAAAGTGAAAGCAAAGGAAATAACTCAAGTTCTGTATGATGCACATTTGGTGAGGTGAGGACGAAACAGGAGATGGGTATGATGGGGGAGATTTGTGCATTTGTGACAGACATGCTGAATTGAAAGTGAGGAGAAATTTACCACAGGGAGAAGCATAATATTCCAACCACAATAAAGACTACAGACAAGAGGTGACAACACAATGGCCCAGGATGCCATCTGGGGGGTGATCTCTGGGGATCCTAAGAGGGGAGGGTTAGGGTGGAAAGAGTGATGAATATATCATCTGGTTGTAAGGATCCATTTGGGGTCATTAAATTAATATGATTGGAGCCAAAATTATTGCATCAGATACACACATCACATCATATCGGTAAGGAGTTAAGCATCTCCTCCTCTCTCTCCCGCTTTCCCTTGCTACCCTGGAATGCTCCTGCTATGCACAGTTCTGTAATGCCGTTTTCCACCTTCAAGGAGCACAATCCTCCCCCTCTACCTGTAGGAAAGAGAAGCGAGGAGGAGAAAGGTTCTGCCGACAAACCGTTCCCAGGCGCAGCTAAAGATAGCTCTGAACAGGTGGGCTTCTGTGACGGCAGCTTTTGCAACTCAGAGCATGATTTCTTCCCCCATGTTTCTCAAGACCACTCAGCTGCCCATCTTTAGCCCTTCAAGTCAAGGCGCCATCTACGGCCAGGCTCATCTTTGGGGGGAACTTAGCTGTCTATCACATCAACCCCCTGTTAATTTCTGTCTTTAGCTTTCCAGGGTCATCAGGGAGCCCCTGCTGCTCCCTGTAGCCATATAGCACCCACAACCACCCACACTGAGAGTAAGTCATTAGAAGAGGGGGAAATGTCCCCTTAAAACAGAAGAGCCATTAACAATATACAAGGAGGGGGATTGAGCAATTACAGTTCCCCGGGCATGGCTCAGAGAGTGCAGAAAGAAAAGTGGCATGCTTGATGGTTCCCATCCTAGTGATTTGGTGTGCCTTCTTGGGAGAGCGGTGTCTATCAACGCTATCACTTAATATGTCTGTCATGTCTGTCATTGTAAAGGGAGTCTGTGCTAGGAACTCCGGGACAGGTGCGTGCTCCATATTTACCCTTTCTTCTGTTTCTCCCTTCATAATCAACAGCGACACTACCCGTGAGAGTCGCGATCTTCTGGGCCAGGTGTGAGGAAACAGACAGATTTGAAGCCAACGGTCCCCCACACACCCTGCCTGCTCATGACGTGGAACCTTGATTGGTAGCTCTTATAGCAATTGCCGTCTCCAGGAGCACCGTCTGGTAGAAGTATCTATGGTGATGGAAATGCTCTCTGTTTCGTGCCCTGCTTAGTACTGGTGTGCTACAGATGGGCTACTGGCACTCGAAATTGGGGGTGGTGCAACTGAGAGTCTGGAGCATTTTGTTTCATTTAAGTCTAGTTTATTGAACTAAGTATGTGGCTGATGCTACCATCTTCTAGACCTACTGAGGTCCCCTTTCATAGGGCAACCTCTATCCGTCTATCTCTCTATCTACCTATCTATCTATCTATCTATCTATCTATCTATCTCTATCTACCTACACACACACACACACATAGAGAGAGATCTATGTCTATTATCCATCCATCATCTACCTCTAGACCCACCTGTATCTGCCTATCATCTATCTATCTATCTATCTATCTATCTATCTATCTATCTATCTATCTATCTATCTCTATCTACCTACACACACACAGAGAGAGAGAGAGATCTATGTCTATTATCCATCCATCATCTACCTCTAGACCCACCTGTATCTGCCTATCATCTATCTAGCTCTCTATCTATCTAGCTCTCTATCTATCTATCTATCTATCTATCTATCTATCTATCTATCTATCTATCTATCATCTCTATCTACCTACACACACACACACATAGAGAGAGATCTATGTCTATTATCCATCCATCATCTACCTCTAGACCCACCTGTATCTGCCTATCATCTATCTATCTATCTATCTATCTATCTATCTATCTATCTATCTATCTATCTATCTATCTAACTATCATCTATCTAGCTCTCTATCATCTGTTTATCTCACAGGCCTGTGATTGTATTCATTTCAGAGCACAAAGTAGGAGACATAAAACAACAAAAATTGTTTTTCTCTTCATTGTAGAAGCTGGGAATACAAAAATCAGTCATTGGGGTTAGTCTCTTTTGGGGAGACAGAAGGTGACCTGCTAAGTCTACATGTCCCTTGGCTTATAGATGATCATCTTCAGTTCTGCCTGACTTCCACTGGCTGCTCTTCTATACCTTTGTCTCGGTGTCTCAAGTTTCCTATCTCTCTCTTACAGGTACACTCACTTTAGACTGAGGGCGTCTCTTCTTCCCATAATAAAAATCACTGAACTCCTAACATCATCCTAGCTGTAATAGTGTGAACTACAAATTCACATCCACGCGTCTTTGAGATTACAATCTGGACTTGTCTTTCGGATGAGAGGATCCTCTCTGGGTGGTTTGTCCAGCACCTTTTCCCGCCTGCACACTCTCTTTCACATCTAGCACAGCAGAGAGGTTCATATTTCACTGGAACACAAGATGCTTTCCCGAGCAGCGACTGGCTTGTTTAGCTCCACATTGTCTCAAACCCTATACAAACCTCTTTCCCCTACCCTCGCTCCTACCCTCATTATGGTCCTCATAGCTGAAGGCATCTGGGTTTCCTCATATCACACACAACACTTCTGCATATTTTCTAACATTAGGGTGAATCTTTCCTTAACACTTTTGTTCTTTAAAAGGAAGCAATGAGCCAGGAGTCCTGGAGCATTCTGAGAGCTTGCAAAGTGAGTTTCTGGTACCCTCTTTGGATTCTTCAATTAGAAAAAATATTAAACAAAATACAAACAGTAGATAGCCCTGTTTGATCCATGCACCTGAGTGATTTTTTTTTCTTTGCTCAGGTATGGGAAGCCATATGGATATTTCCTAGCTCTCTTTGTGTGTGTGTGTGTGTGTGTGTGTGTGTGTGTGTGGTAAAGCAGCTCTAGACACTGAAAGATCATGGCTCAAGGGAAGAAAGTTCCTTAACCCATTCCCAATCCTCTTGGGGAGAAGTATTAAATAGCTTAGGAGGCAGTTTGGCCCCATTATCTCACTTGAGGTGGGTTTAACGAGAGGGTTGCCTTGCTCTTTGTAACGACACTATATTTAGCAAGCTGGCACAATTTTTAGACAGAAATTTCTCATATGAACTTGGCAAACATTCCATGTTTCCTTTACTGCAATATGTAGAATTTATATTTCCGACAAAATTGCTCACACATCTTAGCGTAACTTGCTCCGTAGTCACACTTTGTTAATATTATTTTTAGTTCAAGCAAAAAAAAAAAAAGTAATTAACGGTAGAATGTTGGGGGATGGAGAGAAGGATTTCACTGTAAGACTCACAGGAGACCAAAACCCTGTTCGTTTGTCCTCGAGAGGACATCTCACCACACTCCAGCCTTCTGCCTACCTGCGAATCATGGCCTCATTTCTGCTCCAGAATTACTAAAGTGAAAGACCTCAGCCAGCCTCCTTGATGGGGGTTCCACCTTTCTGTTCATTCCGGACTGCCCAGCCAGTTCATCTACAAAACAAAAAGGCAGCTGAGTGGCAGCTTTGGGGTTGCTTTCCCTTGTGGATTATCATGTGATAATTTCAGGGAACTTAAGATGGGTCTTCTAGGAGAACAATAAGTGCCTTTAATTGCTGGGGTATTTCTACAACCCTAAAATGACCATTGTAAGCTCACAAATCCTGTGTCAGGCACTCATGCAGGACACAGTTTGCTTCTGATCCGTAATTACTAGGGCCTGAGCTGGGAAAACTAAAATCTGTGCAGAAGTTACTGTGTGGAGGTGGTGGAAACATCTGAAAGCCCAAGAGCCTCCCAAAGATGGCTTGCTAACAAGATTGTCCGCACCAAAAGGACCAGTGCAATAAGCAGGCTGAGTTCCCATTCCTGGAACTTGAAGTCATCTCCATGGATGCAGAACTCATCCGTGGTGATGGTAGTAATTGGAGAGGAGGGAGCCTGGGGATCTATTGCCAAAAACTTCAAAAGAGGATGTGAAGGAGTTACCCAGAAGGGCGGAGAACACAGCAACAATACTCATGGGTAGAGGATAGCTTAGCCAGATGGTCTTTATTATTAGGCATAATCAGGAATAATTACAATCTGTTTCCTACAGCCTTCTCAGAGGAGAGATTTTTTTCCCCTCTCATAATAGGAGAAAATTAATGGTTTACCAGGCAACAGGTATCTAGAATGTCACCCTTACTTTGGGAGCTTGTGACATTTGCAAAACAGAACGGTGTTTTCTAAAGGGTCACAGCAGAATCCATGCCCTACAAGAACAGTCAGGATTCATGTCAGGCGAAGAGATGGCAGTGACTGTGATGGCTCCAGAATTACCTTCATGACATCTTCCAGCCAGTGAGTAAGGAGGGGACATAGTAGTGAGGAGAATTTCAGTAGACAGAGGCCATGCTCATAACTCCAAGTTACAAGAAGCATGTGCACCAGTAAGATGAAACTGGAAATCGTTACCTGCATAAGACCTCTAAACACAGCCAGGCGGTGGCAAATGCCTTTAATCTCAGCACTCAGGAGGCAGAGGCAGGCGGATATCCATGAGTTCAAGGCCAGCCTGGTCTATAAGAGCTAGTGCTGGAACAGGCTCCAAAGCTACACAGAGAAACCCTGTCTCGAAAAACCAAAAAATAAGAAACTAAAAATAAAAATAAAGAAAACCTCTAAACACAAGGTGACCCTAGATTCTTTGATTTTCCTCCATCTGCCGTTCACCACAGTATCTGCAATGTCTCCCATCATGGTATGGTACAGATACATCTGTCTCAACTTCAAGTGTCACCTCCTCAAAAATCAGCACCCACCTTTGAAATAAAGGGGACAGAATAAAAATTGTCTTCACTCCCATACATCTTTGTGTGTGTGTTTGCTTGTATTGGGATTTTTGAGATATGATCTCAAGTAGCCCAGGCTGGTCTTGACTTAATATATAACCAAGGATGACTTAGAACCCCTGATGCTCCTGCCTCTACCATCCAAACATTGGGATTGCAACGGTTTGCCACCAGTCTTGATTTTATGTGGTGCTAGGAGCATGAACCCACAGTCTGGGGATTGCCAGGCAAGTACCCCCCCCCCACACACACACAGAGCTCCATCCCCTGTCCTGTCTTTGTGAAGACAAGAAGGAAAACTGTTGTGGAATAATCCTTTTTTAAACTGTTAAGATTTGTCATTCTAATTGGGTTAATAAAAATCTGACTGGCTGGTAGCCAGGCAGGAGATCTAGGCATAACAATCTAACCAAGGATGTTTGGATGAAGAAGGGCAGAGTTATAGGAGTCACCAGACATGCACAGAGGAAGCAGGAAATGTATGATTGAGGTAACAAGCCATGAGCCACTTGATAAAACTTAGATAAAAAATATGGGTTAATTTAAGTTGTAACAGCTAGTTAGTTAGTAGTAAGCCTGAGCTATTGGCCAAACATTTGTAATTAAGACAAGCCTCAGTGTGCTTATTTGGGAACTGTTGGTGGGACAGAAGCTTTGCCAGCAGAAAACTTTCTCAGAAACCTTCTCCTGACGTCTCTAAAATCCCATTACCACACTCTTCCCCATATCAGTTGTTCACAGAAAAGACCAAGATAACCATACCAATCAGGATGCAAACCTTGATTAAGCCAACCAGGATTCTCTCCTTTGTCTGGGAGCCCTACTACACAAACAACAAAATCATGGCAGCAAAGAGAAAACAGTGGCCCTGGAGAAGGCAGACAATAGTGTCACCACACCAAGGGGTAGACATTCAGGCAATGTGGAGCCAAAATGTGCTCAGGTGAGCAAGAGCCTTGATATGACCTCAGCTTACTTAACCTTCACTACTCTTGGTTGGTTCTCCCCATCCTGAGATCCCAGTCTGCTGCTCACAGTATTTCCCACACTCATATATCTTGTTAATATCATACCTGTTCTCCCATACATAATCCCCAAGATTCCTGGGACATTGCGGACAGGGATCTTGTACGGTTTGTGTCTGCATTCCACACGAGAATGAAAGCAATGCCGAGCGCCTTAGACGCTGCGTGGCTTGCTTTGTAAGATCAGTGTGAATTTCTCTCAGTTGCTTCCCCCAAAATGAGAAATGAAAAGAAGAGGATGCTATTTCCCCACTGCTTCTCCACCGAACACCCACCATGCACTCCCTTCTGTTGTGAAACCTCAGGGGGAATAATGCAAGAGGCATAAACAAGTAGTTAAAAGAACAGCCATGCGCAGAGGACCCCAGGTGGCATCCTTAACCAGGAGCAGCTGTGCTTCGCGAGCACGGTTTCCAGGAAGATGTGTCCAGACAATGGCCACTCCATGCTGTAATAAAGGCTGGCCTGTCTCTAGTAGAAGGAGTTATAATGACCTTGTGGGTAATCAAGAGAGGGAGGGTAACAGATAGAGCCACTATACACTATGGGAGAGCAGGGACAATAGAGAAGGTGAGGAGTTTTCTTTTTCCGACTTCAAGCAAGTGACAAATGTCATCGTTACTTAGACTTAGGTCTATTCTCATGATTCAAAGGATTTTTTTTTTTTAATGTTACAGATTCTAAATTTGAAAAGAAACTGCTGGAGTTTCTACCCAATCAGACCATTCCTATGAGATTCAAATAGACGTGATCAGACAGGGTAGATGCTTATTAAGTAAAAGACTGTATGCACTTTTAAATTTAACAAAGTCTTTGAAACTTGATAGTATAGTTTTTATACTGAATAAGTACATCTGAATACAGAGCTTATACATGTAGGTAGGTGATAGATGATAGATGGTAGATAGATCAATCGATTGATCGATAGATAGCTAGAGATAGAGAGATGGTGCAGATAAATAGATAAGATAGATAGATAGATAGATGATGCAGATAAATAGATAAGAAAGATAGATATATAGATAATGGTAGATAGATAATAGAGAGATAAATCATTTAAATGGAAACCTATAATATTAAGTTTGAAGAGCCTTAAAAATCCAACAATTTCAACCACTCTTGCACTGTGTGGGTCCCTCTGCAAACAGCATCACCAATGTCACTCATTGTCCTAGTTCTCTATTGCTCTGAAAAGACACCATGACCACAGCACCTCTTATAAATGGAAACACTTAATTGAAAGGGCTCACTTATAGTCTCAGAGGTTTCAATCCATTATTATCATGGTGGGGAGCATGGCAGCAAGCAGGCAGATGTGGTGCTGGAGCTCAGAGTCCTACAGTTTGACTCAGAGGCAACAGGAAGTGGACTGAAAGTCACACTGAGGGAAGCTTGAGCAAAAGAGACCTCAAAGCCCATACCCCACCATGTCACACTTCCACCAACAAGGCCACACCTCCTAACAGTAGTACCACTCCCTTGGGGGCCCATTTTCTTTCAACCCACCACCCTCATGAACCTGAGTAGCCCCAATAGTGCAATGTTTACCATTGCCCAAGGCAACACATCCCATCAGGGGTCATGACTATCAAAGAAACCTTCATATTAAATATAATGCTCTGACACCTCTGCCTACAGAATCAGTTAGATCACAGGTTCAGGCTCCTTTGTTGTGACAGCCCTTCATTCTTGCGACACAGTCACACAATCCTTCTGAAGCCCCAGGTATGCTCACACTATTATAATTAGGTCCTTTCTATATTGTTTGTGCATAGGGCACCCATGAATGGCTACATTTCCTATGTGAGTGAGTAAGAGAACATTTTTCTCTTATTTCTGCCTCTAAAATACTGCACACCTGTAACTGCTGTATCGATGAACTATGATTTGTGGTGCAATTAAAATGCAACAGTATTTTGTTTTCCATCTTCCCATTAAAATGCGATTAGAGAGGAAAACCTCCTCTCTCTATAACGAACCTGGGATTTTTTTTTCAGTCTTAGATAATTGGCATTCCTAAGGTCACTGTAAGCCACAAAATATAGACGGTGCTCAGTAATTAAAATACCCAGCTCAAGATATTAATCAAAACTGCCAATTTTATCTAACAACAGCTGCCCCTCTTCCTCATCTGGGGTTGGCCCCAGATTCGAAGCCTACAGAAAGACAAGGGGAGACATGGAAGGCTGGGGTGGGATGTGAGAACGTCTCACCTTTTCGTTTGCTGTAAACTAACTTTTTACCTCTTCAGGGTTGCGAAAGGGCTTGAATAAATGCCTAGATTTGTTCCTCCTGGGACTGGAAGACGTTTAGCAGTCTTTTTGTCATTTGGGAGGCTGGTGTATCTGTGTGTGTGTGTGTGTGTGTGTGTGTGTGTGTGTGTGTTTACATGCATGCATGTGTACAGATGCATATGTACATTAATCCTAACACATATTCTTACTTCAGCTCAATGTCTCCATTGTCACTATTTGAGACCTTTCCTAAATCCCTGGAATTCAATATTTTCTTTTATGTTCTCATAAAAATCTTCTTCTATGTCCTCATAAAAATCTCAAGATAACTCCCTCTCTTTCTCTCTCACTCTCTGTCTCTGTCTTTCTCTGTGTCCCTCTCTGCTGTGCAAATACCCATTATCTCAATGGCTTTTGGTTTATCCGTGAGTCTTATAAAATCTGTTTAGTTTTAGTTGTGAATTAGGTATTAGTGTCCTATTTCTCAGCTGCAATGAAAATTCACTCTATCCAGAATCTTCCCCCATGCTAGAAAGGAAAGTTATTACATTTTCCAAAGAAATTCCCTATCTAAATTTCCACATTCTCCATTCTGGCTCTGAGGAGCAGTTGTCTCTTTTGCATATATGCTGTGCTTTTGCATATATGCTGTGCTTTTGCATATATGCCGTGCTGTGTCTACTTCCACATGGTGCTAGTTTTGGTGGCATGCAGACAGCAAGAGTTCCTGAATTATGGAGCATGATCCAAGGTGCAAAACAAACAAACAAACAAAAAGCTGATGACGTCAGGCAGTATGAGCAGGATCAGATGCCTGCAAGAAGATCCTGAGAAAGCAACACGTAGAATTCTGAAGATGAATATTACATTGCAGTTGAGACCCCACGATATTGAAGATGCAAAGCACATGAGACATTAGTCAAAGAAACCTACAGTTCAGGTACTAAGGGAAGCCAAATTAAAAGAGAGAGAGAGAGCACATGCATTGCAAATACCAAGGTCATGGAAGCATTATAACTTGAGTGCATTGAAAGAGATCATGCCACCACATGACCTGATGTTGGACATAAAACTGTAGCGTTTAATGCCTGCCCCCATCTGGTCTTTTCTTGTTTCTCTTCCATTTAACCCTTTCAGAACACAAATACTGTGGCATTATATATTAGAAGTGTACCATTTGCTTTCCAAATTTTACCAAGTGTCACAGTTACAAACTCACCTTGAATCTCAGAAGAAATTTCTGAACACTGTTGAAACTCTTAAGTCTAGGAGGGGATTTGATGTTGAACTGAATGCAATTTGCATCATACAATGCCCATGAGACTACTGGGATTTGAGGTAGAATACTGTGTCTTAAATCTGGAGTGTCCCCTTCAAGCTCATATTATAACTGTTGGGTCCTCATCTTGTCATACCAAGTTTAAGGCCGTGGGGAGATGGGACATGGGTGCTAGAATTAGGTCACTAGAGGTAGGCCTTTGAAAGTTATCAGTGCTTCTGGTTCTAGCTTACATTCTCTGATTCCTGCCTGTTGCTATGTGAGCAGACCAAGTCTGCAAGCTCCCATCAACACAGAATAAACCACTCCAGTATCATGAGCAGACCATGTCTGCAAGCTCCTATCAAAACAGAATGAGCTGTTCCAGTGTTATGTCTTCCATACTAGCATGGACTGGAACCCTGACACTACAGGCCAAAATATATCTTCCTACCATTAACTGTTCTGCCAGTTATTCTAACACAGTGATCTGGAAGCACAATACAATTAGAGTCACTGTTTGAAGACTGAGGCAGAACCAGGTTCCTTCTAGCCTACTATTTCAGACTCAGAGACATACATATAAAATGGACTCGTAGTAGCTGCTTCATTTTTTTAGCCAAATTGATCATATCATATTTTTAAAATATGTATTTATTATTTATTTTGCATGTATGGGTGTTGCCTGCATATATGCCTGTATAGCATGTGTGTGTACAATGCCCTCAGAGACCAGAAGAGGGCTTTGGATCACGGGGAACTGGAGTTAGAGATAGTTGGAGGCTGTCCTATGGGTGCCGGGAATAGAACCCGAGTCTTCTAGAAGAACAGCCAGTGCTCTTAAGCATTGAGCCATCTCTCCAGCCTTCCTTGATCATACTGTTTACTAACATCCCTACAGCAGACTATAATATTATCCAAGAAATGGATATATACTACACACACACACACACACACACACGGTTTCACTTTGTCTGAATACCAGTACCCAGGGGATAAATTTTTCTAGCTTCCTTTGCTAGGAAATGTAACTCTATCATAAAGTTCTCACTAACAGAATGGAACATAATTAGGGAGTGCCTTTGAAAGCGTTTAGGAAGAAATCATTGTGACCTCAATTGTAGTCAAGGTCAAGCACATCCCACATTTTCTTTCCTAGTCATTATAAATCAAAATCCTTGGGAAAATACCTAAGTAACTGTCAAAGGTCTCTGAAAAGTGACTAAGAATAGGAGACAGGAGAACCAAGAAGGGAATGTTTAACTGGACAGAAACTCAGCAGCATTGGGTATTTGTGGGTGAGGGGTACCTCTGGTACAAGCTAAGGCAGACTCTATGACAGCAATCCAAAATGGAACTATGCTGTGGGATAATGCTCTTGTACACTGTAAAGATTTGTCACTCATATTGGTTTAATTAAGTGCTGATTGGCAGGAAGTTTAGGCAGGACAACCAGACTAGGAGACTTCTGGGAAGAGGAAAGGCAGCCAGCCAGTCACCAGCCAGATGCAGAGGGACCAAGATGAGAATGCCTTTCTGAGAAAAGGAACCAAGCCATGCGGCTAAACATAGACAAGAATTATGGGTTAATTTAAGTGGTAAGAGCTAGTTAATAATAAGCCTGAGCTAATAGGTCAAACAGTTTATAATTAATATAAGCATCTGTATGTTTGGGACTGAATAACTGAGGGACCCAGCGGATCAGAAACTTCCATCTACAGAACTGCACAAAGCAAGCTTGAAGAGACAGGAACTCTAACCTCTTTGGCCATAGAGCCAAGCATGATTCATTCAAAAATTAGGCATGTGTTAACTCCTATGGTGATATCCTTCCAAGGGAAAGGAATTTTGTTATGTAAAAATTAAAAATACTTGTATAAAAGGAAAAGGAAAAATCGCTTTCCTTGGACTTTATAGGACCTGACATAAAAGCAGGTCATTTTGACCATGCAGAATAGAATGACATTCTCAGAGATGACCAAGTGAAAGCACATGAAACACATCTACCCAGGAGAGTCTATCTATCTCTGGCTTCTACCTTTTGTAAACCATCAATACCACCTCCTCTGGTCATATGCCTATGTCTTTGCAAGTAGACTACCACTGAGCAACATATGTTGCCATTGAACTGATAAAATTGGATGGGATCTCATGCCCAGCCTTGGTAGTGGCAGCTAATAGTGAAAACCGGTCTGATAACATTTTATTTTGATTCAGTCTTTAATGCATTTGCCCTGAAATTTGAAATATTGATAAAAAGATATTAGTTGATATGCTGATTGGGACCAAGGAGAGAGCTCTGAGATGCCACAGATCACTACTTTGAGGAGAAAATGAAGGAACAGAAAATGCTTACCAAACATGGAGAGCTGATTAAGACTTTCTGAGTAGAATTTCTATCTAAGATGATGGCAATCATTTTAATTGTTAAACAAACCATTAATCCATGTAATTATTCAAGGTCTAGCTTATTTTTCCCCATCTTATCCATAAGACAATAAAGCGAAATTTTTCATCAGTGGCTTGCTAAAATGCAAATAGACTCTGTCTCTCATATTTCTCTGACATTCTAGTTTTCAGTAAAGCAAATAAGAAATTAATGTAGTCTAACACAACTTGCTCTTAATATTCCCCTGGTCTCCAACTTGACAACAGTTCAGCTTCCATTTTTCTACTCTATGAGGTAGAAAATCTTACCATGCAACCATTCTGTTCTTCACTTGCCATTCATTATTCAGTGAATTACCTGAAATATTCAACACTTCATCTAAAATGGGCTTTGTTTTGAATGGCCTTGTCTAGCTATGGGCTGATGTATTATAAGCATATTTAAGGTAGTTGTAGCCAAGTTTTGGTTTTCGGTAGGGTAGGGACATTAAATGAATTTGATTCACAATGTTGTCTGCTGACAATGGTTCTATTGGGACACAGCCCCATCTTGAGTCTAGGATCCATCTGTGCTCAGATTTGATCTCGGTGGCCAACCTCACCTGGTAGACAGACATAGATTAAAATGATTGATTCTGAACTCTTGCTTAGTGGCAAGTGAGCCAATGTAAAGTTTCCTGAGTCTTGGTTTACCCTGTCTTAAAGACAAGAACGACAGCTTAAAAACCAACAACAACCGAAGCATAGTATTCTGGGACCTCTTCTCTTTGATTCTTCAACAATTATTAATAGCAGTTCAGAGACTTGTCCTGCTCGATTCTTGTGTCCCAATAAATAAATACATAAAGAGAGATATAAATCAGGTTGGAGCAATGGCTCAGCCATTAAAGGGAAGGTTCACAATGAAAAATTACAAGAGATACATAAACACCCATGGACGATCCCTGAGATGCCTGCCTTCCAAAGCATTCTTCAAGCGAGGCTGAGCCTCTTCTCTTGCCTCTTGGAGTGCCTGCACTCTTCACTTCATTTGTCTGTTACAGCCTGGAAGCACAAGAGCCTCCTATGCACCAGCCACTGGTGCAAATGCTGCAATTTTAGTGGAGAACCAGACGGACAAAAGTACCTAAAGGAATTTACCTCTCTAGAGGTCAATGTTATCAGCTAGATAGAAACCATTCCTTCAGGGAAAAATAAAAGGGAAGCTGATATAACTGGGGATTAAATGGTTTTAAAGGGAGTTCAGGAAGGAACTACTGGGAGAAAAAAAAATTTGCTTGGGCCGAGGACTGATGGAGTTGAAGGAACAAATGACTTAGACATCAGGGTAAGTGGGATTATCATACAGCTGGAGCAATAAGCACCCAAACCCCAGAGCAGGAATGTGTTTGGCAAATACTAAGAAGGGCAGTAAGGATGGAATAGAATAAAAGGGCAAGAAAACTGGTCTTGGGGACAGACAGCTGTGAGCAAGACACTGCGATGGAAAGAATCAATTATTAAAAAGGTCTTCGTGGACATTACTCCACTGGGAGTTTCTGAGAAATTTGGTATATTGGTATACAGTAATACCCTGTCTCCCTTTCTAAGCTATCTGGAGTTTGGTTTGTTTGGCTTTTTATTTCCGGATATAGAAAACTTTTGTTGTCTCTCTACAGGGTGCCAGGGGATATTGTGAGCAATGAGTAAAATTCTCAAGAACTTCACTCTTTGGGGAAATAAAAGTTTTAGAGTTCTTTGCAGGGACTTTCATTTTACCCTACAGCAAGGAGATGAGCATTGTTTTGAGCCAAATAGCGATCTGGGCCGACTCGGCTTTTAAAGGCTCACTCTGGATACCTTGCTAAATATAGTCTAACTGGACAGGATGGAAGGGAGTAGAGATATGGAGAAAACTGAAACATCCCAGGAAAAGGACAGTGGTCAAGCCAAGGCAACTGTGGAGAGACACTTTACATTGGTGGGATATTTTAAAAGTAGTGTCACCATGGGATAGACGTTGAAGTGGGGGGAGCTCAGAAGGGATTCAAGCAGTTGAATCTGCAGTGGAAGAGTCAACATTTTCCTTAGCTGCAGACAATAGCAGAGAACACTTGAATAAAAAATTTCAGAGTTTTGTTTTGAATGCTACAGTGTTGTGAGATCTATTGTATAGACAAGGGCAGAGATGATGAATAGACATGACAGGGAAAAGTCAGGGAAGA
Source organism: Ondatra zibethicus (assembly GCA_004026605.1). Taxonomy (NCBI): domain Eukaryota; kingdom Metazoa; phylum Chordata; class Mammalia; order Rodentia; family Cricetidae; genus Ondatra; species Ondatra zibethicus. The sequence goes on along the minus strand of PVIU01000061.1, from coordinate 42,488 downwards.
AAACAAAAATGTGAGATTGTACAGATTAAAGTGAAAGCTGTGAAGTCACCAGAGAAATGATTGAAGATAAAAGAAGAGATAGTCCTAGGCTCAGAGTCCTATGCACTTGAATACTTTGAGTTAAAGGAAATGAGGAATACAGAGAGAAGAGACAGAGAAAATATAAAAAGGACAGAAAATGGCCAAGAGATATTGCAAAGAAAACTCAGACATGGACTAAAGAGTAACTAGGTGGAGTTTCTCTGTTCCTCAAGCAATTTTGGTGCAGCTATAAAATTACAAATTATGGTGAAAACATCACACAGAGAGAGAGGGAGCATAGCCCCGAGCCCAGCCTGAAAGCATCAGAGAGAGAGAGGGGGGGGAGCATAGTCCCGAGCCCAGCTTGAAAGCATCAGAGAGAGAGAGGGAGCATGGCAGAGGCCCTGACCATGGCCCAGAAGCATCAGAAAGAGAGAGGCAGTGGGGCAGTGATCGGCCGAACCCCTGACTGGAAGCATCAGAGAGGGAGTGTGGTGGCAGTTTGGGCAGCCTGAAAGTATCGACAGCAGCAGCTTGCAGGAGCTAGATTAAGAAGTCCCTCTGGGAAAGAGCACCTATGTCCCAGCCAGCATCCAGTGCCATCCTCTGTGTGACAGACATATCCTGCTGCATCAGCAACCACCAGAGCCACAGACCCACGGGCACCAAGAGGAGCAATCACCAGAGCTGTGATTCCATCTGCATCCGGAGGAGTGAGCACCTGAGCCATGGGCCCACCTGCAGCTGAAGGAGCCATCACGTGAGGCTCTGTCCTGTCGGCTCCTGAAGGAGTGATCAGCAGAGCCACAGCCTCCAATTGCATGAACTGGAGGAAGAGGGACCCTGCGAAATCCAGGTTCTGCCTGAACCGATTGGAGGAAGAGATGGGTAGACAACAGTGAAAGAATACACTCACTACCATGAAGAACAATATGGCACCACCAGAAACTAGTGATTCTGTAATGGCAAGACCGCAACATCCCAATGCAGATGAAGCAGAAGAAAATGATCTTAAAAATAACTTTATGAATGTAATTGAGGCCCTTAAAGGGGAAATAAAAAATTCCCTTAAAGAAATAGAAGAAAAGACAAATAAAAATTGGAAGAAATCAATAAATCCCTTAAAGAAAGCCAGAAAAGGCAATCAAACAGGTGAAGGAAACAGTTCAGGACTTAAAAAGTAAAATAGAAACAACAAAGAAAACGCAAACCAAGGGAAATCTGTAAATGAAAAAGCTGAGTAAATGATCAGGAACCACTGGTGCGAGCATAAACAACAGAATACAAGAGATGGAAGAAAGAATCTTGGGCATTGAAGATACGATAGAGGAAATAGATTCATCAGTCAAAGAAAATGTTAAATCCAACAAATTCTTAATACAAAATAGCCAGGAAATCTGGGACACCATGAGAAGACTGAACCTAAGAATAATAGGGAGAGAAGAAGGAGAAGTCCAGCTCAAAGACACAAAAAATATATTCAAAAAACCTAAAGAAGGACATGCCTATAAAAGTACAAGAAGCTTACAGAACACCAAATAGAATGGGCCAAAAACAGTCCCCTTGCCACATAACAATCAAAACACTAAATATATAGAATAAAAAAGAATATTAAGAGCTGCAAATGAAAAAAGGCAAAATGACATATAAAAGCAGAATTATATTTGACTTCTCAATGGAAACATTGAAAGACAGAAGGTCCTGGACAGGCATTATGCAGAAACTAAGAGACTAAGGATGCCAGTCCATACTATTATACCCAGCAAAGCTTTCAATCACTGTAGACAGGGATAACAAGATATTCCAAGACAAAACCAGATTTAAACAATATTTATCTATGAATCCAGTCCTACAGAAAGCACTAGAAGAAAAACTCTAACCCAAGGAAGTTAGCCACACCCACAAAAAAAAAACAGGCAATAGATAATCCCACACCAGCAAATCCCAAAGAAGGGAAACACACACACTCATACACACACACACACACACACACACACACACACACACACACACATACACACAATACTACCACCACCAACAAAAAGGAAAATAACAGGAATTAACAATCACTGGTCATTAATATCTCTTAATATCAATGGACTCAGTTTGCCTATAAAAGGCACAGGCTAACATATTAGTTATAAAAACAAAATCCATCCTTTTGCTGCATATAAGAAATATACCTCAACTTCAAAGACAGATATTACCTCAGAGTTAAAGGGTTGGGAAAAGATTTTCCAAGCAAATAGATCTAAGAACAAGCTGGCATAGCTATCCCAATATCTAACAAAATAGACTTCAAACTAAAGGTAATCAAAAGAGATAAAGAAAGCCTTTTCATATTTGTAGCAGGAAACATCCATCAAGATGTTATCAATTCTGAATATTTATGCTCCAAATACAAGGGCACCCACATTTGTAAGAAGAAACATTGCTAAAGCTTAAATAACACATCAGGCCCCAAAAACTAATAGTGGGAGACTTCAACACTCCACTCTCACCACAGGACAGATCTGCCAGACAGAAACTTAACAGAGAAATAAGAGAACTAACAGATGTCATGACTCAAATGACTAACATACATCTATAGAACATCCCACCCAAAGATAAAAGATTATACTTTCTTCTCAGCACCTTATGAAACCTTCTCTAACTGACCACATACTCACTCACAAAACAAACCTCAACAGGTACAAAAAATTGGAATAATTCCTGTATCTTATCAGATCACCATGGAATATTGTTAGAATTCAACAATAATGCAAATTCCAGAAAGCTTATAAACTCATGGAAACTGAATATCGCCAAACTGAATCACCCCTGGGTCAAAGAAGACATAAAGAAATAAATTAAAGACTTCGTAGAAATCAAAGAAAATGAATGTACAACATACCCAAACTTATGGGACACTAGTACTAAAAAGAAAATTCATAGCACTGAATGTCTACATAAAGAAATTGGAGAAATCCCATACTAATGAATTAACAGACCACCTGAAAGCTCTAGAACAAAAAAAAAAAAAAAAAAAAAACAAGCTCACCCAGGAGGAATAGTTGTCAGAAAATAACAAAATTGAGAGCTGAAATCAATAAAATAGAAACAAATAGAACAATACAAAAAATCAGTAAAACAATGATTTAGTACTTTGAGAAAATCAACAAGATAGACAAACCCTTATTCAAACTAATCAAAAGGCAGGTAGAGAATATCAAATTAATAAAATCAGAAACAAAAAGGGAGACATAACAACAGACACAGAAGGAATCCAAAGATTTGTTCATCAGGTCACACTTCAAAACCCTGCATTCTACAAAATTGTAAAATTTAAAAGAAATGAACAATTTTCTGGATAGATACCACATTGCAAAATTAAATTAAGATTAGATAAACCATTTAAATAGACTTATAACCCCTAAGGAAATAGAAGCAATCATGAAAAGTCTCCAACCAAAATAAGCCCAGGACCAGATGGCTTCAGTGCAGAATTCTACCAGAACTTCAAAGAAGAGCTAATACCAATACTTAACAAATTGTTCCACACAATAGAAGCAGAAGGAACATTGTCAAACTTCTTTTTTTGAGGCTACAATTACCCTGATACCCAAACCACACAAAGATGCAACAAAAATAGAGAACTACAGACCAATCTTCCAGTGAACACTGATGTGGAAATACTCAATATGATACTGAAGCCAAGAACACATCAAAAAAATCATCCACCATGACCAAGTAGGCTTCATCCCAGAGATGCAGGCATGGTTTAACATAGGGAAATCTGTTAATGTAATCCACAATATAAACAAACTGAAAGAAAAAAAACAAATGATCATCTCATTACATGCTGAAAAACCTTGGACAAATCCAACACCCATTCATGACAAAGGTTTTGGAGAGATCAGGGATACAAGGAACATACCTAAACATAATAAAAGCCATTTACAGCAAGCCAACAGTCAACATCAAATTAAGTGTAGAGAAAGTGATTTCACTAAAGTCAAGAAAAAGAAAAAGCTGTCCAATCTCTTCGTATCTACTCACTATTGCACTCAAAGTTCTAGTTAGAGCAATAAGAAAACAAAATGAGATCAAACGGGTACAAGTCAGAAGTGAAGAAGTCAAACTACCACTTTTAGCAGATGATATGATAGTATACATAAATGACTCCGAAAACTCTACCTGGGAACTCCTTCAACTGATAAACACCTTCAGTAATGTGGCAGGATACAAGGTTAACTCAAAAAAATCAGTTATACTATACATAAATGATAAATGAGCTGAGAAAGAAATCAGAGAAACATTACCCTTTACAATAACCACAAATATAAAATATCTTGGGGTAACTCTGATCAAACAAGTGAAAGACCTGTCTGACAAGAACTTAAAGTCTCTAAAGAAAGAAATTGAAGAAGACGCCTGAAAACGGAAAGCTCTCCCATGCTCTTGGATAGGTAGGATAAACGTAATAAAAACGGCAATCCTGATTTAAAAAAAAATCTATAGATTCAATGCAATCCCTATCAAAATCTCAACACAATTCTTCGCAGACCTTGAAAGAACATTACTCAACTTCATATGGAAAAACAAAACTCCCAGAATAGCTAAAAACAATCCTGTACAAAAACGACCTTCTGGAGACATCACCATCCCGGACCTCAAGCTCTACTATAGAGCTATAGTAATGAAAACAGTTAGGCATTGGCCTGAAAACGGACACATGGATCAAGGGAATCAAACTGAAGACCCTGACATTAACCCACGCACATATGAATACCTGATTTTTGACAAAAAGCCAAAAAGGTACAATGGAGAAAGGAAAAAAAATCTTTAAAAAATGATGCTGGCATAACTGGATGTCAACATGTAGAAGACTGCAATTACATCCTTCTCTATCACCTTGAACAAAACCCAAGTTCACGTGGATCAAGGACCTCAACATAAAGCAGTTACACTGAACCTGTTAGAAGTGGAAGTGGGAAATAGCCTTGAATGCACTGGCACAGGAGACCACTTCCTAAATACAACAGCAGTAGCACAGACACTGAGAGCAATAATCAATAATGGGACCGTCCTGAAACTGAGAAGCTTCTTTAAGGCAAAGGACATGGTAAACAAGACAAAATGGCTACCTACAGAATGGGAAAAGATCTTCACCAACCCCACATCAGACAGAGGGCTGATCTGCAAAATACATAAAGAACTCAAGAAACTAGTCAACAAAATACCAAATAATTCAATTAAAAAATTGAGTGGAGAGCTAAACAGAGAATTCTCAGCAGAAGACACTCAAATGGCCAAAAGACATTTAAGAAATTGCTCAACATCCTTAATCATCAGGAAAATGCAAATCAAAATGATACTGAGATACCATGTTACACCTATCAGAAAGGCTAAGATCAAAAACACTGAGAACAGCTCATGCTGGAGAGGATGTGGAGTCAGGGTAGCATGCATCCATTGCTGGTGGAAGTGAAATCTTGTACAGCCATTCTGGAAATCAGTATGGCGGTTTCTTAGAAAATTGGGAATCAATCTACCTCAAAACCTAGCAATACCACTCTTGGGCATATACCCAAAGGATGCTCAATCATACCACAAGGACATTTGCTCAACAATATTCACAACAGCATTATCCATAATAGCCAGAACCTGGAAACAACCTAGATGTCCCTCAACTGAAGAAGGGATAAAGAAAATGTGGTACATTTACACAATAGAATATTACTCAGCTGTAAAAAAAAATCATGAAATTTGTAGGCAAATTTATGGAACTAGAAAAAAAACGTCCTGAGTGAGTATGTACTCGCTCATAAGTGGATAGAACATAGAAAGCAAAGCAAAGGATAACCAGACTATAGCGCCCACCGCTCCAGGGAACTGGGAGCATGGGGAGCAGGGCAGAAGCGGAAGGGGAGAAGAAACAAAGGAAGAGAAGTGGGAAAAATATATCGCTCAAAAAAACAATAAAAAAATTTAAAAATTACAAGTTACGTAGTCCCAAGAAGAACTGGGAAGGGAGGGGTTGCAACAATAAGAACAGACTTCTCTTTTTATAAATTTTGTTCTAAAAGCGAGTATAGCAATGAGACACATATTGGGTCAAGGTCAACTTTCATTTTCTTAACAAAGGAGGGAAATCACAATACCATTTCATGATGATTGTACTTGTCCAATAGAGTATGTAAACTGTGTGACTTTAGGGCCAAACCAAGAAACTTTAGGAATGTTTTCTGCAGAGGTAATGGGATCTTTTGGGCAGTGGTAGGCTTGAATATTCATGTCAGCAGTGTGTCTGTGAGGGTTCTTGCCTGCACCCCATTTTTCCTATGTACACCCCCAGGTCCCTAATTCTGCATTTCCATTCCTTTTCAATGCCGTATGTGTTGCTGCTACCCATAATTAATATTCAAAGGTTATCCTAAACTTCCTGTAATGCTGTCTGTCCATGCGATTAGGTAAATTACATTTTGAAAAATTTAGAAACTTCTTATTTATGGAACACCTACATTGTTTCAGGGCTATCTTGAGCAGAAAATTCTTCTGCATTCTTATTAGTCTAAATAACAATTGAGTGATAGAGAAGGTGAAGGAGGAAGAGGAGGAGGAAGAAGAAGAGGAGGAGAAGAAAAAGAAGGAGAAGAAGAGAATAAAAAGGAAGAAGAGAAGGAGGAAGATTGGGTGAAGGAATAGCCAAGTATTACAATGCAAAAATATGAGACATAACAAATTATAAACATGTTCAAGAAGGCTGGGACAAAAGGAAAATTTACACAAATGAACTGGATACAAAGTTTGTTGATTTTGAAGATGCAAGATAGGAGTTGTAAGCTCATCAGTAGAGGTACTGTTGTGTGATGAGCCATCTGTCCAAGGCACCTTGTCTCTATTGTGACATTCTTTTAGGATAAGCTGTGTTCCAAAAAACTCTCGTAGATGTGAGGTGTGCAAAGCACCAGATACATGCAGAAAAAGAATGGATTTTAGAAAGTTCTTTAAACGGTCTTTCTCTAAAGCACGCAGGCATGACTTCTCCTCTGTAATCCTCAGTTCTAATTTCGCCTAGGTCTGACAGGAACAAGATCATCTCAGTATCAGCGACTTTCACAACTCAAGGCCTGCAATAACGGTAGGAGCAGGTACCCAAACGGCCAGAAAGACATGCTTACAGAGAAGGCTATCTCAGGTGGTTTTGAAGGCCTGACAGCTGCCATGAAGTGAGGTGGCTGGGCTCGTGCAGAGTTGGCTGACAAGGAAGGAAAAGACTTAAACACTGGAATCACAGCCTGAAAGCATTTTTCCCCCGTGATGGAACTCGGGGGCAATCAGCCTGCTAGGCAATCACTCTACCACTGGATTACAGCTTCAGCCCCTGCAAACTGAATTCTGAGAAGGAGCCCATTGTAGTAGGTAACACACAGGAAACAAACGAAAGAACAAATCGTCCCGATTGAGTGGGATATAAGCAAGGAAGACGTGGTACTAGAAAAAGTCAGATTTCAAAAGTCTTGATCTTTGTACTCCATAGAAAGGGCTTTCAATGTAAACTTACCCTAATTGCATTTTAAAATTATCCTATGGCTACTATGAGGAGAATGGAACACATGAACCAAACAATGAAAGCAATAAGTATGTATAAAAGACCACAGTAGCTCCCTGCAAGCCAGAGATGAGAGAGGCTTGTTCAAAATTAGACATGGTGAGAGACATAAGGAGAATGGCCCAAGGTATCCTTTAGCTTCTATGGATGCAGTATACATGCGTGTACATCTATAAACACATACATGAGGAGGAGGAGGATGGAAAGAAGAAGCAGTAGAGGAGGAGAAGGAAGGAGGAAGAAGAGAAGGCTGAGAAGGAAGAGAGACTGTGGGGGGTGGAAAGTGCATATCGATTTATGTTATATTTTAGAGGTCTGGCCAAAATGACCAGCTGATGAACTCATTGTGAAGACCAACAGCAGCCAGGGCGAGTCACCAATGATGCCGAAGTTTTCAGCCTGAGTCATACGGGTAGGTTGCAATTATAAAGAGAGAAAAACAGCACAAGGGTCATTGGCTTGAGGGAGCAGTAAACCTGCAACTCCATTTTAGATTTAATTTCGAAGCAACGATCACACATTCTAGTGCAAGCATTTGCTAGTAATTAACTATAATAAATAACAGAGCGGACAGGTCTATGGTGTTTACCATAGACTAAGCAAAGCTAAGCACCTTGCAGCCATCACATCAGCATAGATTACGTTTAAGCAGCCAGGACCTGGTGAGTTTACACATAGCAAAAAGAGGAGGCTATGAGCTAAGCCTGGAACATGACAATAAAAGTTAGAGGCCATTCACATGTCCCTCTTCACTCCATCTCTAGGTAAAAGTCCCCTGTTATTGGCCTTTACAATAGAATTCAAATCCGGAACTGTTGACATCAGTGCAGACAGCTACTTACCTTCTGTCTCTCTAGCCAGTCTTCCAAAGTCCCAGACAACAATGGGAAGAATTCGTGTAGACAGTAGTTGTACACATGGCCTTTCTGCTTTCTATTTATCGGTTATCTCTAAGGATGCTTCCCCGGCCTTAGGTGGATGTTGCTTATCTCTCTTTGAATGTCCATCAAAACTCTGCACTCCAGGAAACAACCTGCTCAGCTTTAATACCAGCATTGACTCATAAATACTCCATCTTCTTTCCATTGGAAAGTATGGGAAGTTGAGTTCCTTGAAAGGTAGGTCTCACACTGTTGGTTCCAAGGGACACCAAGAGAAGAAGGGGTGAGAGGTGACCCCAGGGTACACAACCACCGGCCTTGGGAAACAGCACTTGGAGAGTTTCCTTTTATTGCTGTATCAGCAGTGGCATCTACCCAGGAAAACCTCACTGCGCAAATTCTAATGCCTTGCATTGTTAGAACTAATTTAGCAGCACTTACGTGAACGGCTCTTCACAATGCAGTCCAAGTGCTTCACTGGGGAGGATGCATTATCTCCTTTTCTCCCCACTATTTTATTATTTGAAGAGATTGGTCTTAGGTTCTATTTATGATCAGTTCCCAGAGACTTAAAAGAGGGCTTTGATTCGAAAGTACACACATAAATCATGGGGTTTTCCCCCCTTTAGGAGATGATGAAAGGCCAATATTTTTCTTTTATGTTTCAATACTTAACAGAAGTCCTTCTGAAAATTCTTAAGTAGCAGTTCTAATTAATTACAAGGGAAGGCTTAAGGAGCGTTTAAATAGGAAAAGCCAAGGTGATCATGTTGACGGCAGCACTCAGTGTGTTATTTCTGACAGTATACCCCACTCCCTGGAAGGGGAAAATTCTCTGTTCCTCTTTCTCCTTTCTTTCTCATGCTCTTCTTCCTTTGCGTCCCCACTTTCACCCTCCCTGTCTTTCTTTCATTTCTTTCATCATTTCCAACTCTCAGTCCCAGTCCCCTGTTGCTTCTCCCTCTGTCAAGCATGCTCTCTGACCTCTTCCCTGGGGTCAGACTGCTGGCTCCTCACTGTGGTATCTGAGATAAATCCAATGGGCAAATCAAGTTGGAAATGAATCTACATGCAAGCAAGCTTTCAGCTCATCGAAGATATAATATACAAGTCAGAAAACGTCTCATCTAATTCTCTGCTTTCCACCCTATAATCTGCTGTAAAATATTGAATCCCCGATTTTAAATCAGGACCTGAAATGAATCCAAGATGTAGATATTTAAATGGAATGCGCTAGGGACTTTCTCCTCACATATAAAATTAATATCTTGATTTTCTGCCAGTTTTAGTATATGGATTTCAGATATGCTGATGAACTGATTTTTTTAAAAAAGCTACAAAAATAAATGACTGTGGTCCCTTTGTTTGGGGAAACAGCTTCTAATTAGGAAGCAGCTTCATTATTATTTATAATGTAGCTAAATTAGGTTTGTTCTAAGGTCTCCTACTCTAAAGATTTCACATACCCTCCTATATATTTTAGTAGACATATAATATCCAGAACTACAACATTTAGTGAGAAAGCAGCTGATCTCCCCTAAATTAAATATTTTAAGCAAATGCAAATTTCAAAGCAGATTTGGGATATTCTGGCAGAGTTGTATGGTGGTAGGATGCCCTTGTGAATATAAAATTTCTATTTTGAAGCAATGAATGATCTTGAATCTGAGAGTATGAAGATGTGAAAAGCCCTGTGGATAAAAGAGTATGTGTTCACTAATGCTAAAGCCTCTAAGGGCCTGACAGCCAAGGGGTGGATTGCACATGAATGGAGGGAAGACTAGCATTTCTGATTCAGAAGAAAACTCCAAAAGAAAGCAGAAATGTTATCATCTTCTCATATTTAACTCATTTCACCAATTCTATTTTAATAATAGCTTCTAAACTTCATGACTTGTTGGTTCCCTTTGAGAAATAAGACATTTAGCATTAGAAAACTCTGATAGTCTGTACCAGAATCTCCTAACAAAAATGGCCTCTCATCTACAAGTTTCCAGAGAAGGGGAAAGATTGATCGCCACACAAGAGGCTGTCCTGCTCTGTCACACAGCGTCCAGCCTAGAGGATCAGAGGGCCTTGTTAACAACTCTCAGCGTGTGGTCTTTCCCCATGCCACATACCCAACTGAGTTATCTGTGCTTGGACATCAGTAGTTCTGGGACTGGAGCTGTCCTGCATATTTGTCTTAGGTAAGGATTCTACCTGACATTTAACAAATGAAGAGTTTAACATTTAACAAAAGTGAAGAGAAAAGGAGCATGCTTAACGTACTTCTGAATGGTACAGAGAAGTTGAGAATGGAGGCATATGAGAATGATAATACAGTAATATCGACAGCCATGTCACTGGCTTCTAGCAAATGCTCGCTCAGCATTATTCTAACAACAAAGATCCAGGACTTAGCAGCTCATCTGCCTGAATTTAAAACCAGGTACTGCCATTTTCTGACTATGTAGTCATGAGCATAGTATTTGTAAGTTCTCTCTCTCTCTCTCTCTCTCTCTCTGTCTCTCTCTCTCTCTCTCTCTGTGTGTGTGTGTGTGTGTGTGTGTGTGTGTGTATCTATAAAGTGAGCAATATAGCATTATTGTACTTCTTGAGAGAGTTACTGAATGGTTCAGTATAACACCATGCCTCAGTGGGTGTAAAAACTCAGGCTATAACTCAGAGAGCTTTTTACAAATGCTAGTATCTACCCTGTGTGAACTCCACCTCTTGAAGCTCCCCAGATCCATTCTCTTGTCCAAGTCAGTCACAGGTAAGAAGTGAGTGATCATTTGGATGTGATTTTAAGTGTGACTCCAAGGGTTTCATAATTTGGGCATTCTATCTCCCGAGTGACAGTAGCAAGAAACATTAGGATGGGAGGCCCTTGGACTATTGTGTTCTGCCCTCACAAGGAATTAAGGAGGTTCTCATAGGACCCATGAATTCATTATCTCAAGACTGCTATTATAAAATGAGCCAGACTTCTCCTCTGTCACTTGGTTTCCTGTCTAGTAGCAAAATCAGTCACTCTTCCATGGATTCCTAGTCCCTGCAACATGGTCTGAAGTGATGCAACCAATAAAGCCCTCTCCAGAGCTGGAATTGTGTCCTTAAGCATTTCAGCGTCCAAACTGTAAGCTAAACAAATCTGTGTTATAGTTAATACTGATTATCAATGTAACAGGATCTAGAGTCACCAAGGAGACAGACCTCTTGGGCATGCCTGTGAGGAATCTTCTAGATGATGTTCACTTCTGAGCATGCCTGTAAAGGGTTATCTAGATTAGCATAACCCCCCTTAAAAGTGGGGGGACCATTCCATGGACCGGAGTCCTGGATTGAATAAAAAGAAGGAAGTTGAGCACTAACGTTGATCTCTTGGGTTCCTGAAGGCAGACCCAATGTGACCAGCCATTTCTAGTTCTTCCTGCTGTAATGAATCATAACCAAAATAAGCCCCCTTTTTCCTAAATTACTGCTGTTGGGTGTCTTTATCACATAAATGGGAAAAGAAACTACTACAACATGTTTTCTCTTTAAGTGTAGAGCTTTAGATATTTCACTATAGAAGTGAATATCAGACATTACGGACTATATCAAAGTGTATCTGTGTCCATGTCTTGTAATGATCTTTGTTATGATTCGGTGGCTCCAAGGTAGGTTTTCACCCACTACTAACTGCTACCATAGCTCTGACCCAATGAAGAGTCAGAACAGATGCCCACTGGGAAAGAGTGAGGCTTAGGCACACAATGAAAACTGAATCAGATATTGAAAAGCAAAAGCTGGTACGAAATTCCAGCTTGCTGGCATGAAGTAAGCAAGATACTAGAAGACTTCATTGGTAGGAAATGCTCTTCCAAAAGATTTTACACATATCTCCCTAGCCTTGAAAACTGCTAGAGGTAAATTAATTACATGACCAACAAGGTACCAATTAAGTAATAAATCAATAATTGATTTAAGGAATCTACATGCTTTGATGGGATTTATTAAAATAAAAGCAGAAAAGTCTGAAAGGTAATTATTTCTCACCCAATTAGGGAAAAGACAAGAGTGAATTAATGAAGTCCCCCAACTGTGGAATACACGTGTACCTACCGTTGAATCTTAAGCAAGATGGCATAGTTCAGTCTAAGATGGAGGGGGGTGCCCTGTGGTCAGTGCAATAGTTTTCCATCCCTTGAGCCACTTATTCTTCTAATGTCATTATGTGTGGCTCTAGTGACTTCCAATATCCAGACCCAGATCTGTATTCAGACAGCAGCTGAGCTTCTTAGGAAAACCACAAAGCTTACGAAGATAATCCAGGAAGACGTTCATGTCCTGACTTTGCATTGACTGGCATAGAGCAATTTTCAGGTGCTCTGCATCTTAATTCCCAAAATAATGAAGGTGTGACTTCATCGTGACATGATGAAGATTAAATTAGATGATGCATGTAATGTTTAATACAAAGGAGCATGCCTCCCTGGGGAATGTTCCTAGCCTTCTCAGGTGCTTCATCTGTCAGTAGTCATTACAGCGAATTTAGATGCTACCGATTAACAACCCCACCACACAGGTGGAAAATTAATTTCTAACAGGTTTTGCAAATTACCAAAATGTACCCCTATCAATAAAAAGAGGACACAGGATTTGAACTTATGACTTCCTGATTCCGCAATACTCCCAAGTCAGTAGCTCTGGGATCAAGGGAGATAGCATATTTTTATGACATAGAAAGAGGGGCTAACTTAATGCTTATTATACAATTCCCCTTTGTTCTGTGTCCTGCCGCTATGGGTCCCCATGAGCCCTTCTGTCCAATTGCGTTCTTCCTTTTCCTTGATAAACAACTAAGGCTTCTCCTCTTGGCAGATTCCATCGCACAAATAGCATCACTCCGTCAGGTCAGCATCTCACATTGAGTAAGTCCTTTTCCCCCCTCAGCAAGCCTTTATTAGAATCTATTTTATATTGACCTCCATTCTAGCTGGGAATGGCGCAATGACTACATGAAGCAGTGTCTTTCCCCATGATGCTTATGTTGCAGTGAAACAAACCTATGGATAAAAACATATATTTATGGTATGTACATCATTCAATATCTAGTAGGGAACAGATGACTCACTGAAGACGCTTAGCTAGAGAGGGTTTAATGAAAGGGCTACTGAGAAAGGTGTGATAAGAATGAGATGCCCAACCAAAGGTGGTAAAACAGCCAGAGACTTCCAACAGCAGGAATTCATTACCAAATCCAAGCAACCTTGGCTTAAAGGTCCATATGGAGAAAACAGTGTTAATAAAACCCCAGAGACATAAAAGAAGGGGGGATCCAAGAACAACTTGGCTACGGAGGAGTCTATCATTGCCAAGCCCACAGCAATTCAGAGACAATAAAGAAGAGGGATATCTAACGTCCTGCCTTCGGCCTCTGCTCGTTGTCTCTCATTGCCCACACCCAATCAAAAGTCAAGAGAAAGGAAGCCTGGTGGGTGGCAACTTCTTGTTGCTATTTTAAGCCATTAAACATGGAAATTGCTGATGACTAGCGACCAGTAACTGAAAATATGTAAAACCTTTGGACTGAATGCAATACACCAGAGGAGTGGTTATTCATTTTGGCTACTGGATTGCTTTTAAAAATTCAAATATGATGGCTTCCAAAGATACATAATTATAATCTCATTATTTCTATGAGTCAAAAGCAAGACTAGCTGGAATTTGCACAGAATTTCAGGAGGCTATAATCAAGGTGACTCTTTAATTATCTGACCTTTATTCTCATCTCGAGGCTCAACCAGGAAAGAATATACTCTCAGGCTCGTTTGGCTGTTAGCAGAACTCATTTCTTTGTGACTTCATGACTACAGGCCTTAATTCTTTGTGGTCTTTCAGCTAAGGAGTGGTTCTCAGCTTATGGGTAGTGACAGCTTTGGGTGTCACATATCAGATATTAAATTATGATTCATAAGAGCAGCCAAATTACAGTTATGAAGTAGAAATGATATAATTATAATTTATAATTTAATATAATTTGTGGTTGGGGGTCTCCACAACATGAGGAACTGTGTGAAAGGGTCAGAGCATTAGGAAGGTTAAAAATCACCGAGCTGAAGGCTTCCTTCAAGTCTTCAAGGGTACCTTCAGTTTCCAGGAGCCACCCATAGTCCCTAGGGAAGGCACGTGCTAATCAGCTTTCTGTTGCTGCGACAGGTACCAGAGCAAAACAACCTACAAGGAGGAAGCATTTGTTTTGAATTAATGTTTCAGAGGTTGCCTCCTGTAATCAATCGGCTCCTTTATTTGGGGACCTTTGATAAGGCAAGGAGCGTATGGCAGAGAAAGGCTGCTCATCTCACAGAGGCCAGGAAACAGAGATTTAAGAGTTGGAGGTCTCAAAGTCACACTTCCCAGTAACCTAGCATCCAGTAGGCCTTATCTCCTCAAACTTCTACTAGCACTACAGTCAGCTAGTGACCAAGCATTCAGATCTTTGGAACACATTAAGCTCAAGCCATAATACCACCTCAAACTCACTGGACCCCAATAGCAAGTTTACTTACTTTATCAGGCCAAGAAGGGCACTTCTTAGTCCTGTTTCTTAGCTGTCATAGACCACACATATCAATGCCACCACAGGGAGGCCATCGGGGCACCTTTTCCATTGTAGTACAATGGAATCATGGAGGGGACATCTCACCATCCTTACACAGTGACATCCTTAAAGTAAGTTACAGGTACCTCCTACACTAAGAGAATATGATTATATATATAAATGCCAGAGCGTAAGGAGTCATAGTGTGTCAAATTTTATTTCAGAATCACCTAGAGTTTTTTATTGTTTTTATTTTTTATTTTTAACGTCCTGACACCTAGTTTAACTCACCAGGGATTCTTATTTAATTGACTTTTAATAAGATCTAGATATCACATTTTTTAAAATCTCCCTTGGTCTTTGTGATGTGTAACTGAAGTTAGCAATTAGTGGGCTATATTAGCACCTGTGAATCACCCAGGGGGATCTTGTTAAAATTTGGGCTCTGATTTAGAAGGTTTGGCCTAGGGTCTGAGACCCGATGCTAACAAACACTGTTGGATGGACAAAGCACTTGGAGTAGCAGGAGGGTAGATTTTGAGTGAGCCAGAGAATCCTCTGCTTTTAGAAGGCTGTGGAAACAATGGAGACAGAAAGTAAGACTGGGCGGAGGAGGTGGTCAGCACAATAAGAAAATCCAGCAAGGCTACTCCTGAAACCGAAGTGGAGCAAATGATACGGCATGTTTGTCAAACGATGCTGAGAGTCAAGCAGGATGAGAAATGACCAAGAACAATCGTCTTCACTGATGAATCTATACATGGCAGCAACAGTGGCTGGGGAAAGCAAAGCACCCTCCCCCCATTAGAATCAAATGGATAGAGAGAAGCTGGGCCAAAGAATGTAATTAGTTTTCTCAAGAAATTGTTGTGTAAAAGAGAACAGAGAAATAAATAGTGGAAGCTGGCGGGTAAGCTGACTCAAGAGAGAGTTTTGCTTTGTTTTCCGGGGCTTTCTGTTTAGAGGTAAAATGGAGCAGATAGTTTGCAGGGCGACAGAAACTATCTAGTAAGAACTAGGCAGTAATGAAGTCACGAGGGAGGAGGTTGTGGCTGGAGCAATGACGTGGAGCGAGCGAAAATGGAGGCGATTTTTGTTCATGACAAGAAGGGTATGGATTTAGATGTGAGCCCAAACCACTCAGCCATGAAATCTAGAAGGAAGACAGAGTATTTGGATAGGAAACTTAGAGACTGGAAGCTTGTCCAAGAAATCTTCTGACTGCTTCTGTTTTCTCAATGGAAAGGTCAGGTCAGAAAAGGCTAAAGGAAGGGTGTCAGAAGCGTACCAAGGATTGAGAATGTGTTAAAGGGGGGCTTTCAAACTCATTGGCAAGCAAATCACTTAAGGGTATTCTTAAAATGTTATGCAGCACAGGAATACAAGGATGGACCGGAGGCAGGCGTTAGTGAGTCACCCGCAAATGACTGTTCTTTCAGTGACTTCACTGGAGGACAGTCACATCGGGGGACGAGAAAGACTCCTATGATTCAACAAGCTCAGCAGAGGATGTTCTGGGGACATTGTGCCTGCCCACCCCCACTCTTGGGAAGACACTGGTGGCCTCCAACATCCTTCAGACTGGAAGGCACAGTCCTGATGGCTGCCTTCTCCTCTGAACGCTGCCCTCTCAATCCCTTTACAGTTCTGTCAGCATCCTAATGCCTCACCCAGGCCTTTCTTTCCTTCTTAGGTTGCCAGGGTCAATTTCTGTAGCTTGCATCCAAGGAAATCTCAAGTGATGCCACAGCATTGAGCCAATATTTAAGAGGATTTTTCTTTTTCTGAAGAGAATGCAGATATCCTCAGAGGGCCAAGCTAAGACTCAGAGATGAAAATCAGGATTTCCAGTCAACACGGATAAAAAAAAAACAAACTTTCTAACACTCTGAGCAAGCCTGAATTGTAAAGGACTGGATGAGCTCGGTATATGAAAAGTTCTCCAAAGAGCACAGAGACCAGCCAGCACCGACAGACCTGGGCTGGGAAGCACACTGGATTGAATTCCTCATCACTGAATTCTTTAAAATAAAAAAAGACTTTGCTCAAATAGAAATAAAATGTCTGAAAGTTGAGCGACTATGGCGGCTGCCGTTGTGGCACAAACGACCAAGCAGGATCCTTGCCAGGAGTTCACACGAGTGCTAGAAAAAAGCCTAGGACTCACCAAGGCATTGTTTAAAAGTCACAGGGCCCAGAAAACCTAACATCTATGGGCGACTTCCCAAGTGTCGGACATTGCTAACCACTGTTCAAGTGTTTATCTCATTGAATTCTCAAAACCATCGGAAGAAAACACTGCTTCCTTCACTACTCAGCAGATGAGAGGGTGGAAGCCCAGGACCTATGCAAGGTCATGGCATCCAGCATCCAGAAGACAGAAGATCGGAGGTTCAAATACCCAAGGTCTGACTGCTGAGCTTGCAGCTCTATGCGGTTTTGTTTGGTGGGATCTTACGAGTGGATTAGATGAGATCTGGCTTTCAGTGCTTACAGTTCCAACAGGCTTCCGTGTTCCCCATCCTTCGTTTACAATCCGGTTGACTTCAGCTTTTCTACAACAGCAGCCAATCGAGTGAATTGAATTTGTTTTTCATGAACTTCGGTTCACAGCTTTCCCTTTAGCTGTTTTTTTTTTTTTCCTCATCCAGATTTTTATAAGCGATGGTTGGCACTCCTCTCTGAACTAGCTGCTTAAGGCATGAATCTCAGGGCAGCTAGGAAAGATTGTTATCTACTGGGGTCTGTTTTCATTCCTTCATTCTATCCCTCCTTTATCTTCTCACTGCAAAACAAAGGAAGAGCAAGAGGTGCGGCTTGTTTGCCAGACACACTTACGCCAAGTGAAGATGGAAGTTTCTGCGATGTCGCAGCCCGCGAGGGAGGCTGGCAGTGAAGGAAAGCAAGGGCATGGGCACTAATTGTCGCAGTGTTCACTGTGACCTTTCTTGCTGTCACAGAGCATCAGGCAGGCAGGTCTGAGCCAGCAGGAGCAGGCTGACCTAATCAAGCGCTGTGCTGTCTGGAACATTCTGAGGAAAGTCACCCACTGCGGCTGGTTGGGGGTCAGGGACCAGTGTGAGTCTTATCGCTGTCTCCCTTTCTTCTCGGCTCTATATGGCCCTCGATCCTCTTAGCTATTGACACTACCGCATTCTTCTCTATCCTCAGACAAGAAAATAGGTTTCTAGAGCACCACACTTACAAGGACCAGACTCAGTGTTAGGAGCCAAGGGTTAGAAAGGGCGAAGGGGTTCCTTCCTTATTCCCCGCCCAGCATCTGTAGCTCCCTCTGCCTTGCCTCTGTCACCCTCTGTCTTCACCGCCACCTGCAGGTTGTCAACGCCTCTGCTTTCCTTTCCAGGTGCCCAGGAGCACTGTTTGTCTAATGTCTCTTGCGAACCCCTGAGGTGTGGGCTGTTATTTCATATTTTATGAAGAGCTGTGTGTAAGTTCAGCATTCCATAAATATAAGATGGTGAATAGCAAATGTCCCCCATACCGAAGCCATTTCATTTTCCTCAGCAAAACGGCGCCTTTAACTTCCATGCAGAAAGTCCAAAGAGGGAAATTTCTTCATTGCTCAGACAGCTAAAAAAATGTGATCACATTTTTCCCCCCACAGCTAATGTGCTCTTATGTATAAAATTTAAATTTGAAAGTCTGAGCAGATGGTCTCTAAAGCTCTTGTTTTCCCTCTGAATTTAATTTCTTCCTGCTTATGGTGGGATTAAGAAAACCACGTGAAAAGAGACAATGAAATGTTTCTGTGAGTTGTAATAATCATTATCTTGATGGCCAGTCTCTCCTCAAGGTATTGTAGAGGAGAGACTGGACACTTGGTCAGGATTCTTACTTTCCCTGTCCACAGTCAACACTGCCCAGCCCGGCGACTGGGACTCTGCTCATTCTTACCTAGACTAGGCTAAAGTTCATCTTTATAAGGTCTGAGGACAAAATGACCTGAGCAAGCTAGCTGTGTATGAGACATTTGCTTCTTTCACAAAACATCATTTTCAGGGGCTTTAAGGGCTTTTTGTTACATTTCGCTTAGAACCATTAATGAGCTAATTATCTTTTCACGAGAGGAGGCCCATAGGACTTCAACTTAGCAGTACTCAATTGCTCATCAGCTTGGGGATAACATATAATGAAATTATGTCATTTTAAAAATGACTGTAATTCGAAGTCTTCCCAAACTTCGGGAGGGCTTCCAATATGGGTAGAATGAGGATGAACGCAATGTGGCTTTTGGTTTATGTAAGTATTCGTGGTAAGCCAACCAGAGACTGAGTTTTCCAGTTTTCCATACAGGCTTTTACTGTATGTAAAGGCATCTGTCCCTAGAAAGGTTCAACCAGACAATAAAATGTAGGCCCCAACTCTAACCTATAAACATGTTGAACACATAGATATCAGGCCATATTTAAAACTTGCAGGACTCGAGTGAGACAATAAATACAGGCTTACCTCCTCTATGCCCATACCTATTACACTTGTGTGTACTTTGAAAAATAAGTTTGATCACATAGTCGCTGCCTTGGTTCAGAAGGCTGTGTTAAAATTTAGAACCCAAGGCTCCTGAGAGGGCTGTCCCTGAACATGACTGCACAGGACATCAGCATCCAGTCTCCAACAGACCCCCTTCTGATCCCAGCCTAACTCAGTACTGTGAAGGTCATCTGGCATTCACAGCACACAAGTTGACAAGTTGACTAGGCTGACATTTTCTAGCTGGCTTGTCACACCCCTGGCTCCCAGGCTGGGGATTGAACCCAGGTCCTTGCACACACTAGGCAAACGCCCTGCCACTTAGCTACATCCCCAGTCCCAGGTTCACGTTTCCCAACTCCATCTCTACCCTTCCTTGCAAAAGGCTGTTCCTTTACCAGCCTTGAGCTCCAAACACAGAACTCCCCATTGTCAATCTTCCTTTGCGAGAACAGGAATGGAGTCCTTCCCCTGGAGGAAGCCCGTTCATGATTTGTATGTGGACTTGGGTAGGAGATTCCAAGGTCAACATCTGGAGGAATATGATTTAGAAGGTGCAAAGCATAGAGGTATTCCTAGAGATGTTGATCAGCACCATGTCACATTCAGAGTCAACTATTGGTTTATTAAAGCTTGGTACTCTTCACTCTAGTAGTAAGACTATAGCCATTTGTGGACCAGGATAGGGGTGCCCCAATGGGCAAGACAGGCTCTTACCATAGCATTATAAACTAGGCCAAGCTGTACCTGTTTCATGAGTATGTGCTAGGTAGCAATAGAGAAGACGGGGACAATATTCTATCAAGTGTCATAAGGAAGCAAGCATCTACAGATTTGTTCCATGCCTTCCAGAGTTTATGATCTAATTGAGAAGACAATAGTCAGAAGTGTGCTACAGAGATGAAAGTGCCAGAGACAAGAAACAGAAGCCAGATCAACAGCTAGCCCTTCCATAGACGCAGTTGGGTACCAAGAAATACTAAGTCAGTTAGTCTCCTGGACCATGCACACAAAACGTTCTGCAACTTTCCTAAAGCAGCTTTCTTGTCACTTCCTGAAAGAAGAGCACCTTTATCCTATGGAACATTCTGGAAACGAACAGGTTAACATTTTGGCTTCCATTCCTGAGCAAATCTAATGCGAACAGGATTAGGAAGAGAAAGGTTCAGTTCCCAGTTCTGCACACTGTGTGCCAACCCATCTGCCCACATGAATATCTATTTAAAAGCGAAGCCAAGCACACAGCAGCCCCATCCTCACCTGTCCTGCTGATCGCTCAGAGCAAGGGAGGGAAGGGAAGCCCACAACTTGGTCTAGAAAATTGAGCCCCTGTGCAATTTCCAGTCGTGTGTGTGCTTGGAGGCACACAGCCAACAAAGCCATCAATCTGGCAGTTCTTTAACATTGACCCCGTATATATTTGCTAGGCCATTTGCGCCATCTGCCATGCAAATGTCCGTTTAAGAAATAGCATGAAGTTGTGGGAATACCGGGGTTAAAATGCCATTTAGCAGGAATGTACCAGGTCCAGTAGCAATTGTCCACAGGAGAACAAAGAGCTGGGAGTGCCAAGGGCAATAAAAAGAGAACAGAAGTTCCCGTGAGAGCAAGGCTCTTAACCTTGCTTTTTCTACACTCCAGGCTTATTCCTTCATGGCACCTTTACAGCTATGACCCTTAACTAAAAAGACCTCTTTTGTATGATTGCACTGAATTCAAACACTTATCCTAGCTAGCTAGCTAGCTACGTAACTGGGGAGCTAAAGTAAGCTAAAGGGTAGAATGGTGGGGTTATATTTTCCCCCTTAAACTATGTGCATATAATAAGATTACATATGAGATTATGTAGTAATTTATATATAAATATAATTATTAGGAGGAAAGCAGAACCCATAATAATTCCATCCTCCTGAGATTCTCTCTTACTTCTCTGAGCGTCGTCTTGTAATTCTGGCCTATGTATGAGCAATACTGTCACTGTACACTGAGTACTTAACTGCAATATGTTGGGTGTCGGCCTCTGATTGTATATTTTGCTAATGTTTGTAGCAGTGCTAAAGAGGCTGAAATTTCCTTCCAGTTTTATAGATGCAATAAATGAGACTCGAAGAAGTATTCTTTTGATAGTCCAAGAGACAGAGCTTGTAAACCAAAGACACAGGAACGGATTGGTCCGTCCTCTTCAAATCTCCATCCTCTCAGCGCTGCAGCCGTGCCTCAGGGTGCACACACTCATTTGTTATGGCTGACACGGAACAATACAAATTGGTTTGGGCTTCGCTTTCTTCATCTAACAGAAACCCGTATTTTTCGTACTTTTATCTTTTGCACTTATCACCTTTAATTGCTGGATAAATACCTGCAGATTGATATTAATTTATTGAGCACTGTATTTCAGCACCTCATATTTCATAATCATTCTTTCTTCTTCGGAGCTAATGCTATAATGACCTTATCGGTTCGCAGAGGATGTTTTGCTTCTGTGGTCCTACTTCCTTAGGATTTCTTGCCAGTAATAGACTCCAAGGTCAAAAATGTGTTCTTTTCTATGGTATTATGACACTGGATACCCTCGATTTTCAAACGCATTCCATTGGAAGACTGCTACTCATGTTTATACTCATAACAAACACATCAAAATGAGATGTTTCCTTGAACTTTTTTTTTTCTGCTTCATTTGATTTTAAGTGATCCTGTAAGTTTGCTTTGGTCTGCACGTTTTACTCCAAAGTAACAATAGGTGTCCCCTATCTATGTGGTACTGCCCTTACATTGCCTCATCCAGCTGTTCTCTCCCCTGCCCATCTGCCTCAAAGTGCCTGTGTGGATACAACTGCAAACTTCATGTGGATTAACCCTCAGCCTTCTTTTCTTTATTCTGGAGGAAATGCCTGACAAGATGTTAGGCCGACATAGAAAAAATTCTCTCCAGAAGGTGCCCGAAGCCAAAATAAGCAGAATGTAGTAAGGCGAACAAACTCTTCGGAAATGTGGAGCCAATATCAGAAGAAACAGTGAAGAGTCTTTTGCAGCTTTCAAGGTGCTTTCCGGTTTGAGAGACCGAGCAGGGAGTCACTCTTCTTCAGAAATCCCATGTACCTGTTTGACTGTTCTGTGTGACCATCGCAACTGATGGAGAAAGGGAAAGGAGTGAGTTCCTAATTTCCCGATAAATGTGTTGAAGAATAGCATAAGGCCTTATGCTCCTGCTTGAGGGAAAAAAATATTCCAGTCAAGCCTTCTTTGCCCCCAAATTAATTTACATTTTGCAACTCCTTTTCATTGCTCACAGCCAGAGAGAGGATGCTGAGAGGAAAGGGGCGAACCTGGCCAAATTGTGATCAAGGTTGCTCTCAGAGTCATGTCTTTCTGATTCCAGATTCTCATTATTTCTTTTTTAAAAAGGTATTTTGCATAGGTTTAATTAGAGCTCTGCACAGCGGTGGGGATCCAGAGCAGAAGGGGGTCTCTCTCCAGAGAAAATTCGATGCTCATTAACAAAGGAAAATGGATGAATTTAACTTCGTGAGCCCCAGATTCAGGTGCGTACGAACACTGAGCTGTCATTTCCCTCTCCCATAGAAGGAAAAAAATGTCCCAAGAGAAGTTATTTCCGCTAAATCCAAGCTAATGTTTTATCTGAGAATGCCTCAGGTGAGTCCCTGCCCTGCTCCACTTCAAGAGTAGAACCTTGGACAAGCTGACCTCGGTTTTTTGATCTGTAGAATGGAGATAGTGGTAACACCACCTTGTTGGGCTTTTTATGAGAATTTCATGAGTAAATATATTTAAAGGGTGTAGAACCAATGCCTACCGCACAGGGTGAACTCAACACACACTTCTCATGGAGGTAATCTTTACTATCATTCTCATTTTGACAGTTTGCCCTGGAGTTCAGGAGCCTTATCCATGAGCAGGCAGCTGGGAATAAGGCATCCCACATTCCCAGAAGCTGACTTCGCCTCTATTTATCAGCTGGGCAACTCCACCCAAAGCAAGTGTTTCCTTATTTATCTGTTGAGAAGCAGGAAAAATGATTACCAAATCATGTTAGACTGTGAAGTCGAGACTAGAGCTACATAATGAAGAGGAACCTTCGAAGGGGGAAAGCTGCTTAGCAGGGAGATGTATTAGTAACGGGGTGCTAGAGACAGGTGGATTTCTGAGTTCAAGGCCACCCTGGTCTATAGAGTGAGTTCCAGAACAACCAAAGCTCTATAGAGAAACTCTGTGTCTCAAAAGAAAATAAAGAAAAAGGCTTTATGCCGGGCTGTGGTGGCGCACGCCTTTAATCCCAGCACTCGGGAGGCAGAGGCCGGCGGATCTCTGTGAGTTCAAGACCAGCCTGGTCTACAAGAGCTAGTTCCAGGACAGGCTCCAAAGCCACAGAGAAACCCTGTCTCGAAAAACCAAAACGAAAAAAAAAAAGAAAAAGACTTTATTAAACTATTGCTGTGTAAGAAATCTTGAAGAAGGACACTTAAAAGAAATCCCACACTAGCTCACAATTGAGAATAATAGAGGATTATTTATTTAGGGGTAGACTCACAAATCACAATCCTCTGCTGGAACGGAGAACAGCAACCAAATCCCACAGCTGGAAAAGAGGCCTGATGCGCGCTTTGCATAGGCATCTAAAGAATAAGAGGCCACGCCCAAGTGGGCGGGTAACTTAAAGGCTACTGGCGGTAGGAATTCCAACAGCAAAATCTCTGTGAAACTTGATAGTCACATGTATCACATGCTGACAATCTCACTGTTTCTACGGGGCAAAATCTACAAGCAGCTCACTGGGGGTCTTCTGTTACAGTTTCTTGGAATGGTACAGCTATAAGGCAGTGGCCCATGTATTGGGTATCATCTGAGAGTTATTCTGCAGATGTGTCCCTTGTGGGCACTCCTGGTGTCTGGAAGATATAGCACGCCGTGGCACACTCCTGGGTTTGAGGTCTCACTCACCCAGCTCTCATCACTGACACGTGGACCCCTGTACCTCTGCAACATGGAACCTTACCTCGTCACAGCAAGCCAGCTGAGAACACCAAAGTTAGTGCCTGCTCCTAAGGCAGTTGAATCAGTGGTTTACAACCAGCAATGGTTAACCTTCATTGGCTTGATTGGGTTAAGAAATGCCAAGGGTGTTTGGGAGACAGGCCCTTGGTGCACCTTGGAAGTCACATCTAGAAAGGATACTGAGGGAAAAGATATACCCTGAATTGAGAGGCACCAGATCCTGGGCTGGGGTTGTAGACTAAATAAAATGAAGCAAAGGAAAAACAGAGTCCCAATGCTCCCCTTTCTCAGCTTTCTGCTTCCCGAAGCCTGACCCAGACATGAGAAAGCAGTTTCACACTCCTGCCTCAATTTCTGATCTTCTTCTTCCACACACCTTCCATGTCAGGAACGTGCATACTCTCCAGCTGTGAGCCAGAGTAAACCTTTTCTCTTGTGTTTTATTGGGTATCTGGTCACGGCAATGAGAAATGAGAAAATTGACTGCTACCTAACTGTACCTCACTGTGGGAGTGACTCTTGCCAATGTTTGGCAGATCTCGAAGTTTGCTCGTTCTCAAAAAGAAATTATGGGAAGATATGAATGATAGGAAGCAGGGACGACTAGGGGGCCATCTCAGAAGTCATTCATCCCCCGCCCCCCCCCCCCCCCAGAGACCCTTGAGCTGATCCTTAAAGCAGAAGATAATATCTGTCTTCTGGGACACAGAGGATCATAGAGAAGACAGGGCTAGAAAGCAAGAAGCAAAGAGGAGACACACAGTTGCTTTGTTTCTCAAGGTACACTGTCTCCTAGGGAAAGAATAGGGGACAGAAGATGGGCTTCAGGTAATGGGAAGAAATGAGAAAATTGATACAGATTAAGGTATCATAGAGGTGATTTTCACAGGGAAAAACAAAGACCATCAAGCCATGCCTGGAGAGGGTCTTGACAGCCACACTGCTGATGAGGGCTATTTTCCTAAATTCACTTTGAATTGGTGAGTAGAGGAGAGGTCAGGCTGACAAAGGTAAGCAACGCTCAGGGGTTGACAGCTGAAACCTCGTGCCGCCCTGGCATTTCCCTTCCCGTTTGCTTTTCACTTAACAGACCCTCCCTTTAAGACTGCACGGTGGCCATTTCATTAATTAATTAAGCAACTGCTCAATGTCAGATTTTGTAACTTCCTGTCCCTTTTTAGTTTTAATACACCTTTTCTTTTTCATTTAAACTTTTCCACATAATATAGTTTGATTACATTCTTGTCCCCAACTCCTCCCAGATCTTCCTTCCCAGACTTCTACCCACCCAATCTCTCTCTCTCTCTCCAAAAAAAAAAATCTAAAATCAAAAGAAACAAACCTAATAAGACAAAAAATACCAAAACAAAACAAAGTACACAGGAAAATATTTAGTCTGTTCTTTGTATGCCATCTTTTCCTGGCCTTGGGTTGTGTAGCTGATACACCCAGTGACACCCATATTTCCTCCCCCAACAGATAACTCTTACAAATAGCTTTTTAGTTATGTGTAGGACGTTGTGTCCTCTTCCCTATCCCCATGCTGGAATTTTGTCTGGTTTAAACTCACACAGGTCTTGGGCATACTGTTTCAGTCTTTGTGAATTCATATTGAAAAACGCCTACTGTCTCTGGAAGATGTTGCATTATTGTCAGCATATATTAATTATACATAATAATGGGATTCACTGTGACATTTTCTTACATTAATGTGCCCTGTGTTTTCCTGTCTGTGTTCTCTCCCATTGTGACTGTAAAAAGTAATAACATTACTAGCCATGACAGAGAAGAGTCACTACCACTCTATTGAACATGGTCCTACAGTCCCATCACCGCCCCATACTCCAAGGGCAAAAAACAAACAGGCTAGACATATTTTCTATTGTTATAATGGCCCTTTCAACTGAACTTCTGGGTTCAGTTTAGCCAGTCTCCTCTGCCTCTTTATGCTCCCTATTATAAAGGGGGAAAAGCAAGGACCCATCCCTCCTATCATTTCCAGTCATTATCTAAGGGGGAAACTTGTCAAGGCAATTTAAAATGTATCAATTATTTATATAAAACATATGAGAAAGCAATTCATTACAAACATGGTCAGCCAGTATACTGTACAATTCATGGTAGACACAAGGAGCCTAGAGACCATTCCTTAAACTTGAGTGCCCCAAATGAGTTGGAAAGCAAGACACATCCTTAAAATACAGTGTCCAAGAATGTGACGCTGCAGATTAGGGACAAAGGCCATTGAGGCTATTGATAAATTCTCTGTGCTGCTGGCAGTGTGGTAGTCTGAGCACCTAGACCTGGCTATCGCCCCTCTAATATGCCCTCACTGCCCCCTGTTCCAAATTCCTTAGCAAGCCCCTGTATCGTCTGTTTCATATGGACCTACGCATTTGCCTAGGGAGAGTACTGCCTGACCGCTAACGACAGACCCAGAAGCAACATGGTTTGAATTCAGAGCCATCATTCACCAGTTGCTTCATCTTGGTTCCTAGACTCTCACTTCATTCATGTTGGCAATGCATACCGCATGAGAGGGTTTTCAAGAATAGTATGCTTTATATGTATATGAAGTACTTTGTCTTGGAGTAAGTATTCTATAAATGTTAGCAATGGTGATACCCACTCAGCTTCTCATCCTTCCAGCAGTGACTTCATCCCACCCCACCTACACAGAACCATTGCCTGTCACTACCATGCTCTCTTTACTTGTTCCTCTTACTCTTAGTATTTCAAGTGGTGACCAAGTCTTAGGGGGAACCCAATTCTGTCCTTCACTCTGGTGATCACTCTTTGTGGTCCCCTCTCCTGGGGTCCAGGTAAGGCCGGTTGTTTGCTTCTCTCAATAGAACATGTTAAAGGAATCAGGATGTTACTCCTGTGGTTTTGCTGCACAGTATTGGTGGATGGCCTGATAAAGCCAGAGCCCATATTTGAACAAAGAGCATATGACTGGAAACATTGGGAAGCCTATGGGAATTGAGAATGGGCACCAATGGAGAACCAGAACAAGTCTGGGGTCCTCACTTCTACAACCACAAGTAAACAAAAGTTGTCAACAGCTTGAATATAGTCTGTCTTTCTCAACCCTCCAGATAAGAGTAGTCCACTTGACATGTTGGGTACACCCTTGGGTCTCAGAGCGGGCCCATGTGGAAGAGGAAGCACCAAGGGAAGACTGGACCTATTTTATAGTGACAACTTGTCTTCATGTGAACTAACCCAGACCCAAGAGAAAGTGTTAAATCTCTCATAGCAACCTGCCCACTCCCAAAGGCCTTATCTCACAACAGAAGTCTAACCTCAGCATGAAATTCTGCAGAGATCCACACCGTGCATTTGATGAAGTCCGATTGGACTCTGTTTACAGAGTTACCTTCTAACACGAGGCCCACACCCAGATGGGTCCTTCCTCCTGATGCCCCATTCACGCATCCTGTTGCTTTCCATAAAGGAGCTAACAGCATGCCACTAACGGCCCTGTCTTACTATGTTCTGAAGATGAGGTTGTCCTTATTGTCTTTGACTTCTCCATTTCTTAGAAGGAGTGCTAGTTTTGTCAGAGACAGGAAAGGAAAGAATTGGCAAAAGCAAAGGTAGTCTGGCAGGGCACCTTAATGTCCAATAAATGTTTGTTGCTAAGTGAATGAGTGAATAGCATTTTGATTATTCTTTTCTCTGGTCTATTGGATTCTTCTGCAATGCTTTCATTTCACTGTGATAGGCATCTCAATATAGCGAGGCTAGCCGCATAACCAAGGTTTGAATAACTGCTAACTCAGGTTGCAAGCGAGAAATGAAAATGGCTTTCAGGAAATGACTCACCAATAGCAAAAATACATTTTTATTTACTTTTATCATGAAAAGAAAGCTTTGGCAGAAGAAAGTCCAGCTCGTAGGTGAAGAAATGATGAGGTGATTCTTCCTTCAGAATGCGAGATACTTGAAATGCTCCCCGAAATAGGCCAGTTCCTAGAAAATGGGAAAGGCACAATCAATTTAGAAGCAACATTGCTTAATTTGGTTAGACAGAGGTGAGCAATGTGAAAATTATAAAATTCTCAACTTATTCAGCTTTTATGATGATTTTTAAGTATTTGATTTCTGAAACAAAACCAGCAAAATAGCTCACTTACCCTGCTTTCTGTCATTTTGGGATGCATGTGTAAGTATATAGGACAACTTAATTCAATTACTTTAACTCAATATGTAAACTTGCTTCTCTCTCTCTCTCTCTCTCTCTCTCTCTCTCTCTCTCTGTGTGTGTGTGTGTGTGCTTGTGTGTGTTTGGGAGGGTGGATGGCAGTGTAGGAATGAACCATGGGAAGTATTATTAAACCTGACTGAGGTGTTCGCTTTGCAGGCCAAGGCTGCTGGAAGCAGGCCAGCAAGGGACAAGAACAACCCAGCTGCAGAGATGGAGTGATAGCCAGCTATGTGGACAGGCATGTACTGATAGCACTCAGCAGCCGAGGCTGCCCCCACAGGTTAGCTGCAGATAAGAACAAACTAGCAAACAGCCATGAACAATCAGAACTATTTCACACGGCCTGTGAATCCCCCTGTATCTCACTAGATAATCCACTAGGTTGCTGGAGACATTCGTAACGTTAAACATGGGATGCTCACTGTCCAGCACACAGCAGGGAGACATGAATTGACATCAGTGGCTCATGAATCATAACATGTGCTCCAAACCTCAATGCTTGCCTCTGGAGCAGGAATGGCTGTGCTTTCAATAATTCACATGGAATTCTGCCTGACAGGCTAAGCATTGAAAGCAGAGAGATGAGACCTGATATAAAGAGCCCGTTTCTAAAAGCCTATACTTGCACAATGTCAAGAAGGAAACCCACCGGATTCTATTATGATCCTTTGGGCCAGAAACGAAAAAAACAAAAAACAAAAAAAACCACAACATGTCAGTGTGTTGAAGGAAAAAGACAGCTAACCCAATGGCAGCTAACTCCTGAACAGCATGGGTTTTATTGGCATGCAACCACTTATATGTAGACTTTTTTATTAGACCAGTGACAATTTGAGCAATAACCGCAGAGCATATCCTAAAAGCAGGAAAACAATACTAAGAAGTAAAAAAGTGCAAGTTGTGAGTTATAAACATAGCCAGTTATATCATTGCTACAAAAATTCTCTTTACAGACCTACTGTTGAAAGTTAAAATGTATCAGCACCGTGGGGGAAAAAAACCACAAACTCAGACCACACAAGTTATCAAATGCGGTTGAGAGAAACATAAACGAAATTAAAGATGAAAGATGTAATGTTAAATGTCTATAATTGGCTTTTGGACACTGCCCACCCGTCACAAATGTGAAACCAGCCCCTTTTGCCAAGTGTTGTGAGTATCTGCCCTGTGACATGGGCCATCTCCATTGAGTCGCTCAGACCTCTGGTAAATTATGGATGAGTGTGGAAAGATCTGTGAGTCCTCAGAATTTTTCATAATGTATAAAGCACATAACTTGTAATGCACAAAAGGGGTTGACCGTGTCAGTATGACTTCGGGTCACCAACAGCTAAGTCTGCTCAGATTTTCCACCGAGGCTGGGTAAGAGGCTCACTGTGCCTGCTACCGTGATCATACACAGGTCAAATGTTGCTAGTTTTACCCATGCGGTCAATGGACTATATTGCTCCTACCTTTCTACTGCATGGTAGCTTCTTGTCAAGGCCATACTGTGCCTACTACATAACAATAAAAAATTATTCCTACTACTGTTGCAGCAGATTCACACTAGAGACTTAAGACAAAAGCTGAGGAGATAGTCCAGCCATGAATACCTCTGCTATCTATACGTGAGGACCCGAGTTCAATATCTAGAACCCAAGTTTAAAAAGCCGCAGTACTGATTTGTACTTGTAATCATGACGCTGAGGAGGTGGGAAAAGGCAGGTCCATGGGACTTGCTGAGAGAGAGAGATACTACCTTAAGAACCAAGGTGGATGACTCCTGGAGAGCTTGACCTCTGACCTGTAGGAGCACACCACACACACACACACACACACACACACACACACACACACACACACACACACACACACACACACACTCCAAAAAAAAAAACTGTCAGTGCAGATTCTGGGATTCTGGAGTGATTATAGGAACTCTAAAATCAGACACTTGCCTAAAGTCAAGGCATCAGCAGGATTGGTTCCTTCTGCAGTCTCAGAGGTGGGGAGCCATCCCGTTGACTTTTTAGCTTCTAGTAGCTGGGAGTCCCTTCTTCTGTCTTCAGAATGCGTTGACTCTGCTTCCTTCACCGTGCTGTCCTGTGCTCTGCTAAAGGCCCTTGTGTTGACAGCAGATGCCCGAAGACATTCCAGAATAAACTATCTCTCAGAATCTTGACTCATTCCAGCTGTGGGGTCTCTTCTGCACGGCAAGGGAGTTCATACACATCCGAGGGTACCAGCGGTTAGCACTCAGACCCCATAGGAAGACATTTTCGTGCTTCTTCAGGGATTTAGCCACAACCCCAGTTGGTGGGATACTCAGAGCTAGGCAAGCCATGGAAATTCAGGATCAAAACTGAATGTTAGGCTAACAACGCGGCCGTTTACGTATAAATAAGGCACGCTACTGGGGTGCTTCCTGCCAGCAGCTTGCTCAACCGATTTTTCCTCCACAGGGTAAAACAGCATGCCTGAATTTTTGAATTTCTTAGCTATACAGATTGCTCACTACCTGTCACCGTGGAATTCCTTTCATCCCTTAGACCATAGCTTTTAGCCTTCTCGAGGTCCATAGTGCCCCGGGATTAGGGATTTGCTATCTTTTGCTCTGAGGGTCCTCTATTGAGGGTTCCTAGTGATCTAAGCATATGAATTCGTTTCTGATTGTGCTTGCCAACCTCTGAGGGAAAGTACTCACTTTGATAAGCATAAAAATGCCCTGAGTCATTGCTTTCTCCAGACTGGCTTTATTCCTTTCTCACGGTCAACCAACCCTAAGTGCACTCAGCTCCTGGATTTTATGACCCATGACTTGTGCACATCAGACCTTACTGGTGCCAGTAAGTAGGCGAAAATTGGGAACTAGGGGATACGTTCCTTTGGTTCCCGACGTCATCAAAGACCAGTGTTATATTGCATTTTCTGTGTCAGACAGGAACATCGTGGCCAGCTGGGAACAGATTGTGTTCCGCCCCCGCGATAAAGCCCAGCAAGTCTGACCCACCAATCTTCTGCCCCAGAAGAACATCCACAGGCAAAGGTTTTCTGTACCTCATTAGAATTTGTCTCAGTGAACTCATTTAGGCCCTGAGAGACCAGGGAGGCTCCTACGGAGCACTTTTCTTTCTCTCCCTCTTCTCATAGTTTGGCACACCCTTGTCAACAGGTGTGATCAACAGTAAGGAAGCATGCTGTGCCAGCACTCCCATTCTGGTCCAGGATGAGAACCCACCACTGAAAAGATGGCATTCACAGCCTTAGGCAGGCTGCCATGGAATCGTTCCTTGGCACTGGTGCCCATGGCGAGCGTCTAGGCAACTTTTGATTGGGCACCATGCCCTCCAAACAGATGGGCATGAATGTAGGCAGGCAAGAGACCATTTATTTATATCAACTGTATTTGCTGAGGGCAGGTTTCCCAGCTGGGAACATCAAAACAGCTCTTTGTCCTGGCTGTCTGCATCTCTGATGGAGGTGACGCAGCCTTGCAAATCCAGCTAGATTAATTTTGAAAAAGAAGAACAATGTTTCTACGGACACCAGGGGACATTTTTGGCTCCCATCAGTGGTTCAGAGCACAGAGCAGGCTGGGCCCAAGTCATTTTAATAAAATCCCCCATCCCTGTTTGGATTTGGTGGGAGAGAGCCAAGACAGCTTTCCAAACCAGGCCAAATTTAGGTGAACAGAGTTAGCCCCACATGGAAGCCAGCTTTGTGAGATCTTTCCATACACAATGAAGAGTGGCTCCCGAAGAAAATGAAGCTGAAGTCACCCAGACTGGAGAGCTAGGAAAGCATTATGTCGGAGTGTCCTTGCCACTGCCCTGGTTTTCTGGGCTGCCATTAACCTCTATGTCGTGCCTCCTGTAAACGAGGCAAGGATCAAGTGTGACCTGAGAGCACCAGGCGGACATTGTGGCTGACTTCACCGGGGAGCTTGAGCCGGCTTCATGGATAAACAGACACATTTTAAATAAGAATTAGTACTGGCGTTTTAGACACCTGAGCAACCATAGATTTTTTTTTTCCCCAAGGAAGACAACCTGAGCATTAATATTGCCGAAAAGGAATGTCGCATCTGCGTGTCATGCATCTGACACTGGTATTAAGCATTTACACGCAAACTTTTGAGAAAATTTCACAGTAGTTCTAGGGAGATGGGTGTTATTCATAACCCTGAAACAAAATAATATGTTAATCTATTTTTGCTATAAAAATACATAAGGGCAGCTAACTTTATCATTTAAGCTTATTAGAAATAATCTCTCATATGAGCTAGCTGTTCTATCACTTTTTAATGTAAGCCCAAAGAACTCAGCATTCAGTCTACGGAGAGTTGTTAAACCATGGTCATGGCTACTTCATGCACAATGCTGGGAAATGGAGACAGCCTGAACGTCCTTCGGCTGACAAATGAATAGTGAAAATATGGTACGTGCACAATGGGATACTACTCAGTTATAAAGGCAAATAAAATCATGAAATTTGCAATTAATGAATGGGGCTAGAAAAAACATAGTGAATGAGGTAACCCAGACCCAGCAAGGGCAAGCCTTATATGTTCTTTCTTATCTGTGGTTCCAGATCTTTAGACCACACGAAGAGAGACCATCACGGAAAACCACAATTGGTCAAAATGCAGAGAAAAATTGATCTGGGGAGCACAGGTCCAGAGAAAGCATCTGCATACAACTCCTGTAACTAAGGTTCCAGAACAACAAGAAAGAGTCGGGGGCCAGACAACTGTAAGAGCCAGGGGACTGGGGAGTCGGCTGTGACACTGTGTCTCCTAAAACTGGAAGGGAAACTACACTCACGAAATCACAACGATTTGGCTGCCTAAGCAAGACCCCAACACTGACAGCACAATACGTGTGCTAATGTGGAAGGGGGAAAAAGGCTAAGGAGCTCCCACGCCTAAACAAAAGCTACAGATAACTAATGGCTGCAGGAAGAGGGAGAATTTCTCTTCCCCAGAGACGAGACCCCCTAAATACAACACCCAAATGGCCAGCCCTGAAATCATATACATATACATATACATATACATATACATATACATATACATATACATATACATATACATATACACACACATAGTGACAGACACTAAGTGGACTCAGTAGGTTGTATTCATATATTTACAGCCTCTATGTGTGTGTGTGCATGCATGCGTGCATGAGTGTGTGTGTTTGTGTGTGTAACTAACAAAGAAAAATGAATCGAAGAGGTGTTGGAAAGGACAGGAGATGTTGGATGCAAGAAAGGAGTAAAGGGGGAATGACATTGATTTTATTTTAATTAAAAAAATATTAAAGGAAAAAGAAAAGAAAGCTTAGAATGGTGTGCGGTTACAATGATGGCACTGACGCTGGCTGAGCACAGGGAAGGCTCTGTGGCTCCATCACGTCCTGGTGGGAATTCGTACATTAAAAAAACAGACCACAAGACAGGGTGAGAAGTCAGAGAGATTTAGGAGCCACAATTCCTTCGCACAGCAATCCCCCCACTGTACTCAGGATGCCACTTTTGAAAGTCTGTTGTCTCCCACTGTCACGCTGAAGACCAAGAGTCTGACATAGGACCTTCAGGAGGAGAGCCAGTATCTGAGCTATCACAAAAAGCTTACCCAGCATCACACAGTGGACAGCTGCTGTAACCAGAATTACTCGGAACTTCTCAAAGCGATGTCCACGATCAGATCCCACTTTCCCTAGAAACATTAAAGATACTGATCTTTTAGTACTCCGTTTCCCTAACTTGAGAGTATTTTATGCGACAGTACTTTAAATCAATGCTCCTTAAGTTTTAGTGTACCTAAAAATCATTTGGGAGGGGACTGCTGGAAGGCAGATTCTGATTCACTAAACATGAAACCAGTCCTAAAATGCCCATCTTTCTAGCGAGCCCGTGATTGCTGCTGCACAGCTCCTATGAACGCAGCAAGGTTCCGCTGAGTCTCACCCTCAGCTACACATTCAAATGACATGGGGAGCTTTAAAATACCCCCAATGTGCCTATCGTTGAAATACTTATTTTATTATTCCTCTACCACTGGGTGAGCAACTTATCAGCATCTCGTCACTTATTTCAGATGGGAGTGCTGAATTTTAAAAAGATGTCCTTGGTCATGTTCCATGGAAATAAGACAGTGGATGAAGATGTGCTACTGTAGAGCCCTCCCGAATTCTAGTCGGTTCGTTTTCTTGATGCTGATTATTTATAACAATGCTGGAGGCAGGCGATAGGATGGGCTTGTTACTCATACCATCCTCCTTAACAGGCACAGCTGCGAGCAAGCACAGCCTGAGTTCAGCAGGATTGCCACAATCTGGTAAGAGCAGTATGTTGACAAAATGTATGTTGATGGAGGTGACAAGAAATTACAGCCAGAAACATCATCTTTCGATAGCACTGGGCTCTTCTGATTACCTTTTGTTGCTGTTGAAAAGCTCTGAATAGGGAAACCTATTCAGTCTCAACTGTGTCAACCCTGTAATCAATTACACATAGCAAGCAATAGTATGGATCAGATGTACAATGATTGCATTTATTAGAGAAGACTAATTGATTCTATGTTGGCGGATATGTGGCAGTAGCTCTTATTAGGATTTCCTGCTAAGTGTGATCAAACCAAACGGACTACAGATTATTAAATCCAAATCAATATTTTTGCCGGAAGAAGCAAAGCATTCAGCAAAGGTGGGGGTGTGTGTGTCCGTCTTCAGAAGATCTCAACCTCATGCATTATTGATGCAAAGATGATCAGATAAAAACCAGAACTTGGCAAGCTGTCAAATGAAAAATGCAGAGTGAATCAAAAATTTATAAAACAGTATTGAGTTATTACAATTCCATTATAGATACCAGTAATCATTTTTACTGAGACAAACCCCTTATACAACTGTACAGCTGGGATGTTATGGAGCAAGGGTTGAGGACTCAACCTCATTCTGAAGGAAAGATACCACAAAATTAAAAATTAATTGTAAAGGGCAAGCGATTTGGTCACAGTTTCATAGTAGATTGAATAAAAACAATAGTAGGTTTAAAAATATAATGACAATATTTTTCTAGCCTGAAACACATTGTGCTGACTTCCTTCAAAATTCACTGGCATTAGATTCGGGGCAGAATGAATTGTCTTACAGGATCAGCAAACCTAATCTGTGCGTGTGCCAAGCACAAGGCCTGTGCAATGGGAAGAAAAAATGACTTGGTGAGATATCTTCTCACTTGTGGATTTTTTTCTCTATAGAAGAGAAAATCCTAACCTATAGTTTTATTAGCTACTTTGCCTTATGTCAGGCCCTTCTGCTTCTGTTTCTGGGGCTGAAGGTCTGACTATGGTCAGAAACACATTCAAGAGTGGAGAGATAAATGTCACACCATTCCTAAATATTCAGAAGATGGTTGCCAAATTCACAGAAGTTAACAGAGCCCTGCAGATTAAACCATCCAGGATCAGATCAGTAGCTTGAATTATAAAATCGGGCAAATCTTGAGGCGTAACATTGAGAGAAAGGCACCAAGAAACTGTACAAGAAGACCTGCTTCGTATGTCCTTGGCATTTTTTCAATATTTACGTGAAGAACAGCGGATGTATGGAAGTGAGAAGAGCTCCTAAGAAAGATGAGTGGACAGGGTATCCAAAAGCATCATCATCCGTGGAATCAGAAATAACACCTCTTAAACAGACTTTAGCCACGCCAACAGTAGGAAAGGAAAAGCCACGCTTCATCAGACCCTGAGCCAAGCTATTCACACCACAGCCCGTTTCAGTTCCACTAGGGATAAAGAGCAGTGAATTTTAGTCAGACTTTGAGAGGTAGAACTTCATAAACTCCATGTCTGCCAATTAGCCTGAGTACCAGACACTGAATATGTCACCTGAAATGCCAATGCCTGAAGCATCTGCAGGAGTCATCAGTCTCTACACCTGAAGTAACACACATACAAACACACACACACACACACACACACACACACACACACAGCAAAAACAAAGAACCCTCAGAGTCTGTGCTCTGACCTGTGAGATATGGGGAATCATTAATTTTTACTTGATGGTTTGTTCATGTCGCTGTGGCTTACTTCTTAAAGATGTAAGGAAATGGAGACTATTACAGAAAATTACAACCAATCAAAACTCAGAGTTCTAGAGCCCAGTCCCAACGGATACATCAGCAAAACAACCCTTTGCACTAAGGCTCAAGGAACGGTGCAGAAGAGGGGGCAGAAAGATCATAAAACCCAGAGAATCAGGGTGTTGCTGTAAGATTGTATCTTCTGGTAACGTCAGAAACTGTACGCATAAAGTCTCAGCAAAATTACTGCCTAATTATGAGCTAAATAAGGACAACAAAAATAATCTTGAAAAAAAAACACAGGAGCTCTCAGTGCTACACACACACACACACACACACACACACACACAAAACTACAGGAAAGAAGAAATGCTGGGAGTAGGAGAAATTGTCTTTCCCAGGCAAGAGCACACTAATTGAATACCCAATCAATACCAAATGGGTATCCTTAAAAACATATTACAGATAACAACATTATACAGACTGAGAAGGCTAAACATAGGAATGTATATTGTGTGTATTTCTATACATATACATAGATGCATGTAACAACAATTAATAAAAATAGGCCGTGAATTTTGAAAGAAAGCAAGTAGGGATATGTGGGATGGTTTAAAAGAAAGAAAAGGAAGGGAGAAATGATGTAATTATATTAATCTCCAAAAAATTTTAAAGACTGTAAGGAAAATGGGGGTAGAGATATGACTTTTAGAGGGCTTGCTGAGGCTTCGAGGGGTGGGACTGGGTTACATGGGGGTGAGTTATTGGCCAAGGAGGTCCTGTGGAACTCTCCAAACCCAGCCTGATGCTATGACAGAAGGCCGCCCTCTGAAAACTGACAGCGGGACCCCATTGCCGTGGACAACTTCCACTCAGGTCACTGAATGTGGAGAGGTCCGACTGGTGCCCACATGGAGCCTCTGCCCCTATATATTCAGTATCTTTGTCATGAAAAGGTATTCTACAGGCTACAGAAAGAGAAACCTGGCTACCAACCCAGCCACAAAAACCTCGACCTACAATCTGTCCTGCCTGCTAGATACTCTGGGTCAATGGTGGTACCGAACTTGTGGGAGTGGCCAACCAATATCTTGTTTAACTTGAGGCCCACACCGTGAGAGGGAGTCCATACCCTGTGCTACCTGGACGGTCAGGCACAGTGACTAGATAGCCCAGAGACCTAGAGTAGAACCGAAAATGACTGGCAAGAAAAAAATCAATGAAATGATTCCTAATGATATTCTACCGTACTCATAGATTGGTGCTTTGTCCAGTCATCACCAGAGAGGCTTCTCAGACAACAGATGGGAGCAGATGCAGAGACCCACAGCCAGACATTATACAAAGAGAGAGTCTAAATCGGAGATCTCCATCAGGTCCCTCCCCTTGGAGATTGGGGAACCAGGCAAAAGAAGGGGAAGGAAGAGGGGGAGTCAGAGGGGATAGAGAACACCAGGAGAACATGGCCCACAGAACCAACTAAGCAGGGATCACGTGGGCTCGCAGAGACTGTAGCAAGCACAGGACCTGCATGGGTCGGCATCAGGTCCTCGGCATATGTGTTATGATTGTTAGCTTTGTGTTATTGTGGGACCCATAAATGGAAGCCCATGTGTCTCTGACTCTTTTGCCTGTTCTTGGGACTCTTTTCTTCCTATTGAGTTGCCTTGTCCAGCCTTGAAATGAGAACTTTTGCCTTGTCTTATTGTATCTTGTTTTGTCCTGTCTGGATGTCCTCTCTTGAAGATAAGCTCTTTTCTGAAGAAGGGAAGAAGATCTGGGCAGTAGGGAGGTGGGGACGGAGCTAGGAGGAATGGAAGAAGGGGAGACGGTGGTTGGAAAAAGGATCTACTTTTACTTTTTTTTCAAAGTTAGAGAAAGGGTGCTTGCTTCTCTGGTAGAAGACCTGAGTTGAGTCCTGAGTACTTACACTAAGTAGCTCAAGAGAATCCAACACAGCCTTCTGACCTCCACAGGCATCTATACTCATGTGGCATATGTTAACACCAAAACACACATGCTCTTAAATAAAAACAAAACAAAATAAAATCATTTTAACGGTAGGAAAAGCATAAGTGGAAGAAGCAATTTATTATCCCATGTAGAATCAACTTTAGAAGGTTCCATGCCACTTGTCATGGTTAAGTCTCAGGTGACTGGTTCCATGTTCTGCTGCATGCATCTTCTCAAGATGAGGGGTTAACTGAGCGGGGTTGGTTCTCCCAGTTACTGGCAAGGGAACTCAGACTGGGCAAGACTAGGAGTTGAGGTCAATGGACTGTCTGTGACATGTCAAAAAGGACAAACTGAATGAAACTGTCCTGAAGTTGGCATGACCTAACCCCATCACATTCCAGGCAAGATGATGGAAACCTCACTAATTATTTCACACAGAAAGATTTTAGTACAAGGATCTTGTACATGAGCATTGACAGAGGTACAAATCTCTTAGGATAAAGTATAGTCCTTCATTTCTTAACACAGGTATGGTTCATGAACTGTGTTGTCAGATCATTGGGCCATTGCGCAAACGTCATGGGGCATGCTTGCATACCCACAAAAGCTTCAGGTTCGTCACTCCACCTAACCTCTTGATTCATACAAAACATGCAGTAAGCAGATGCTCAAGGCAGTTGCTGTTACAACAAGAGAAACTATTCCTGGTATGCAAATTTTAACACATAGAATACACTTAAAAAAAATATACATACAGGGCAGTAAGCACACGTCTTAGAGTTCCTAGTTGCTGTGAAGAGATACTATGGCAACTCTTGGAAAAGAAAAGCATTTAACTGGGCTAGTGGTTTACAGTTCAGAAGTTCATCCAGTCCATTATCATCATTGCAGGGAGCATGGTGGCATGTAGGCAGACATCTTGATCAGAAGGCAACAGGAAGTGGACTGTCTGTCACTGTGAATGAAGCCTGAGCAAAACAGATCTCAAAGGTCACCTCCACAGTCACACACTTCCTCCAACAAGACCACACCTACTCCAACAAGGCAACACCTCCTAATAGTGCTACTCCCTTTGGGGTCCATTTTCCTTCAAACCACCACAACACACAAATGAGTAACATAGCTATTTTTTGCTGTTATCAGATATAACGTACTCTACATAATTATATGTGCTATGCTGTTATATCACTAGCAGCCTACAGGTATGTTTACTTGCATCATAGCAAACATGTGAGTGGTGGTCCTATTTTATCCAGTGGTGGTAATATCATTAAGATCATAGGAATGTTTAAGCTTTGTTATAAATTTATGGGCCATCATTGTACTTACTGTACATGGCCTATGATCAATCATTGACCTCAACAGTGTTATGTGGTGTGTGACCATATAAGTAAAATTCTCTAGAGTGAAATGATTTCCAACTATAGGCAAGAGTTTGGGATACCCAGCCAAACTCCCTGGTTCAAATTTCACTCCAGATATTTGGATCTCCCAATTCAACTGATGTTGGGCAATATAAAAAATCAATCCTCATTTCCTGCCATCAATTGCAGTGTGGAATGACTGAGGTTGTTCTAACAATTATTGTGTTTCACCATCTGGGTGTCACTGTCCCATAGGGGGCCTTTTGGGTTTGCCATGGCCCAGCTGTCATTTCCTGTCTTTGGTTTCCCCTGGTAGAAACTGTTAATGGCTTTCAGAGTGTGGTTTTCTTGTTTACCAGAGGGAAGTCTGGTGCCTGCAAAAGCAGTTTACTCTTAGATAGTAGAAGCAACGGGGTAGAGGTGGCAGGGGAGGACTGGGCAAGGGAGATTGCTCACCCCAATACTAACCAAACAGCGCTGATGTGTCCCACGGATGTGGCCTCCTAATTATTTCTCTGATTCACCCTCTTCTCTATTCCCATGGCTACTGTGTTCCTCTAGGCCATCCTCTCTCTCAGTTTAAGCAGCCAACAGCCTCCTAACTGGTTCCCCAGCCCTCTTCCTACACCCACAGCACACTGCTTTCCCTGCACACCTACGTCATTCTCAGCAGCAGATGTGAGAAAACCAGTGATTGTTTAGGGTTCTCAGAGAAACGAGATGTTGGCATTAAAGGGAGAGAAACAGAGATACCGAAATACTTGGCATATTAATTTCCTTCTACTGTCCTAATCGACTACCACAGATCTAGGAGTTTAAAACAACATTCACCTATTAGAGTTTGACAGTGATCTAACTGAGCTAAAACCCAAAGCTTTGGAAAGTCTGTATTCCCTAACTGGCAGCCCAGCGAGAACATCCTCTGAAGTCTATTCTAGGTGCTGGCAGAATTCAGTCCCCTGCGGCTGCAGAAGTGAGATTCTGGGACTCCGGAGTCTTGGGGATCATTTTCAGCTCCTAGGGACCATCCCTGACTCCTGGCTCCCCTTACCCTCAAAAGCAGTGATAGGAGACTGAATCCTCCCATCTTCGTATCTCTTTTCCTTCTCCCCAGACATATATTTTCTCAATCGTTTGCCTTCCTCTTCCACTTTGAAGTACCCAAGTGATTATATTAAATTCACCAAATCTAGGTTATCAATTCCCCTATGTGAAGTCTGTATGACTTTTTAAAAATTATTAGCACATATACATCGTACAAAGTGACTGATTTCATAAAAACTTGTTCACACAAATATATTATGTACTTGACTTTTCACTCCCATTACTGACCTCTGCCCCCCGCTCCTAATAATCCTTTTCCTTTCCTCAAAGTTACATTACTATTTTCATGATATGTACATGTAGAGAGATAGATAAATATGGATATCATTTAGATTATGCATATGAGAGAAAAATGACTTTGTGGGTTTGGTTTACTTTGCTTAATATGATCATTTCTAAATGGCATAATTTTATTCTTTCTTACAGCTAAATAAAACTCCACTGAGTATACATCAAACTTGCTTATGTATTCATCATTATGTATACATCTATACTCATTTCATATTAAGGCTACTTTTATTAGTGAAACAGTAAATATGGATACATCAGTATCTCTGCAGTGCACTGACATATATATACCCAGGAGTGATATGGCTAGATCATGTGGACATCTAATCTTTATTTATGTGTATATGTGTATGCGCCATATGTGTGCAGTATCTATGAAGACCAGCAGAGGGCAGAAGATCCCCTGGAGCGGGAGTCAGGCCATTGCGAGCTGCCTAACTTGGAAGCTGGAAAGCAAATTCTAGTCCTCTAGAAGAGCAGTGTGCTAGGTAGTCTTAAGTCAACTTGATAGACAAACTAGTGTAGGAGGAGACTGCTTGCTCATTTCCTGACCACCCAGACCCGAAATAATCACACAAAAACTATACTAATTATTGCAGGGAGCCATACGCTTGCATCCTTGCAGTTTGGAGGTAAACAAATTCCATATATGGCAATGCTTCAGGACTGAGTGTCCAGGTGCTTCCCGCATGCGCAAATAATCTGAAGTGTCCCTAGCCAATCCCGAGAATTCTGGTGCCAGCGGGACTTAGCAGCCAATCAAGGCGCGAGTTGCGTCATATCTCCCTATATAAGCAGCCGCCATGTTAGACCTCGCTCTCTCTCGCCTCTGCTCTCCCTTCAACCTAGAGGCTCTCTGGCCTCCCGTTTTTCCTCAACCGAGTGCTCTCCAATAAAGCGTGATCCGGGAAGAATCCTGAGT